>CM065701.1:25218034-25316822 GCA_017654935.2 Phymorhynchus buccinoides
GGGAGAACGTGACGCCGTCCGTGCGAGCGGGACATTCCCGGTTGACCCAAACCGGAGGAACGAACCGGAAATTCATCATCGGAATTTTCCGGTTCTAGGCGAACCCTTTCCCGGTATGCCCGTGTTGACCAAGCAACCGGGAGACAACCGGATGATTACCGGGTAAACACCGTGAGAACCGGAGGAAACGGTCTCGCAACAGGGAAAGGCAAATAACCGGTTGCGGTGAAACCGGGTAAACACCGGGAGAACCGAAGGAAACCGTCTCACAACCGGGAGAAGCGATTTTCCGGTTGCGGTGGGACTGCCAAGAGGCCCCAACCGCGCCAGTGCCAGGATCACTGGAGAGCCATCCCCCGGGAGGGGGGTATGGACTCTTATCGGTATTGAAGGTGCCCCGCACCGACCGATTTGACTGTCCTGGTAACCTCTCCCTCGAACTGAGTGGAGGATTTGAGCCCGGACTCAGGAAAGGGAAACAGGCCGTTCCCGATCCTGGAGGTACCTCCCCGGTACCACCGGATGATTGCCTGACAGACTGGCCAGTCTGGTGACAGAGGTGTCACCTCTGTCACTAGGCAAGCTCCCCGGAGGGGAGCCTCTCTGTTCCGTATACATCATGCCCACAGGACGGAAACCAGAGGTGGAGAGGGATTTCCTATCCCTGTTGAAGTTGACGCTGGCCTTAGTGGACAAGGGCCTACTGGAAGCAAGCCTGTGAACAGAAGAAGAAGAGAGGGTTGCGCCAGTGACAGTCTCACAAGAAGAGACAACTGGCGGCACCCTCTCTGACCTAAACATAGAACCGAAAAAGGAAGATTCTGTCGAAGCGAAAGGGAGAACCCTGAAACCCGAAGAGTCAAAGTGACGAAGAATGCCGTTCGTACAAAGCCTGCGAGTCAACGGAAAGGAGAAGGGCAGAAACCTTCCGAAGGTAGAGAGACTGAGCGGGCCTCTGAAAAACGCGTTTGGCGCGGTGTAAAACCGAAACAGACTTGAGAATGAGGACTGTTTTGCCTGAAGCCGACGAAGGATTTGTATGAAGAAGATTTTGATCGAAGAGGACTCTAGAGAAGAAGCAGATTTAGACACTCTAGACCAAAGGGTACCTAGCGAGAGAAGAAGGGGTCCCATGCCGACTTGGAAACCGAAACCAACGAGATACGCAGGAAGACAGGAAGGAAGAAGCTTTTTTTTTGTTGGCTCGAAGTGGGGACCGATAGGGGTGGAAGAAGAAGCCATAAATGGCCGACGCACACCACGGGAACACTAACAAGCGATCGATGAAGGACAATAATTGGAGCTAACAACGAACACCCCGTAAATGACAATGACATAATTATAACGATTTAGGAAGACTAACAGGCTTCCCAAGAAAAGAAAGTTAGAACAAGCTAAAGGGGAACTAGAAAACGAACAAACCCACAAGAAGAAAAACGCTACAAGAGTAGAAAAGGCGTAGCAGTGTAGACCCAAGGTGTGGAAGTAATGGTGGGGAAAATTACATGAATGACATATCCGGAATCCGGGGTCCCAAGGGTGTGCGTCATACCCGGAAGTAAGTGGAGTCACTCCCGCTACTCCCTGCGGTATGGGTGCAGTCCCTTGGGCCCACTTTCGTTTTAGCTATGTGCTAGGGTAAGGTTCCACAATTGCATACATACTGCTTAGCTGGAAGAACATAAGCGTTAAACGCTTGTTACCATAGTAACTCAAAAAGAGAAGCACCTCCGTGACAGTAGCCTTACCTCCCCTTGCTACTCTCCTGTCACGGTGGCTGCTTCCTGCTTAAACCTCATTCCCCATTTTCCATCAGCATCAGGAGGGATGGATGGGAGGGAACCTTAGGTTGTTTTGAGTGTTGGTAAGTATTAAGTTATATAGATAGTAAGATTAATATAAATCTACCAATCTATTATAACCATACATTACCAACACTCAAAACAATTGCAGAATACCAACGCGGAGGAGGGTGATGCTATGTAATCATATTGGGAGCGAGAAGTACTAAGAATGAAAAGTACATACATAAAACTCCATGAAAAACATACACATAGATACCTCACAGATACTCCAATCTCTTTTCCCCCATAGGCCAAAACATTGGCTTACCAAAGAAGAGAATAACAAACGTAAAAACTTACATTAGCAGGAGATGGGAGTATGGGCCACGACCACTCGTTTAATGGCAAACGAATTGTCGGACCTCTCGGTGGACACATCCCGGAGGTAGAAACTCAGGAAGGTATTCACTGAGCGTCAGGTCGCCGCTTCCAGGATCTTGGAGAGCGGGACGCCCTTGGTTAGCGCCAGAGAAGCGCTGACAGCCCGCACCTCATGAGCTCTGATGGGGTTGTCCGGAAGAGAGGAGCAAGAGTTAGAGTATTCTAACTTAACCGTCTTGACCAACCACCTAGAGATAGTACCCTTAGAAATATCCTTGTTATATTTCCGGTTGATCGAGAGGAAAAGGCATCTCCTCGAGCCCCTGAAGGAGCTGGTGCGTTTAAGATAGAACCTTAAGCAACGAACTGGGCAAATACAAATCTCAGAATCGTCGTCACAGATGATAGAGTCTAGACTCGGGATATTAACAAAAGGAGAGTCTACATCACCCGGTTGGGTCTTAGCTCTGAATTCAGGTAGGAACGACATAGAGCCAGAGGGATCAAACTCAATATCTCTAGAGAGGCCACTAAGAGAGTGAATGCCGCTAACCCTACGTGTGGAAGCAAGGGCTATCAAAAACAAAGTCTTGTACGTGAGAACTTTAAGCGAGAGTTTGTCCAAGGGTTCACACTTATCACGCAGATAATTCAAAACCAAAAAGAGATCCCACTGAGGGAAACGAATGGAGCGCGAAGGAGCTCTTAGTTTCACAGCATCAATGAAATGAGTCACGTAAGGTGAGGACAACGCTGACACCGAACGAGAACCGAGGGTTAGAGAAATGGTACTACTGATGGCCGATTTGTAACCCGAAATAGTCTTTGCGGACAAATCCTTCTCTGTGAAAAGGAAAGTCAGAAAACGAACAAACTCAGCCGAAGACGGGTGAAGAGGGTCAAATTTATGTTCTCTACAAAAATTGTACCAAACACGCCAGCGAAGATTGTACAGCGCGTTAGTACTTTGCCTCCTCGAGGTAAGCAAGAGGTCGATAGAACGAGTAGGAAAACCTTGTCTCTTGAGACCCTGCCTCACAGTTTCCAGGTGGTCAGCCTGAGCACGTCTGGGTTTGGGTGCCCTAATCCTGATCTGGGTTGAACCAACGTCTTTGAGCTGAGTTGGAGGTGGAGCGGTGGCGCTTTCGCCAATGCCAACACCTCCGGGAACCAAGCACTGGTTGGCCAGAAGGGCGTGATGAGGATCAGTTGAGGAGAGTCTCTTGTCACTTTCTCCAACACTTTGGGTATCAGAGTGGTTGGAGGGTAGGCGTAAGCGAAGAGGTTCATCCAAGGAATGGTGAAAGCGTTTCGCGCGAAAGCCTGTTGATCCCTGACCGGGGACACGTAGAGAGGGAGACGAGAGTTGTGGCGCGTCGCGAAGAGGTCGAGCCAAGGTTTCCCCCAGAGGTCCCACACTGGTTGAAGGGACTGGTGTGCAATGGTCCATTCCGTCGCCAGGACTTGACTGGAGCGGCTCAGCTGATCTGCAATCACGTTGAGCCTGCCGGGCACAAACTCCACCGAAAGGGCGATATCCTGGTTGTGGGCCCACAGCAGGATGTTTTCGGCAGCGAGCGATAGCGACGTCGACCTGGTGCCCCCCTGGCGTCGGAGGTAAGAGAGACATGCTGTATTGTCGCTCGCCACAGTGACCCAGAGACCCCGAAGACGCTCCAGGAAGTGCAGAAGAGCGAGGCGGATGGCCTCCATCTCCAACAGGTTGATATGGAGGAGAGAGAGCTCTGGAGTCCAAACTCCCGAGACTTCGTCGTCGTCGATGTGAGCTCCCCAGCCATCCTTTGAAGCGTCTGTGAAGAGGAAGAGTTGTCTTCTGAGCACACGGAGAGGTACTGAACTGTGGAGCCAAGCCACAGAACGCCACCGAGTCACAGCTTGGTGTAGCCAAGGGCCGACTGGGACTGCATTGTCGAGTAGTGAGAGGTCTTGAAAAAAGGCTGTCACGTGTCTCTGTAGATTCCTCTTGTGAAGCCTTCCCAAAGGGAGAAGCTCCGCCATGGATTCCATCAGACCCAGAATCCTTAGACATTGACGCAGGGTGATGAAGGGGGCCGTGAGAGAAGAGTCCAAAGTTTGTGTGAGAGACTGGATTCTCTCTGGCGTTGGCGAAACGCAAAACTTGACGCTGTCTATTAGCATCCCTAGATAGCGAAATTGTTGCCTTGGAGTCAGATCTGACTTTTTCTCGTTGATTTGGAAACCGAGCGAACGAGACAGATCGACTAACTGATGGGTGTGAGACAGGCAGACCGATTGGCCGGCCCCCAGAATGAGCCAGTCGTCCAGATAAACGCGAAGGCGAATACCCTTTGCCCTCGCCAGAGCCGCGAACTCCCTGGTGACTTTTGTGAAAATCCAGGGAGCAAGGGATAACCCGAAGGGGAGTGCCCTGAACTGGTGAACTTTTCCGTTCCAAACGAATCTGAGGAACTTCCACCTCGAAGGGTGGATGAGAACGTGGAAGTAAGCGTCTCTTAAGTCTATCGATGTGGCCCAATCTCCGGGCTGAATGGCAGCGCGAATGGAGGCTGCTGTCTCCATTTTGAACTTGACCGGTTTGATAAACTTGTTCAAAGGGGAGAGGTCCAGGACTGGCCTGAATCCTCCCGACTTTTTGGGGACAGTAAAAAGACAGGAGTAGAAGCCCGGACCTGGGTTGTGAATCAGTTCTACAGCCCCTTTCAGCAGAAGAGAATCGACTTCTGCTTGGAGAATGGAGAGTCTCTCCGGATCCACCGGGGGTGGAAACACGATCGGAGTACGCGAAAGGTTTGGTTCCTCGAGGAACAGAAACCGAAACCCCGCCCGTACCACCCGAAGAATCCAACTGTTGTCTACTAATCTCAGCCAAGCTGGTAGTGCGGCGCTGAGAGCGCCCACGCAGGAAGTAGAAACAGCTGGAACTTCTTCGGAGGGCACGGGCCCTAACGAAAAAGCTGCTTGTTCTGGGTTTTTGGAGGACCCGAAGCCCTACCTCCGCGAGAAGAGGAAGGCCTTCCTCTGGAGAAGGAACCGCGAGAGAAAGAGGACTGGGCTCTGAAGACACGACGGCCTGAGAAGGAACCTCTGAAGGAGCTCCTGAAAGGGCGTGACGGCCTAGGTGCAGATAGTTGAGGGCGTTGCGAAGAGGATTCAGAGCGGAAACGTTTAGTCACCGCCTGCATGAGCACTTCTTGAGAGAGTTCCGCCTTGCGCTTGTTGGCCGAGTCGACGGAGGAGTCCAAAAGTTTGTTGCCGAACAGGCCACTGGGAGGGAGGGGAAGAGAGCGAAGCTTTTCTTTCTCTTCCTTCGCAAACCTCATGTGAGAGGAGTCGAGGACGTGGTCCCGGCGCAGAGCAGCGATTTGAACACGAAGAGCTGCCACAACGTCCATCTGGCTGGAGAGAGCGTCAGTCTGCAGTGAGATGAGAGATCCCAGAGTTGACTCATCAATGTCCTCATACAGTCTGAATTCTTCCGGCTTAAGAGACGGAGAGATGCCAATGAGTTGAGAAATCGACTGGTGGAGCGATGACGTGACGGCACAGGCCCTAAGAGAGTCCGACAAGGAAGACTCCAGTGTTCTCGCCGTGGAGGGGATGAGATTCAGATTTCCCGGAGACTGTAGCACTAAACGAAGTTTCGAACACTCAGACTTCGAAGGCATAGAAAAGTTCTCGAAGGGAAGAACGCCAGACGACAGGGCGAACGGAGGCACAAACCTAGGGATCTTGAACAAACCAGAGGCCGAAGAAGAGTCGATCTCGACGTCTTGATCCGAGTCAGAGTGCTGATCTAAGGGGAGTTTCCCCGTAAGCAGCGTGATCTCAGCCTTATCCAAAGAGTGAAGGAGAGAGTCCGGGCACTTGAAACGCAGTGGCTCTTTAGGTTTCTTGTAAGAAGCCACAACCCTAGTAGACGACGTGCGTGGAGTCGACGTAGACTTGCAGACAACATCTTCACAAACAGGGTAGATTAATTTGAGAAGATCTCCCTTGGACAAGGAAGAGGCCCGTTGAGAGGAAGAATCCTCTTGCTGAGCCCAACAGTGACGATCCCAGGAGCTACATTGCGAACCAGGGGAGACAGCACGAGCAAGATCCGGGTCGGACCGTGGAGACGAGCCCTCTGCGGCGACGCCCGGTGTAGAGAGCTCATCCTCCGAGGAAGGAGCCTCGAGGAGGATCCTGTGGACGTAACGGTGTTGGGCCGGAGAGGGGTCCACCACTGCAGGACTTGGCGGCGCCGTGGGACGGTAGCCGCGTGAAACGGGGGAACGTGAGAGGTCAACTCGCCTGCCACGGTGTTGGGACCGCGGTGGGCGTGTGGAGGAGGGTTCCCGCCGGAGGGGAGGACGAGATTGTTCCAGTCTCGAGCCTCCCCCGGGCACTGAGGGCCGGGACCCGGGTGGGTGGCCGGTCCTGAAGGCAGACAGTGCAGACCTTTGCTGTCGAGCCGGGGAGGTGTAGACCACGGGTGTGGGAGCCTCAGCCGGGCGGTCATGGGGAGGGTCAGGAGTGTCACTACCCCGTCGACTGACCCTCCCATGGAGGCCGAGAGAAATTGGGCTTACGTGCTCGGGGCGTACGAATCTTGCGAGACGAAGCCCAGGGGCTGAGACACGACCAACGTACGACCCGCGGAAGGGGAAGCAACTCTCGCCTGGGCGGTGCAGGTTAACCCCAACAGGGGGGGAAAACCGCGATGCCCTGACCGAGTAGACGGGCCGTCTACTTACACCCTCCGTGGCGTCTTCGAACTCCTGTTCGGTGTAGACCCTCCCACGTCGTGAAGAGGGGACCGAAGGAGACCGAGGGACCAAGGAGGAACCGTGGCCTGAGGTGGAGGGGTAGACCTCCCTGGAGGCCGACTGGACCCTGAGTGGCGTACGGCGGAAGGCGTCGTCACGATGAGGGGACCGGGCAGCACGAGCGGCGACCACGGACCTAGGGGACGTCAGCTGAAAGTCCTCGTAATAGTCCTCAGGATAGTGAGGGGTAAGCCTAGGCGGTGACAGAGGAACCTGCGCTGAACACAAAAGAGAATTGTCCTCCCCAGCCGGGGAGGCAGGATTGGTGACAGCTGGTAAAGACACAATGAGGCCGCTAGACTGAAGGTGTTTAACAAAAGAATCAAACATTTCTGGTGAGGGTGTGATAGGACTCGGAGCTGGGACAATGAGAGGAAGATCCGACGAAGTAGGTTCAGGTTTAACCGATTTAACTTCAGGAGGAACCGAAGACCGAGCCAAAGGAGGGGAGACAACTTTGGATTGAGAGTCCGATTTGGATGAAGAAAAAGGAAGTTTCTTATCCGACCTCTTGGAAGAAGACAAAGGGGGAGTAACGGAACGCCCCTTGTGGCTGTCCCGAACCACTTCCGAAGATGAATGTTTATGAGAAACTGACTTTTTGGAACCACTCGACGAGGAGTGTTTACCTTTTCCCGACATGATAATTGGTGAGAAAATAGCCCAAAACCTTAGGCGATTTGAACCCACGAACTGCTAGTTGCATAAACAAAAATACAACCCAAAATCCCAACAGAAAAGGTAAAAAGTCAATACTAAGATAAAATAAATAAGTCAGACAAGCCGGAGAGAAAAAAAAACGGACAGGCTGAACAACACTGATTCAAAAATTCGGTCTACAAAAATTTCTTCAAAAAGAAGAAAGAACTTTCTAGCTGACTAGAGAGAATGAGAAAGAATAAGCCAAACGAGAGAATAGAGACCGGAACAAACCCACCAAAGGCATAGGAGACTCAAAAGCGGGTGGAGCAAAAAACGAACTTCTCAGCTGAAGCATGGAAAATGGTGGAATAAGGTTTAAGCAGGAAGCAGCCACCGTGACAGGAGAGTAGCAAGGGGAGGTAAGGCTACTGTCACGGAGGTGCTTCTCTTTTTGGGTTACTATGGTAACAAGCGTTTAACGCTTATGTTCTTCCAGCTAAGCAGTATGTATGCAATTGTTTTGAGTGTTGGTAATGTATGGTTATAATAGATTAGCAGATTAGAGAACAAGCACAGAACTTTCAGAAAGTAGGGGAACTATTTTTATGTCAGACCAATTGACATCGGCTAGACTAGAACACCAAAGCTACATCAAAATGTTGTTATGCTCTGCATAGTTATGCGGGGATTGTCTTTAGCCTTGACAAGCTCATCAGTCTCCAAAATCCTCCGAAGTCGGAGTGTGGCTGCCCATGCGGCGGGATAATAAAAAACGGTCACACACGTAACGTTCACATCCCTAGCTAGTGCATTTGTACAATAGTGTTTACAGTGTTCAAGTGCTTCGGCTACTGGGATGATCCCTGGAGCCTTTTAGCCAGGGTACGACAACAACAACAAACATTCCAGGAAACTTGAGGCACAATTTGAAGTCCTTACAGTCCAAAAAAAAACCATGGTAAATATCAAAACGCCATCACCTCTACAATAAAGCTGACAAGACAACTTACTGAAGTTGACATTCCCCAGGTTTCCCGCGTTGACGAAGAAGTGTGTGCGAAACAGGTCCCCAAATCCGCCCCGCCCCGGGCGGAAAGGCAGAGGGGTGTAGACGTGGGCAGCACACAGCCAGTAGGCCTGAGCCCCTAGAGCATTGCCTGTGAAAGAAACAAGATGACCTGCCATACCAACACACTCCCAGTTACTACTAAGGGCTGAGGGGTGTAGACATAATAGACCCCTAGGGCATTGCCTGTGAAGGAAACAAGATGACCTGCCATATCAACACACTCCCAGTTACTACTAAGGGCTGAGGGGTGTAGACATAATAGACCCCTAGAGCATTGCCTGTGAGGAAACAAGATGACCTGTCATATCAACACACTCCCAGTTACTACTACGGGCTGAAGGGTGCAGAGGTAATAGGCCTGGGCTGCTAGGGCATTGCCTGCGAAGGAAACAAGATGACCTGCCATATCAACACACTCCCAGTTATTACTAAGGGCAGAGGGGTGTAGACGTAATAGACCCCTAGAGCATTGCCTGTGAAGGAAAGAAGATGACCTGCCATATCAACACACTCCCAGTTACTACTAAGGGCTGAAGGGTGCAGAGGTAATAGGCCTGGGCTGCTAGGGCATTGCCTGCGAAGGAAACAAGATGACCTGCCATATCAACACACTCCCAGTTATTACTAAGGGCAGAGGGGTGTAGACATAATAGACCCCTAGAGCATTGCCTGTGAAGAAAACAAGATGACCTGCCATATCAACACACTCCCAGTTACTACTAAGGGCAGAGGGGTGTAGGCGTAATAGACCCCTAGAGCATTGCCTGTGAAGGAAACAAGATGACCTGCCATATCAACACACTCCCAGTTACTACTAAGGGCTGAAGGGTGCAGAGGTAATAGGCCTGGGCTGCTAGGGCATTGCCTGCGAAGGAAACAAGATGACCTGCCATATCAACACACTCCCAGTTATTACTAAGGGCAGAGGGGTGAAGACGTAATAGACCCCTAGAGCATTGCCTGTGAAGGAAACAAGATGACCTGCCATATCAACACACTCCCAGTTATTACTAAGGGCAGAGGGGTGTAGACGTAATAGACCCCTAGAGCATTGCCTGTGAAGGAAACAAGATGACCTGCCATATCAACACACTCCCAGTTACTACTAAGGGCAGAGGGGTGTAGATGTATTAGGCCTGGGCCCCTAGAGCATTGCTAGGAAGGGAAACTGGGTTTTTTTTCATCTTGCTTTTTTTTTCGTTTTTCATTCCAAAGCAATAGCAGCAGGAACTATTGTATTTGTCTGTCCTCGTTACTTGCGTCTGTCCGAGAGTAAAGGGAACTCATGCGAGGGAACATTGCGCCGACCCAGGCTCCCATGTTGTTGGATGTTGTTGTTTTTTTAAATTATAATTATTTGCCAAACACTCACCAATTGTGGATTTTTTTTTTTTCATTAGAAAATGTGGTGGAATCATGCCTGGAATTAGAGTAAAGTTTCCCGAAAAGTATGCATGGTTGCCAGATACGAAACTGTTTCCTTTTTGCTTGTTTTTCATCTCTTTTTTTCTTTGATTCTTTCTCAAACACCGACCGAATGAGGGGAAAAAAATTGTTAGACAATGCGGAATCGTGCCTGGCTATTATTAGGAAATGTTTCCTCAAAATTAGGAAAAGTTGGCAGCTACTCAACTTATTTTTCTTTCTGGTTTCTTTTTCTTCCCTTTATCCACCCCCCGCCCCCTCCCAGCACTGACCGTCGCTGTGGGGTCCGACCCCCTTGAGGTTGAAGCCGCGCAGGGTGAGGGGTCCCCCCAGGAAGAAGCGGTCGTTGATGCGAATATCGTCCTTCATGTGCAAGGGTCGCATCACTCCGCCCGCCAGGGACAGCTGCACCACCTGTGTGTGTGTGGGGGGGGGGGGGGGGGGGGATGGAAAACATTTGGCAGGTGAACATAAAAAAAATGTCAATCGCCCTAACTAAAAACATCAACTTTGTGATTTTTTAAAATTTCTATTAACCCCTTCACTGCCAGAGGAAAACAGAGAAATTATCAATTTTCTTATTATAAAATTCAAAAGAGACCTGTTAGACTCAATCTGAGAAAATGGTCAAGAGATAAATATACATATTTCCTGACTTGCCTAAACCAAAAAACATCATTCCAGGGCTATATCAGCAAAAGTTATGACATCATCAATGACATAACACATCCCGTAGAAGACACGGGACAGGCAGTGAAAGGGGTTAACTCATTCAAGTCGTTCCGGCCATATATGTCCAGAATTAATAGATAACTGACAATTTGATGCATTTGCTTCAAGGGAAAAAAATCTGTGTGCACCTTGATCACTTCTAAACTCGCTTCGCTCCCTTAGACCACAATTTTGCCTCTGACTTTGCTTTTGTAGTGGTTTGTTATGGGGAAGCCAATCGGTGTAGAGTTTTTCTATAAAGTCTATATATAAAAAAAAGTTGATCTACCACTTCCCTATGTCTAAACCTGAACTAAAAACCCGTAATCTTCTTTCATTTCTCCTTTTGTTTATGTATGTTTTGTTTGTGTGTATGGCTGGAGTGATTTGTGAGTTTTTTTAATAATTCAAAATCGTTGCGATGTGAATGAGTTAAGCCATTTTCGTCTTTTTCATCTTATTTCTATGAATTCTATGCAGACAGGGGGGAACGCGAAAGGTTTCCTAACTAAACTCCTATCTCAAAAGGCTTTTTTTTTCTTTTAGCAGGCAGCCATCAAATTTCAAAATTTCAATGATTTTTAATGTACATTTCCTTAAACCCATTTTCTAGAAACATGGCACACAAACGTCTTTGTGTGTGTGCGTGTGTGTGTGTGTGTGTGCGCATGCATAAATGCGTGTGTGCGTAGCCTTCTGTGTATGTCTGTGCATGCGTGTGCGTTCAGGCGTGCATGCATGAGTTCACGTGCGTGTGCATATATGCCCAAGTATGAAGAAGAAAAAAAGAGAAAAAAACTCAGCCTTACTGTGTCCCAGAACAGGCTTTTGTTGAACTGTAACTCCAGCTCCTGCTTAGAGAACTCCACGTTCCCTCCCAAACCAGCGTACTCCTGAGGGCAGAAAAAAAACACGTTTACACTTCACATTTCTAATCATCACAGGCTTGCTAAAAAAAAATTTTTTTTGCTGTCCCATCTTCTGGGCCGTACAGTGGCCTTGCACCCACGCCGCTCATTCCGAATCCCAATTCACAGCCACACCCCGGCTTGTTCAGGTCTGCAGAATCCGAGACCAGCAGTCCAAGAGGAGCGAATCTATGTTAGGCCGTCAGGAGGCAACCAACCGAGGAGACACTGCACTGCTGCTGAGTCACATGGGTGGAGTTCAGTGGAGCCTGTTCAGGACACCACCTACTAAGCCCCCTACTGACGACACTATTCTCTTAGTCGCGGAGCCAGCGTGAGTGAGGTCCTCCTCCGAGGGCGCCACCACGACCGTCCACCGACAGCTCCCCAGAACACACTGATCACCATGACTTTGACTTTGACTCGAACACACCAAAGCATAGACTGGATCGGGGCGAAGTCACCATGAGAGCAGGGCATGCAAAGCCACAGAATTTGAGACATTTTTCTTTTTTTAATGATTGATGGAAATGAGGCAGATGACTATGATGATGATGATGATGCTATGGAGTTCCGTATCGGTCTGAGACTACATAACAGGGTTGTATTCTACGCTTCCTTTCATGATATCCCAGCGTTAACCAGGCCCGAGAACTACAGACACCTGCAGTGTTGGTCTTGAAATTAGAGCAACATTCTCAGAATCGCATCCGTTAAGCGGAAGCTTGCTAATATTTGTACTAACACAAACCAAGCAACTAAAGAGACAAATGTGTCATGTTCAGAATCACATCAGCCTGTGAGGGGGGAACACACACACGAGTAAAAAAATCGATAATCATACCCCTGGCAACCGCACAAAGTTATCCCAAACTAGACAATGGAATCCTATTCAAACATCTTCATAGTCCATATTAGATCCCAAAAAAATATAATGGATACATCGTCTAAATCTGCCTAACAAAACAACTGCATGTATTAAAGAAAAGAGAGAAAAAAGAGCGTTCAAGGAAATCTCCATATATTGAAAACAACATATTGAATTAAAGGCCAAACAGGTTAATAATAGATACTTTTGGAATGAACTATTACTGCTGATTTGATGTACCACTGTCAGTGTTTTCATCACATGCAACCCTCAACAGACGATTTTCGGAAAAAAAATAGGGGAGAGCACTTCGTAAAAATTAGTTGCTTACCTCCATTACTCGGTCAAATGCCATAGCAACAATGTAACAATGGTGTCGAAGCTTGAAACCGCAGGATGCGAGTCAGCGACTTGCAAACATTTTTTTAGAAAAATTAGGGGTGGCCAGTAGCCACAAAGTGACAAAACTTGCAAAATGTGACGTAAAAATATAAATTACATAATTTTTTAGAATGACGCACAGTGTTCTAAGTGCTGTATGTCTGCTCAAACACACGAGTCGATAGGCTACGAGAGCCGAAGGTAGAGTGACTTCCCCTGTTTGACCGATTGAATTAGGCAAGATCACTCCCACACACCATGAAATTACTCCCCTTAATTATTTCCGAACAATTCCTATTGGGGCAGTGGGTGGAGGTCTCGTGCCTCCATTTGGGGAGCTGGACAACCCCACCCCCTCGAGTCTTTCCCCTTGAGGATACTGCGGGGTCTTTCGTACAAATAGTTCCTCTACTTTCTGGAAGTTCTGCGCTTGTAACTTCCTCTAATTTGTCCCTCTCTTTGATTCTGCCTTTTCCCTTTGCTTACTGTCATCTACTATCTTTTTGACTTATTGGCCCATTCTGCCATTTTTTATATTTTTAAATCTTATACAACTAATTTTCTCCTTTGAGCTCCTCCAAAATCGGAATGTGTCGGCTGAATGCAGCGGGGAGACCAGTGAAAAACTGAAAACCGGACACATACGTACCTTACCCATTATGGCCATGTGGCCTGGGAACACAGAAGAACAAGAATCCTCAATTCGTTGAAGCTGGCAGTCGGTGAACAGGAGTCGTGACCATACTTATACATTTGTAAATCTGTTATCTGCAGACATGCCTACCCAAAAATTTGCTTTCAGGGACAATAAAGAAAGAAATCAGGGACAAATCCGTGAAATCAGGGACAGGACTCTTTCTTGAAAACATGCACGTGCTTCACATCCGTTTTCTTCTTCTTTTCACACTTGTCTGATCCGTGATCAGAATCAGAATCCGACTCTCTGTGTTGACATGTGCTCTCTTCCACGCCATGTTGCCTTCAACTTGGAAGTGAAAGAGAGGCTATCTTCTTCGCGCATGCGCATTCCGTCTAGCAGACAATAACTATTCCTGGTTCAGTTCTTCTCTAATCGTACCTGGCTCAGTTCTTCTCTGATGGAACGGCTTTTCGATTCCCGATTTTTTTTTTCGGGACGTGTATTGAAAATCCGGGATTTCCAGGACATTCGCTTCTAAAATGAACTTTCCGGGACAAATCCCGGATGTACAGGGACAGTAGGCATGTCTGTATCTGTTATCTAAAATCTTTCTTTCTACACACACACACACAAAACATTAACTGTGAAGGCAGTAGTAAGAGTTCTAAAAACTCTGGGGGAAAATCCTAACATCCACGATACAAATATTTAATAGTTTGACAGAATCTACATTTGACAGGCAAATAAATTCAGCATAAAGAATTTTTCGTCAATCTTGTACTTTCAGTCACCAACATCATTTTTAGTATTACGACCCTCTGCTTTTTTCAGTTTTATGAAAATACTCCTAGACTGATCCTAACCCTATCCCCAAAAATGTCAGAATGTCGCTTCTCAGTGAAAATTTGAGGGGAGTGGGTGTGACTAAAGTTCAAAATTGACAATTTTTCTTTTTACTCTTCTAGCGCCATGCATTTTCTTTTCACGTTCTTGGTTGACTGTTGCATCTCAACCGACCAGAGAGGGGTAACTATTTTTTCGAGTGCGCATGCGTTGCTTTAATGGAGAGCTCACTGACACAAGCTCTGAAAATAGAACTCACTGACTGACACAAGCTCTGAAAATAGACAAACACATGGCAGGGTACTTGGCAGTGAATGTCTTTGCACTTGGTGGGAGTGAAGTGCGATGCACTGGGCGAATACATTCGCCCATGCTGCTAGAAGAGTTAAGTTGATTGATTTTTCAGGACAGGCTTCTCGGTTCACTTACCTGTGTTAATCTGAGCAACGATCCCATGGAGGGTAGAATGGCGTCGTCCCTATTGTCTCGCACAAACACATGCTGCACACACACAGAGCACGGTTTTCACTTTTTGTTTCTCTTCTGACACAGTTTGTTTTTAATTTTGCAACGGACAAATCTGACAATGTCTTCAAAATATCATGCTATGAAAATCGTATTCACTTTTTCGTCATTTCTCTCTTTCACATAAAACCATGCACACCCAACGCAGTTTGTTTTTAATTTTGCAACGGACAAATCTGACAATGTCTTCAAAATATCATGCTATGAAAATCGTATTCTCTTTTTCGTCATTTCTCTCTTTCACATAAAACCATGCACACCCAACGCACGCACATTTGCGACAGATTACATGCACAAACGCACTCACACAAACATTTTTAACCCACACGTTTTTATTCAAAGATATCCTAAAACAAATCTTTCAAGATAAAACTTGCATTTATAGTTTTTCACAATGGACATGAACAAAACGTTTGAACCAGATACAATTCCTGCAAGGGTGGGGATTAAGGAAATAAAATAAAATATTGTAAAGAGAAGAGGAGGGTGGGGAATGCCTTCTTGCTCAACTTATTACCAATCAACTTGTTAGTTTGACAGCAACGCCTGGGTTCCATGTTTTTGTTTGTGGCTCAAGCCACAAACCTATAACTCACTTTGTCGGTCGGTCTGTCTGTCGGTCCAAAATTGTCGCACATTTTGACAAAATTGTCGCACTTCAAATCGAGGCTACACTTCTGGCCGCTCTTTAAAATGATGTATTTTAAAAGCGTACAAAATAATAAACATATGTAATACAGACACTGCAACAGACACGACGAGTATGCGGTGCTTCTTTTGATGAGTATAAGTAGGATACATAGTTTTAAATGTTTTCCAAAAGATATAAAAAGTTACGAAATGGTGCAGAGATAACATTCTGGTTTACAGATTAAAATTATTGAAAAGCCAGGGGAGGTGACTCATGATTGGAGTGGTAAAAATAGACCGCGTGCCACAAACTATTGCGATTTCGCGCTTGTTTTGTTTTTTGTTTGTTTGTTTTTTTCAAGAAACTCTTTCAAAAAGATTTCCTCCAGCCGAAGTTGGACTTGCTGGGCCCATAACTGTTTCTTAGCTAGGCGCGCTGATTTAAGCTAGGGTACTGACCTTGAGGCTGGACTTGAGGGAGTGCCCGGCCTGCTCCCTGACAGCGAAGGACGTGGTTCTGGACAGGGCACGCAGGTCCCGCCACACCCCGTCCCACCGCACAGAGTGCGTGCCCAGGAAGGAGGGGAACTGCACGCACACACACACAAACACACACAGAGTCACTCACATGAATCAACAACAACAACAACATACAGTATTCATACGGCGGGAATCTTGATGAAATCAAATCAAAGCGCACACACACACGTTAGCAAAAGCGAACACACACGGATGACATAAATGGAATACAGCAGAAACAGACCTAATGGCGGAAATCCAGGTTTGCATGGGTGGCTCTACAAATTCCTGCAAAAACCTGGAAAGCCCGCCGATAGGGGTGCTAGTGGGAGGATTAGCTTCATCTTCTTCTTCTGCATTCCAAGGCCCTATGCCCATAATGGGTAAGGTACGTATTGTGTCCGGTTTTCAGTTTTGACTGGTCTCTCCCCGCTGTTACAGCCGACACATTCCGATTTCGGAGCTCAAAGGAGAAAAAATTATTTGGAACAGGATTTTTTTTTTTTAAAAGACAGGAGAATGGGCCAATAAGTCAGAAAGAGAGTAGATGATAGAAAGGCAAGGGAAAAGGCAGGGGGCAGAGTCAAAGAGAAATGGAATTAGAGGCAGTTACAAGCACAGAACTTCCAGAAGGTGTGGGAACTATTTTTTACAAAAGACCCCAGGTATCCCCACGAGGGAAGAGCATGGAGGGTGGCAGGGTCGTCCAGCTCCCTGTATGGAGGCACGAGGCATCCACCCACTGCCCCTGCAGGTAATACCTGAAACCAAATTTCTAAAAAAAAAAAAAAATCTGAAATGAAAGATCATAAAAACCCAACCTAATACTGAACTTCCTACAAGAATTGCTTTGTTGAGCAGAAAGGGGGCGGGGGAGGGGGAGGAGCAATATTTGATGTCAAAACCTCCAACCCGGAATATTTGCAATCAACAAAAAGGTGGGGGTTTTAAGCAAGGGGGAGAGCACATGTTTATGTCCAAGTTTGCACACACAAAAATGACATAATTGTTTACAAAATTTGCAATGACATTTTCATGAAGTCTCTCATGCCGAGAAAGTGCCCAATTTTTTTTTAGACGCTATTAACTCCAAAAAACGGAAGCCACAAGTTTTTGCCACGCCCAAAACCGGAAGCCACAAGTTTCGATACTTGAAAAATAATAATAATAATTTAGAAGCGGATATCCATGTAACAACTCACAGTCAGATCCAGATCCAGCCCCCTGTCCTGTCTCCTTGTATCCGCTCCACGGGTAGGATCCGTGGAACTGGTAGATCCCGCCAGCCAGCCTGCCACACACATAATATATGCATAGATCCATGCAGATACACACACAGATGCTCACACAGAGACACACTCTGTACACACACAGGGCAGGATGAAAAAAAAAGCTTTGTCAGCTTATTCATTAACCCTCAATAAAGATGATTTTGACGTGAACTTGATTTGACTCGTGTACTAGTGCATTTTTCATCTCCAGTGACCTTGACCTTTAACCAATGACCTTCATTTTCGAACTTGGCCTAAATATCCTAACTACCCTCGGTTCCTCCGCTCCGTTCAAACACTATCATTTTTAACATGCAAGCGCATACATACATACATAGTCAACCAGCCACACAGTCAGGCACCACTGAAAACATTACCAGCATCGCTGCGCGGCTGGTCGCAAGGACTTCAACACTTGAACACTTGAATTTTTACTGTCAAAGCTAATTTGGTGAAAATGACGAGGAGGAGGTGGAGTGACAGAAGGTAAACAAAACAATAAGCAACACCTGTGAATGTATTATCTATAATAAACAGGAAGAACAAAATAATGAAAACAAAGCACAGATTAGGGCTGGTTGTTGTTGTTGTTCTTGTTGTTGTTCTTGTCGTTGCTGTTGTTGTTGTTGTTGCTTGTTGTTGCTTAAACGCTCTGGGGGCACACCCAGTGCCATGTGAACATTTCTCTTGGCCTTGGGTGGGAAGATTACGAGTATGGTTGCTTTCCAAAGGGCCCCGCCACAATGGGCGGCCATACTCCGACTTCATCTCACAGAATGTCTGGGTTGGCGTTGACGGGCTTGGAGAGCATGACAGAGTATCCCCGGGTCTGCTTGGTGCCGTGGGTGTACTCCACGCTCATCTTCTCCCCGCGACCCAGTATGTTGGGCAGCTTCAGCCCAAACAGCTGCACACAAATACCAAAGTCTTTCGGATGAGACGATAAACAGAGGTCCTGTGTGCCCATGCACTCAGTCACACAAAAATCACATGCAAAGAAAAAAAAAAAATTTAAATAGGGTGGCGCGCCTCTGGCTGCGACGCGCTCTCCAGGTAGGAGCAACCCGAATTTCACAGAGACGCCTCTGTGACTATAATGTACCTAACCTAACCTAACAGAATGATGGTGAAAATTGGAGGGTTAAACGCTTGGAGGTAAGTGGAGCCTCCTTTATAAGACCTTAAAAAATCATCCAAAATGAGGTCTTATAGATAAGGGAGGTGTCTTCTTCTTCTTCTTCGATCGTTCAGACAGTTTCCTGTCAATTATGAGCGCAGATGCATGATGCTGCCGTTAAGCGCCTAAGTAAGAAATAGTTAGGCCCAGCATGTCCGACTTCGGCTGAAGGAAATGTTTTTTGAAAGTGTTTCTTGAGAAAACTCAAAAGGCAGGAGAATGTTCCGGTAAGGCAGAAAGATAGTAGATAACAGTAAGCAAAGGGGAAAGGCAGAGTCAGAGGGGTCTTAGAAGGAGGTAATTTTAATACTTACAAAGAAGGGCAATGTCTCAGAGAAGTAGGTCTTATGTGGGAGGGAGTCTTATAATAGGAGGTCTTGTAAGGGGGGTTCCACTGTACTGTCAGTTTTCTTTATACCTTTCCCGGAAGTACCTTCAGTCTTTCACCTGAGAAGAAGAATAGCACCTTCTTCTTTCTCTGCACAACCGCCATCATCTTTTTCATGGTTCTGTTGTAGAAACTGGGGGGACTCCAGTTTAGCGGAAATCGGTTTCTGCAGGGGTTTAGTGAGATAGCTGGGAGGTGGGGGGGGGGGGGGGGAGGAGGGGGGGGGGGAGGAGGAGGGGGGGAGGAGGAGGGGGGGAGGAGGAGGGGGGGGGAAGAGGGGGGGGGGGGGTTGTGGACTCTGGATTGTGGAAAGGATGATGTGGGAGGGGGGGGGGGTAGGTGGGGGGGGGGTGGGGGGTAGGGGGGGGTAAATGCCTCCTGGCATTTCACTCACAAATTTTAGTTGGTTTCTCAGTTTTCTGTTTTCTTTTGTTATCCATCTACTACAGTGAAGAACTGATAACTCCAAATAACTCGAAAACACTGGGCAACCCACAACAAAATGTTGTCTCAGTATAACAATAACTATGCTTAAAAGTCTTTTTAAATCAAAATATTGGCTATCTCAAAATAAAATTTCAGTCGCTTCAATTTTGTCTTTTTTTACTGTATTTATTTGTTTATTCATTTAAGAAATGTAACAATCAGCATCTTTTATTTTTACTATATGTGCTTTACAATGGCACTTCTGATATGCTACAAACACAATCAAACTTAATCAACAAAGCATTTGAAACCCGAAACATAAATATTCAAAATCTCCTCGAATCAAAGTAGGATTTGAAACCTAACTTTTAGACTATTATTAAAACGACCTCCCCTCAACAACAAAAACCAACACTAGAATATTACTCATACAGAACAATTTTGATTTCAGGACTTGACTCTATTCATTAATCTTCAAAAAATGCTTACAATAAATTGAACTTATTTTTTGCACTGGGGTTTCTCATCTCCATAGCTGATTTTTACTGGTTATTCGCTCTTCCAGCACTACTATTTAACCCTTTCGCCACCATCAATTTTTCAGCCAAGCATTTCCATTAAACCGACTTGGGAAGAGAACAATGTATCTGCAATATTGGGGATACCTCTGTGACATGCTTAAAGTAAGGCCTATCCTAACCTCCCAAAATTAAGAATATATGATCTTTATAGATAACAGACCCTAATCAAAGACACTGAAAAGAAAGACTAACATCCGGTCCCTTTTCCCTATATGAGTAGTGAGGACAGAAACACTGGTTATGTCCCTTTTAAACGTGACACATTTAGGTTACATTAACTCTTTTTTTCAAACCTGAGAGTTATCTTTTCATGAGTCAGTTATACTTTGGATAACTACCTCACTAACGATAACTCTATCAGCCCGGCTCACCGTAACTCGTACGTAGTCCATCTTACCCTTTTAGAGTCTTTGCCCTAATTTGATGTCTTTAAGTAACATGGGTATTAAACCATTATGGTGCATAAATGTGACATTGGCGGTGAAAGGGTTAAAGAAAATTACTAGAATGCTCTCTCTGCATTAGAGTGGAATTGCAGGCTCACCAGACTGGCATCATTGTTTCCAATCAAGGTGTTGATGCCTCCGGACACCGGGCGAAACTCCCTGACGTCGAACGTCACTTCGTAGCTGTCTGCAGACTTGGAATCTGTAGCAAAACAGTCAGCACATCCAGGGGTCGCGCTAACGCATGTTTCTTGCGTATTTGACGCATTTTAAAAATCGCTGACGCATTTTTACGGCGTTTACGCGTAACCCGTACGCAAAATGACATCCGCTCAAAATCGCATCTGAGTCTAGATGGTGAATCAGACTTTAGAAGTCCTACGGTCCGTACACGTATAGTGGTTCTGCTACACCAAACATTAGAACAGACTATTGAAAAGTTGAATGAGAACTGCTTTCAGAAGAGGTAAGTATGACGAAAATGACTGGTTAGTGAATAAAAATGCATGTTTTTGTTGCTGGTCTTGTTTTCATTGTTTTTAGCTTAGATTTATCATTTTGTTCTTTGACGCGATTTGTTGCTTCCCTTACGCATTTTTTTGCCGACGTCGCATAAGCAAAACCCGTTTTGAAAAACACTAGCGCGATCCCTGCACATCCATCATGAAACATTCCTGAATCTCTCTCTGCACATATTTGTGCATGCGAGTACCGTATTTTACGGAAAACAAGACAATACTTTTTCCCCCAGACTGAGACCCCTGCACATCCATCATGAAACATTCCTCAATCTCTCTCTGCACATATTTGTGCAAGCGAGTACCATATTTTACGGAAAACAAGACGATACTTTTTTCCTACACTGAGACCCTGCACATCCATCATGAAACATTCCTCAATCTCTCTCTGCACATATTTGTGCAAGCGAGTACCATATTTTACGGAAAACAAGACAATACTTTTTCCCCCAGACTGAGACCCCTGCGCATCCATCATGAAACATTCCTCAATCTCTCTCTGCACATATCTGTGCATGCGAGTACCGTATTTTACGGAAAACAAGACAATACTTTTTCCCCCAGACTGAGACCCCTGCGCATCCATCATGAAACATTCCTCAATCTCTCTCTGCACATATCTGTGCAAATGAGTACCGTATTTTACGGAAAACAAGACGATACTTTTTTCCTAGACTGAGACCCCTGGCCTTAAGCTTTAGCACCCTGCATTTTTTCTGACGTTCCGTTCTCTGCCACTGCATTCTTTTTGAGGCGGTGAAAAATGCTAACACCCACTTGATTAAAAATGCTATAATTTTCTCTGTGTGTTGTGTGCAGACTTGATTATTGGAATAATAATAAAGAGATGATTAAGGAAAGTTTTGATATGATGTATTTTGCTGTCCGTGTATGTTTTGTTGTTGAAAAAAAAAAGAAGAAACGAAATCAACAAAGCGAAAGTGTTGACTTACTGTTTCGGCACGGTCGGAATGAGTGCCGTCTGCTTCAAAGTTCGCCCACTGACTAACTAACTCATGTCTAAGATCCCTTTAACGAAATAACTCACGGAAATATCATTAAGAATATTATGAAAGGCATCATTTTCTTTGAATTCAACCTAGTAGTCAAAATCGGAACCGAATCACAATCGCGGCTCGAATCGATATTGGATCGTCTTCATCGAGTCACACTGACATCGGCTACCCCCCCTTCTACTGCATAACGATCTTCTATCACCTTTTCACTGTCGATATCCGTCCTAACAAAGCCTAAGAATTCATGATTTAAACAAATATCGACGCTAATTTCCAGTAGGAAGCTTCGCCAACACGGAAAATCCGCCATATTTGATAGTGAACTTTACTTTCTGACCGATTGAAACTTTGAAAAATTCATACAACTACTAAAAAAGCAAATGGCGGCTTGCTGGAAGAGAAGCAAGGAGCCGAGCCTCATTCTGAAGCTATGGTGAGGTAGTTTCTATTATTAGTAACAAAAATAAGGTCCGCGAAGCATTGGTTTGGGGGTACCCTCTCAGGGCGACACAGTGCGCCTGCAGTTACAGGGGAGATTATCGGCTCGGCGACACAGTGCGCCTGCAGTGTGCTAAAGGTTAAAATGTGATTGATAATATAGTAAAAGAACTATAATAACAAAATCTGAATTTTGTGTAAAACTTGGGGAGTGCGCCTTATAATCAGGTTCGCCTTGTACTAAAGTTGTAGTCTGTAAAATACGGTATGTTTCAGTGCTGGGTGATAATCATTATCCATTGATGTTACTTTTTTTTTTATCAAATTCAGAACTATAATAAGCCAGTCAAAGTATGTGTAGCAAGAGAAGTACTTCTTCTTCAGCTTCGTGTAAATACTTTTGCAAAAACTGAAAAAGACATAAATTATAAGAACTTCATCCACAGCCTTTCATGTAAACATCTCTGAATAACTTTTGAAAGAGTTTTGAATGCATGCTGCCACACAAAAAAAGGAAATGAAAGTTTAATAATTAGTTAGTCAAGAATCAAACAAGCCATGGCAAACAACTCCTTTCTCAGCAAAACTGGAATCAGACTTCTATGTCATAACAAGCAGCTTTGACAAAAGCTCTTTGCTTGAAATTCAAAAAACACTTGGAGCCTGTAAATAAAATATACCTGCATCTTTTTTTCTCCCTTTTTAAAATTCTAGTTTAACCATCATTCTACCCTGACCATTCCTTGATCATTAACACTTTGCATCAAATTATCTGCAAAGTGAAGAATTTGATTTGTGCTTCGACCTTAGTTCTGTCATGAAAGTTCTGTTAAAATTGTGACACTATGCAAGCATAATATCTCATGGCAACTGGTACAAGAATAATACTTATATGCTAAATTATTAAACTGACAAGGGTGCATGACAAAATTTAAGAGTTGTTGAGATTCTTCAATAAACAACAGTGATCAATAAAACTAGGCTTTATTATAAAAATGAACTGTTTCATTAAATGTGGTGAGCATAAGAAAGCTAGATCAGATGTGCATCAAATTCTGATTAATTGATCAGACCAAAATGAGCCATTGATTTTATCATTGTAGCCTCACCTTTGAAAGTGTCGATAAAAATGCCGACCCGTTTGAAAAGGCCCAGTTTCTCCATACGCATCTTCACCTCATGGCTTTTCTGCACCATCTGCATACACACACACACACACACACACACACATACATGCGCGCACACATACACACACACACACACACACAAACTCCAAATTACTGCATGCAGCAAACATACTGTAAAACACACACAAAACCAATACTACATTCCAATCACATTGTTTGAATGTTTTTCTTAACACAAAACCGATATCTGTACCAGTTTGCATGCAATTTGCAACTTAGGTTTAGTTGTCTGATTATTATTATTTATGAGTATGAACTATGACTCCAAAATTCTTTGCATATTGACTGAAAAATATCATAATGGTCAGGATAGTCATTCAATAGATAGTTATATGGTCTGCAAAGCATCCTTATAAAACCTTTTTTTTTTTAAAGGATGCTGAGATGGAAATCCCAAAAAATGAAAATAGATTAAATGTTAAAGTGTTGTGGTAAAAAAAGCAAAAATGTGTGACAGGAAGTGAGGAATACACTATACAGCAATCGCGTCAAGGAGAAAAGAACTGGAAAACAAGGTACCGAATTTTCCCCTTCAGTTCATGTGAAATGCACGCCATCACAAGCCCACCTATTTCAACGGACACATTTAATTATTTACCTCCTGAAACGTGGACGATTCCAGAATGGGTCTGACTTCTTTGATGATGATGTCATCTTTGGTGCGGCCCACTCCGTCCACCACAACTCGTTCAACTTTCGCCTGAACAAACACATTAAGAGCGGACACTGTATGCAGACATGTATACATAAACACGTGCATGCCAGGCATCAGAATAGTCTCAAGTCCAATCCTCTGAAAACTGCGGTAAAAAGGCCATCAAGGCCCTAGACTGGAGAGGGACAACACTAAAATCAGTTCCCAACATGACCAAAAAGATTTAATATTGTGAGAAGTCACTTTAAAATGCTATTATTTTAACAGAAAAGACAACACTGAATCAAAAGGCAAAACCTCTGACAAGAGAAGCTAAACCTCTGTCAGAAATTCTTAATCCTCTGAAATTTGCAGATCCTCAGGCTCTGACAATTCTGATGCCTGACATGCACACACACAGATGTATTCACACACACACACACACACACACACACACACACACACACACACACACACACACACACTACACACACACACATATTCACTCACTCACACAGACACACACACACACACTCACAACTTTCAAATTGTCAGGGGGCCCGGGTTAATGGCCCATATTGACCCCTCATTTTGTGCAGCCAGGTGTCATATGACGCATGAAATCTGCACTAAATAAAACTAAATTCAGTACTAGTAAGTACTACACTCTTCAATGATACATTACTGGCCCATTATTTTGGAAACTGAGCCATCGTTTCCTGTAATCAGGGGTCATATGACCCATGAAGCTTTAAACCAATCAGGGGTCATATGACCCATGAAGCTTTAAACCAATCGGGGTCATATGACCCATGAAGCTTTAAACCAATCGGGGTCTTATGACCCATGAAGTTTTAAACCAATCAGGGTCATATGACCCATGAAGCTTTAAACCAATCGGGGTCATATGACCCATGAAGCTTTAAACCAATCGGGGTCATATGACCCATGAAGCTTTAAACCAATCGGGGTCATATGACCCATGAAGCTTTAAACCAATCGGGGTCATATGACCCATGAAGCTTTAAACCAATCAGGGTCATATGACCCATGAAGCTTTAATTTAAACCAATCTGAAACTGCACATTTACTGACTCAGACCAGACAATGACAAAAACAAATTTGAACCAGTTAAAGGACTTCACAATCAATCATTCAATGGCACAAAATTAATCAGTCATTTTTAACGGAATATTTTTATCAGTTAGCATTCTGATACTCTATTACTTTTTTCAAATGTTTTAAGAGACCATTATTGTTTGTTATTTGTTGTTTGTTGTCTTACCCTGGCCTAAAGACTCTGGGGATCATCCTAACAGCCAAAATACTTGTTGAACACATTATGGTACAAATGCACCAGCCAGGGATGAGAACATTACGTGTGACCGTTTCTGATTACCCTGCCACGTGGCAGCAACACTCTGACTTTGAAGGATAGAAACAGCTATAAGACACATACTCACCGGTATCTTCTCAAAGTCAATGTCGTCAGCATCTCCCGCCATCTGTCTTGCCGCAGGTTCAGGTGTCTGTGATTTAAACATTTTCAAGTTCAAATAATATTCCTTCAAAAAGAATGTAACAACATAATCATGTATGAAATATTATCAGCTAACTACTGTATCATTAGCAGCTCTATGAAAATGCGGTTATATCTTAGAACCGGACCCTAAATTCTCTGTGACATTTTCATGCAAGTTTCGCCTAGACTTGGCTAAGGGATAGGGTTAGAATCAGTTTAGGAGTATTTTCAATTTCATCCCAAAAAAAAATAATGAAAAACATAAAATAATCAACAAAGAAAAATTAACTGAAAGCCTATTTCGTTCAATGATCGCCATATCCACAGCTGCAAAGTCAGCTAAATTTGTGTCGTAAACGGTGCCGAAAGGAAGAGAAATGGCTGGTTTAGCATTGATTCATGCTGTTGTTTTGAAGCTCCTGTTTTTAAGGTTAAAGTTAAGTCATAAACCCTCACATTTGATGAAAATAGCTCAAAACTAATTCTAACCCTATCCCTTACTTGAGTCTAGGCGAAACTTGCATGAAAATCACAGAGGATTTAGGCCTAGGGGCCGGATCTATCATCTAATGATCTAGTATTTAACCGAAAATGCTTCATTTCAATAGCTTAATTTTAAAACAATTTCTAAAAACAATTTCAAATCTTTTTCTGGATTAGTTGTGTTAAACATATATATATAATGTAGTGTTATGAAATAAAAGAAGAAAACGTAAAAAAAATAATAAAAAAATGCATCCCCTCCTGGAACACGCCAGCCCAGTCTGGGACCCCCACAACAAGAGCAGCATTGACGCCATCGAAAAAGTCCAGAGCCGAGCTGCAAGATGGGTGGCCCATGACTACCGTCAGGCAACAAGATCGGCAGACCTCCTGAAAAACTTCTACAGACCCGTCGAACTGAAGCCCGTCTGACTACCTTCTTTAAATTCCACACAGAACTCCTCTCAATCAATTCCAAGTATCTTCCAACAAATACCCTGCTGAAGAAAAATCTCCGTCAATCTCACTCAGCTTCATACGACATCCCTAGCCATAGAACTCAATACAGACAGTCCACTTTCTTTCCTCGCACTATCCCGCAGTGGAACAGCCTCCCTGAAGAAGTTGCCTCCACCCAGTCCTTGGTGGCCTTCAAGAGGGGTCTCCAAAAGCACCTCTACTAAACAACCATTCCTCTGCCCTCCTCTCCCCACCTCCCACCCTGCATTCCCACACCTAAAAACAGAAAAAGGCATTTAAAGGTCGTGCATGACTTTTAACTTGTCTTTCGCTCTATCACACCCACCCACCCCAACCATCCCCCCCCCACCTTTTTATTTTTCAAAATCAAATCTTCAAACATATAACTAACTTCCTTCGGTTTTGAATCTCATTAATATTTTTCAACATAGTAAACTGTGTAAATACTTCAGTTATTTCCTGACTATCTTGCAATCATTTCTTTCTTTTTCCCCATGTTACCATTTCGCTTTGTACGCTTTGTACTCTATCTTTTGCTATCTCTCTCTTTTTCGTACTACCCCCTAAAGTGCAGCAGAATCTTCAACGTGATGAAGTTGGCTGCCTAAGGAGATGAAGAAGAAATTGAGAGATCACTAAGTGACTGAGTTGGATAGAACTTGGAAGTCGTAGCAGACGTTAAAAAACTTTAAAATAAAAAGTCATTAAAATAAATATTCCCGGAACTAAAAACAACAGAAAAACATTAGTCTTCCGCGCTTATGACAGCGCTTCATTTTCAAAGTTGCATATCCGTGCTTTTAAATAAGAAAGCGAAGCTTCAACTGATGCCAAAATTGTTAGAAACAACCTTCGCATGTACTGTCCCCATTTTGTACCGGTGACCACTTTTCGGTGTTTTCATTGGTAAGAACATAAAGGGGAATAACTCTCTCTCTCCCTCTCTCTCTCTCTCTCTGAATAACACACCAAGGGTGTTTATTGTTTGTTTGAATCTGATGAAAAAAAAGTGAGGGCTTTTTGTCTGTTGTGTCCAGCATCATTAACTGTCCGTTAATTATCTTAATTAGTTAATATGCCTCGCTAACAATAATCCATCTTTTGACCAACTATCTCTACCTTTCGGGATGGGTGGGTGGGGATGGTGTGTGTGTGTGTGTGTGTGTGTGTGTGTGTGTGTGTGTGTGTGTGTGTGTGTGTGTGCGTGTGTGTGTGTGTGTGTGTGTGTGTGTGTGTGTGTGTGTGTGTGTGTGTGTGTGTGTGTGTGTGTGTGTGTGTGTGTGTGTGTGTGTGTGTGTGTCGGTGTCAGTGTGTCGGTGTGTGTGTCGGTGTCAGTGTGTCGGTGTGTGTGCGTGTGCGCGTGTGTGCGTGTGCGTGTGGTTCCGTGGCAAAATAATCAAAATGTTGATTGTGGCGCCACGCACAGCAACTGAAGAAGAAGAGAATGACTGAATAGAGGAAGCTACAAGCACAGAACTTTCAGAAGAATGGGGAACTATTTGTATGAAAGACCCTCGGTTTTCCCATTATATTTTTTTTTTTTTTTCTTTCTTTCTGTTTTCTTGCCTTGTGACACACATCCATAAATCATCCTATCGAAACGGGGGGGAAATTCTAGTCTAGGACCCCCTCCCTCATCTTTTCGACTCTCCACCTTAAAGTCTGGTTCTTTCAGTTTAATGACAATAATCCTAGGCTGATCATAACCCTATCCCTTTCTTGACAACGACAGAATGTTGCTTTTCAGAGAAAATTTGTAATGGGAAAATTTGATGGGGGGTGTCTAAATTACAGCTTAGCCTCGAAACGCTATTAACTTGTCAACTACTTGCGAAGACATTCTATTCTACTTCAGTCTGATCAGTTCTAGCACTTCTAGCATTTTACCAAACATTAACATGTCCCGATTGCGTTCATTTGCATACAAACGTTGTCATAAACCAGTCGGTTTATTCTTTCTTTGTAGGCCCTAATGTGAAGAGGGTAGTCTAAACTACTATTGAAGGGGGTAGTCTAAACTATAACGTATATTAGCCTCGAACCGCTATTAACTTGTCAACTGAACTTATGAAGACATTCTATTCTAACTTCAGTCCGATCAGTTCTAGCATTTACAAATATTAACATGTCCCGATTGCGTTCGTTTGCATACAAACGTTGTCACAAACCAGTCGGTTTTTTCTTTCTTTGTAGGCCCTAATGTGAAGAGGGTAGTCTAAACTGCTATTGAAGGGGGTAGTCTAAACTATAACGTATATTAGCCTCGAACCGCTATTAACTTGTCAACTTCTGAAGACATTCTAATTTCTATTCTAACTTCAGTCCGATCAGTTCTAGTATTTTACAAAATATTAACATGTCCCGATTTAATTGCGTTCATTTGCATACAAACGTTGTCACAAACCAGTGGGGCTTTTTTTCTTTGCAATGTTTTCAAAAACATCTGTATTGTTAAAAAATCGGGAATTTCCTGGTGTTGCACTGCCTCCGGGCATTGCCTCCAAGATCGTTCCCACCATCTTTATATCTACTAATGTCCCATATATGTGTCTGTTCCAGACCGGAGGACGTTAAGCAGATTTTCATTCTTTGCAATGTGAAGGGGGTATAGTAGTCTAAGCTACAACGTACAGCAAACAAACAACTACACGACAAGTGCAAAGTGACGTTATTTTATTCACAAGAGACAAAACAAAACTACTGGATATTTCGGCGAATGCGCCTTTATCAACACAGACAAGCAATTAAACAGCAAACATCAAATATAGCAAAAGGAGCAAAAAGTAGGCAACAGAAGGAGCAAAAAATAAAAACACACACATCAAGATCAAAATAAAAACAATACTTCCCCTCTACAGTCCAACGTGTAAATGATACAACAAAGTTGAAACCAAAGAGCAAGGCTGTGAACACAAATCAAGGGGGGGGGGGGGGGGGGGGGGGGGGGGGGGGGGGGGGGGGGGGGGGGGATTGGGGGGGGTGAGAGAGGTTGGGGACAGTGACAGTGAGTACGCAATCACAGATGGTAGAAGTTGGAAACAAGGGTCAGTTGTGTTTAAGGGGTGGGGAGGGGGAGGTTTGGTGAAAAGAACAAATCTCGTGCTAAAGTGAACACATGTAGCAAAAGTTGACATTACATTTCAATTGAAAAATGAAAAGGACAGAGAGAGAGAAGGGGGGGGGGGGATGGAAATAGAAATAGAGGGGGGGGGGGGGGGGGGGGGGGGGGGGGGGGGGTTCGCCGCCTAGCGCATCAAACCCATGTCTGACCCCAAAGTGGGTTGCAGTCTGTTTCATTTTTTTTTAAGCTACAACGTATTATAACTTGTCAACTTACGAAGACATCCTATTCTGCTTCAGTCCGATCAGTGCTAGCATTTACAAAATATTAACATGTCCCGAGGTTTGTTTAAAAAGTAGTATTGTAATGCGTTCATTTGCATACAAATGTTGTTATAAACCAATCATTATTATTCTTATCTTTGTAGTCTCGTACTACTTTATTATTATTGTCATTGACATAGTTGTGCTCGTATAGGCCTAAATTAGGGCTACATCTGTTGTTTTTGGTGTTGCTGAGCAGTAACAAAGATACCTGTACAGTCTTTGGCAGTAATAAATATTTTGAAATGCATTTTTATGTGTCAGCACAATCTTGTGTGTGTGTGAGCATGGGTACACGGGTACGCGTGCGTGTGTATGTATCAGTATGTGTGTGAGCAAACGTATGCGTGTGTGCTTTGTGTGTATGTTTGTGTGTTTGTGTACATGCATGCGTGCATGTGTGCGCGCGCGTGCGTGTGTGTGTGTGTGTGTGCGCGCGCGCGCGTGTGTGCATGTGTGCGTGTGTGTGCGCGTGTGCGTTTACTGTGTGTGTGTGTGTGTGTGTGTGTGTGTGTGTGTGTGTGTGTGTGTGTGTGTGTGTGTGTGTGCGCGCGCGCGCGCACACACATACGCGCAATGGGTGTACAAATAAAGGGAGCCCTTTAAAAAAAAAGGAAAAAGGAACATTCAAAAGATAGATTTGTAAGGAAAGATGACGGAACAGATTGAAGATCCGGGGAGACACGAAATCAGACGAAATGGAAAACTGCAGATCTTGTCGGGAGACTGTATGGGTGAAAAAGAGATAGTAAAAGACTTGGTAGGCAGAACAATAGGAAAGGTAAGAAAAAGGGGTGGGCACAGCTTGGTCGAGAACACCCCCGCCACGTGAAGGCTGGCCCACAGGGGCTTGGCTGGTGGTAGGTGGACATTTGCAAACTTCAGACATCCAAGTCATTGAACTGGCTGTGGTTTAATGTCCAGCAACTATTTCACCTGCGTGCATCATGTGCATCACAGACTTCGGATAAGTAGTAACAGGGCCGGACCTACAGGGGGGGGGGGGGGGCTTAGGGGTCTGCAGCCCCCACCCTTTGTCCTCAACCCCCCCCCCCAAAAAAAAAAAACCATGTCGCCGAGCGGCAGCTAAATTTCCTCGCGGGCTATGCCTAGCACTCATCAGCACCACCAGATGATAGGTACTTAATGGTTCAAAACATGTTTCAATAGGGGTATGAACAGTAATGGCATTAGTCCTTTATTTCATGACCAGATTGCACTATTTTGCTTCTCGGATTTAAACATTTTCCAGGGGAGCATGCCCCCGGACCACCCTAGGGGTCTTGGTGCTTTGCACCTTCGATGAATTAGCCCCCACCCCTTCAAAACTTAGGTCCGACCCTGAGTAAGCCCTACGGTGGGTGAGTCGTAAAAGACTTCGAACGAGGGCTTCAAAGAACAAAGTCTGCATATCTACGTAGGCCTACCTATGGTACAGGAAGGATAGTGACTTTCTGGATGTCTGTCTGTCTGGCCGGACCATAGCTAACACCAACATGTTGGCCGCAGACCCCTATAACCATGCATGTTGTTTGCCACCATGACCCAAGGATGGTACCGGTGTTGCGAAAAATATGTCCCGCATGAAATGATGCCAGGTTCCTCATTCCCGGTTTGGGAAAGATTCGCCCCTGGATTCATCTAGAGGCATCTTGGGTCATACAGGAAGAGCAGAGGATTCATTACCGAGTATTGAGAGGTCAGTTATATTTTATGAAATGTATTATTGATTATGTTTGTCTGTATATGGGTGTTTGTTTACATAATCCGCCATTGTGAAAATATGTGAAAGCAGTGGCATGATTCTGTACATCGATTTCTTGGCAAAGATGTAGATTAACACCCTCCTGCTCAATTTCTCGTTCTTTCCGTGTAAATTGAGTACGTCAGCATCAGTGGAATGCAGTGGGAGACATTCTGAAGGGGCCCAATTGTATGCATAGAAGTGTGCATGCTCTCTCTCTCTCTCTCTCTCTCTCTCTCTCTCTCTCTCTCTCTCTCTCTCTCTCTCTCTCTCTCTCTCTCTCTCTCTCTCTCTCTCTCTCTCTTCTCTCTTTCTCTCTCTCTCTCTCTCTCTCTCTCTCTCTCTCTCTCTCTCTCTCTCTCTCTCTCTCTCTCTCTCTCTCTCTCTCTCTCTCTCTCTCTCTCTCTCTCTCTCTCTCTCTCTCTCTCTCTCTCTCTCTCTCTCTCTCTCTCTCTCTCTCTCTGAGGGGCAAAGGCCTTAATAAATAAACAATTATCACTCTCTCTCTCTCTCTCTCTCTCTCTCTCTCTCTCTCTCTCTCTCTCTCTCTCTCTCTCTCTCGCTCTCTCTCTCTCTCTCTCTCTCTCTCGCTCTCTCTCTCTCTCTCTCTCTCTCTCTCTCTCTCTCTCTCTCTCTCTCTCTCTCTCTCTCTCTCTCTCTCTCATAAAACCCTTTCATCGCCACCTGTCGCCTCTTGGCACCACAATAATTTAACACCCATGTCACTGAAAGGCATCAGATGAGGGTCTGTTATCCAGTGACCTTATGTTCTTAATTTTGGGAGGTGGGATATGCCCTATTTCATGCATGTCACTGAGGAATCCCCAAGATTGCACATAGAATCTTTTCTCTGCCCAGGTAAATTTGATGGAAAGTTTTAGCTGAAAAATGGCTGGCGTTGAAAGAGTTAATTAATTAAGAACGCGCACATACACAGTACGTTACTACCCTGAGGGGTGTGATAGCAGTTGCTTTTCGACCATCGACCATAGCTCTTTGCAGACGTTTTAAGACATTAACGGATTTAAGACGTTGATCAAGTGATTACGACACACCGGACGACACTAACCACACACCCATCAGTCTCTTACCTAAGAATGACAGTTAGGTTTTGCGTCCACTCGGCTGCAAAATAGCACATAATTATGGGACGAACCTTCAACCGGCCATAATTCAATGCTCTCAGCAGATCCTGGAGGTATTGCAATACCAGGTCTGATCTTAAAGCTCGGAGCAGTTAAAGTCTTCTCACCCAAGAGACTGGACAACTAGCTTTCATTGCCAGGCAATTTGTCGGACTTCTTTGTTTACCCAAACGTTGCCCTATCTTGTGTAAAGCTCCATGTTTGTTTGCTGTTGCTGTTGCTGTTGTTGTTTTTTTCTAAACGTTATTCTGTGTTTAGACACGCTTTGCTATAGCTTTGGCTCAGGTTTTGCTCTTGCTTTGCTAAAAATGTATCATGCCCTGCTCGACAAAACCAATAATGATGTGCTCACATTTACGTAAAATCAGAACTCAGTACAATCTTTCAACATTCATGAACATGGACCCAGCACAACCTCTGAACGTACATGTACAACAAGGTATGCACATGTTCTGAGATGGTTCATCTAGAACTCAGATCTGTCAAAGACACCCCCGCCTGGCCTAATCAGGCTCATCAATTTACTGTACATACAGCGGCGAGCCCCACTTCTTGATGGATGGGGGGTCGATTCAAAAGAAGACTGTCAGCCGTCGTCACTCATTCCCAAGTGAAAGGGTGGCAGACTACACGTGAAGTTCTGCTGAGTGGCAGGCAGCAGAAAGGGCAGCGCAGTCATCCTCCCTCACCATGGATGCTGGCTGACTTAGCATACGGACGGGGCGACATACAGTGACTTGGATGATCTCTGCAGCCGCCGATGCCCAGTGGCCCTCCGGGTACACCGGAGGGTAGGGCCTCTACTGGGGGAATCACATCCACCTGCAGAGACTGTTCGACTTGAGGTGTGTCTCCCGTCGTGTGTCGACGACACCAGCGTCCCGGTATGGAGAAGGCTGCCCGGTGGTCCTGAAGACGGCCTTTGGGGGAGAGGGGTTAGCAGCCAGCCTTGGACAAGAAATGCGGGAGTTGAGATCGACAACCTACGGGCGGTCTCACAATGCTTTAACATCTCTTCCCCGCGACGACGATGCTAAATCCACCCTAGGCATAAAGGAGAAGAGGAAAGCCCAGACTTGGACACCCGTCCAAACGACACAGTACCAGACTGTGAACCCCTATGTTCAAGGGTTCACAACGCTATTGGGAATCAACCACGACGCCTTGCCACGTCCAGAACCACTGTCTCATCACCATCGCATCGTCTCCATCCCCGGGAAGACCCTGCTGTCTTCAGGAATATCGTCCATAAGAGTCTATGACTGATTGGACGTTAATCTCCACTTCGTTCGTTCATCGTCACTGCATTATACCAGAATGCGTCTGCCCAAAAAGGAGATGATTGCTGTCTTAAATGTGATTTTAAAATACTTTCCTCGTAGATAATGAGTTTTTGTTTCGTTGCAAAATGGTTTCCTTCAACATCCTCATCCTCCCCCTCTTCCTCCGTCTCCTATCTTTCTTTCGTTCTCTTTTTCTTTGTATTGAAGAAACGATTTGGGTGACATAGTAAGACAGACACCCTTTCTTTCCTCCAGTGGTGGTTTCTTTGTCAAAACAATCACACATACCGCTAGATGTGCGTGTAGTAGAAAAACATTTTTAGGAATTTCATGAAATTACCGATTTCACGTATTTACGGTAACATATACACATGGAAACACATGCATGGACGCATACATGCAAGGACATTCCAATCGTAGGACATACACTGGCAGTGCCATGGTGTGCTTACTATCTGTGTGTGTGTGTGTGTGTGTGTGTGTGTGTGTGTGTGTGTGTGTGTTTGTGAAAAATCAACGAGAATAAAATCACTTGAAAAAATAAATTTGTTCACAGACAAACAGAGGAAAGGACGAAGCAAAAGAGACAAATGCATGATAACGTTTTGTAAGGATATAATATTATTATAACATAGAATAAATTTCCATCTGAATGATAGACCACATCAACTCCAAAGGTTTGTACCTGGTATAGATACATTTTATTTCAGTCCCGCGTCATGGTTTTCCAAAACAATATTGTTCCCAGAAAACTCGACCAATCAAAAAAGAGACAAATATATTGCGTTTTAATGACCGTGATAAAATGAGTAGGTCTAACGCTCGTCTCATGGGCAAAATGAGACTGAAATTTGATTCATTTCATGAGATAATTGGGGTGGGCTTCTTACCCGCCCATGCGCTTTTTACCCCGTCTTCCCCTACTAAATGAAAACATTTTTGAACAAAACACTAAACCCTCCAATATTTGTTTTTAAAGATCCGTTCATATGTTAAAGGACATAATTTCAGTCAAAGATACAGACAGAGGAAAGCAAAGGAAAGACTCCCATTTGTATACTATTTACACTGTTCGCAAAAAGTATGGGATATTGATTTTGCAATATCACCATGGATTCAATAATCAGACCATAAGTGTCACTTCATGTAAAACTGATAGCTCATCTTTTCTTGGCTGTAAAATCGAAGACAAAAAGTCAATTTTAAAATGCCACGTGACTGCCAGAGGCGATGAACATCAGTGGGTATGTTATTCGAAATCACAAAACACCTTTACACAGTTGACAGATTGTTGGGCCACTGTTTGCTACCAGACATTCAAGGCAATGTTTTATCATGCTCTGGAACAGTCTCCTGAAAATGTTCTGGAGGATTAATGTTTTTTCCCCGGCGTCCCTAGATCCTCTGACGACCATTACAATCGTGCATTTTCCTGTTATGCCATTTTCTCTTCTTTTGGAGCAAGGGCATTGCCATAATTGCGGAACGAAAGAAGAAATAGTCCGGGGCATCACGGCTATCGGAACCACGGCTCTCAGATGAACATATGTTAGATGAACGGCTGTCAGAGCACGGCTGTGAGAATTTAGAAACGCGCGCGCAGACACAGACACACACAGACACACACACACACACACACACACACACACACACACACACACACACACACACACACACACACACACACACACACACACACACACACACACACACACACACACATTCTTTGTTGTTATTTTGTTTCTTGAGGACAGGATGTAAAAAAGCTTTTAAGCTTATTCCTTTTATCCTCAATAAAGATCATTTTGACTTGACTTGACTTGACTTGACGCACACACACACACACACACACACACACACACACACACACATTCGACATTGAAAACAGTCCTCATTTTACGGCAGCCATGTTTTAATAACTGATTTTAAGACATGGTACAAAAGAAAATAAATCCATAAAATAAAATAAAAATTTACGATTGTAGGGGTCTGTCTGTCTTTCTGTCTCTATGTCTTCTGCCTGTCTGCCTGTTTGTCTGTCTGTCTTTCTGTCTCTATGTCTTCTGCCTGTCTGCCTGTTTGTCTGTCTGTCTTTCTGTCTCTATGTCTTCTGCCTGTCTGCCTGTTTGTCTGTCTGTCTTTCTGTCTCTATGTCTTCTGCCTGTCTGCCTGTTTGTCTGTCTGTCTTTCTGTCTCTATGTCTTCTGCCTGTCTGCCTGTTTGTCTGTCTGTCTTTCTGTCTCTATGTCTTCTGCCTGTCTGCCTGTTTGTCTGTCTGTCTTTCTGTCTCTATGTCTTCTGCCTGTCTGCCTGTTTGTCTGTCTGTCTTTCTGTCTCTATGTCTTCTGCCTGTCTGCCTGTTTGTCTATCTGTCTTTCTCTCAAATACACCCTCGCGCATTGGCACAGGCCGCACACACATAGTAGGCCTACAACCACACAAGATTCACAAACTTAGGCCTATACGAACTCAGTCAAAAATACATAAATATAATAAAAATAAAATAATTTGAAAATAAAATGCCCACTCTCTTTCCCTTTATCTCTCTCTCTCTCTCTCTCTCTCTCTCTCTCTCTCTCTCTCTCTCTCTCTCTCTCTCTCTCTCTCTCTCTCTCTCTCTCTCTCTCTCTCTCTCTCTTTCTGTGTTTTCACCCACACTTGCATACATTCACATACACATCTAAACGCACACATATAAGCACACACATACAGGCCCACGCATACACACACTTCAAACGTATCAGCGGATTCTGACAGCCGTGGGGGGGGGGGGGGACACCGTTCTACCAACAGACTGTGATAGTTTGGTTGTTATGACGTCACTGATCATATGCAGAACCGACAAAGATCAAAGCCGTGATTCTTACAGTCGTGGCGTTCCCGAAATGTCCCGAGGGGCCCAGTGTCGAAATGAACGTCATCCGTACTGAGGGCTGTGATGATCCATCAGGCTCGTGGAGACGTCACCATCACCATGACACACCTCTTCCTCATTGATAGCCACTTGTCATACGGTTGGACGTTAGAAGATTTCAATGATTACTCAGTGATGGCAATTAATGCAAAATAATTAGTGGTTTAAATTATAAGTCGAAGCTGTGCTTCGTCATTGATTTTTAATTTATTTTTCTCCCTGTATTTTGTGAACACCTGATCGATTACTTGACTGCTGTGTGCTGTAATTTCTGTTGTAATTTATTCTTATTTTGTTAATTAGTGCAATTGTTTACAATTCAAAGGCAGACGTGTGCTATTTACTGGGACTTTTTATTTAAAAAAAATCAACTTCTGTCTTTTCATTAGTATTGTCTTGGGTGTAGTTAGCCTACGTGTAAGAAAAACTGCTGAAGGTAAAAGTGTCACATTTATAGTTTCCAAAGAGTACTAAATTATGTTGGTGTGTTTAATGCTTAGGAATTTTGTTTTTGGAAGTAATTTTTTGTTTATCTAGTTGTAATTTCGCATCATCTGATGTTTTCTCTGCTCCAATTGTGATTTTTTTAAAAAGTTTCGTTTATTGATTGATTGATTGATTGATTGATTTATATATTTATTTATTTATTTATTTATTTATTTATTTATTTATTTATTATTCATTTATCAAATGAAAGCTGCATCGTCTGTGGGGGGTTTTCTAAGAAGCTATTTTGATATGGATATTTATTTATTTATTGATTGATTTATTCATTTATCAAATGAAAGCTGCATCGTCTGTGGGTTTTTTTTCTAGGAAGCTATTTTGATATGGATATTTATTTATGTAATACTTAACGTGGCGGTACCATAGCCGATGAGGTTTAACCGAGGCGTGGTTACTGCTACACCTATCTGTATTGTTAAAAAATCGGGACTTTACTGGTGTTGCACTGCCTCCGGGTATTGCCTCCAGTATTGTTCCAACCATCTTTGCATTTACAAATGTCCAATATGTGTCTGTTCCAGACCGAGAGGACGTAAAACACCATTTTTCATTCATTCGATATGGAATTATTTATTTATGTATATATTTATCTATTTACTTAATCAACTTGTGGCGGTGCCATAGCCGATGAGGTTTAACCGAGGCGTGGTCACAGCTACAACTATCTGTATTAATTTTAAAAAATCGGAACTTTACTGGTTTCGTACTGCCTCCGGGCATTGCCTCCAGTATTGTTCCCACCATATTTGTATTTACAAATGTCCCATATGTGTCTGATTCAGACCAAGAGGACGTAAAACTCCATTTTCGCCGTTCTATTTACTTAAATCTAAATTTCGTTCAAAAATACTAAATTTCGTTCGTTCTATTTACTTAAATTTATTTTTGTTGAACAATCTGGGTTGTGTAAGGTTCCGGTTGTGGTTATGATTTCTATCACATATATGATCTGTGTATTGAAAAGGAAGGACGTCAGGCATACTGGACTAACAACTTTTACAGAGTTTTATTTTTCTTCACAGCATTTCTTTAACTCTTTTCTATAATAATCAAGAATCAAAACGTCACTGTGTCCCTTAACAGCAATAATTTGTGGAACTTTTTTTATTGTGGTGTTTTTGTGAATGTTTTTTTTGTGATTAATAATTAACACCTACTGTTGGGGATTCGGTTGAATTTCGTCCAGCAAACAAGTGAGTATACGGCTTATTATTCTCTCTCTCTCTCTCTCTCTCTCTCTCTCTCTCTCTCTCTCTATCTCTCTCTCTCTCTCTCTCTCTCTCTCTCTCTCTCTCTCTCTCTCTCTCTCTCTCTCTCTCTCTCTCTCTCTCTCTCTCTCTCTCTCTCTCTCTCTCTCTCTCTCTCTGTGTGTGTGTGTGTGTGAGAGAGAGAGAGAGAGAGTGTGTGTGTGTGTGTGTGTGTGTGTGTGTGTGTGTGTGTGTGTGTGTGTGTGTGGTGTGTGTGTGTGTGTGTGTGTATCTATCTCTCTATATCTCTCTCTCTGTGTCTCTCTGTCTCTCTCTCTCTCTCTCTCTCTCTCTCTCTCTCTCTCTCTCTCTCTCTCTCTCTCTCTCTCTCTCTCTCTCTCTCTCTCTCTCTCTCTCTCTGATATTGTCGTGTTTATTATCGAGCTCAGTATATATTGGTTTGCTTATTTGGTTTATATTTGTCCTTGTGGAGTCAGACTTCCAGTAACGGACTTGCTCAACTAAAGCAAAACGAAATTGAGTCGAATGAGTCTGCTCATATCGGCAGTTCGCACTGTACGTTTTGTGTTGGTTTAAATATTTTTTATTGACCATATATCCCAAACAAAATAAGCAAAAATAACGGCAGCAACAAGCTTGAAGCTTATAGTGTGCCTACGCAAACTTAGTCTGTAATATGGCGGCAGGCAAACACAGACAAAAGCATTATTAACTTATTTAAGAAAATAAACAAAAGTCAAATGTGAATATTAGGAGCAAAAACAGGAAACTAAAGTTAAAAAAAAAGAAAACAAGAAGTTATTTGTAACCATTGTAGATAGAAAGTAGTTAAACATAAAAGAATATCTCTACAGCAAACTGATGTAAACCTCATTCAAGATATGGGAGTTAAAGAGAGACGAAAAAACATCAACAAAAGCTGGAAAGATGATGGGCAATACCAAAGTACTTGAATAATGAATTTCTGATCACACAATGTCATCAAAACGTCTACTTTTATAAGAAAATCACACACTAATTTTGACGGTTTTACTATAAGCATACAGCTTAACTTTTCCAAAAAGTTTAGTTCTCAGTAATTAATGCCAACAAACTTCAATGGTCGCATTTATTAATATATACCCTCACACACACACACCAGCTCATAAACTTCATGATTTACTCTATATAAAAAATTAAAAACGAAAAAGAAAAAACAACAACGAAATTTTGTCTTTTGTATTTGTTTGTTTGTTTTTGTTGTTGCTGTTGTTGTTGTTGTTGTTGTTGTGTGGTAATTTTTTGTTTTTTGTTGATGGGGTTGTGTGTTTTTTTCTTCTTGTTTTTGTTTTTGTTTTGTTTTTGTTGGTTTTTGCTTTGTTTTGTTTCGTTTGTCTGCTTACGGTTGTTTTTTCTTCAATTGATGTTGCAGGTTAAAAAATAAAAAGACATCGAGAAAACAAGTCCCGTGATGCCTTGTTTTTTGTGAAAAAGCAAGTGAGACGCACGTGCTTGGAGCTGACGTCACACAGACGTTCCACCAATGAAATCTAAGAAAAAGAACAAGCACGAGCCAGTTGGTAGGCTCTCTCTCTCTCTCTCTCTCTCTCTCTCTCTCTCTCTCTCTCTCTCTCTCTCTCTCTCTCTCTCTCTCTCTCTCTCTCTCTCTCTCTCTCTCTCTCTCTCTCTCTCTCTCTCTCTCTCTCTCTCTCTCTCTCTCTCTCTCTCTCTCTCTCTCTGTTGTTGCTGATGTTGTTGTTCATTTGAAAAAAAATTCTTTAAAGGCAGGAGAATGGGCCAAAAAGTCCGAAAAACAGTAGATGACAGAAACTGAGAAAGCAAAGGAAAATGGCAGAATCAAAGAGAGTGGCAGATATAGAGCAAGTTACAAGCACAGAACTTCAAGAAGGTGGGGGAACTTTTTTTTCTTTCGAAAGACCCCCCCGGTATCCCCACGGGGAACAAAGTTTATTCAATTTCAGCTTTAATTGTTCACCAGCATGACGATGTGTATTATTGTATAATATTTTGTATTGTATCCCCCGCGGGGATACCGGGGGGGTCTTTCGTAAAAATAGTTCCCCCACCTTCTGGAAGTTCTGTGCTTGTAACTTCCTCTAATCTGCCACTCTCTTTGACTGTCTTTTCCCTTTGCTTTCTATCATCTACTATCTTTCTGACTTATTGGCCTATTCTCCTGCCTTTTTTCAAAAAAAATCTTCCAAATAATGTTTTCCTTTGAGCTCCTCCGAAATCGGAATGTGTCGGCTGTACGCAGCGGGGAGACCAGTGAAAACTGAAAACCGGACACATAGGGGAAGACGGGGTAAAAAGCGCATGTGCGGGTAAGAAGCCCACCCCAATTATCTCATTAAATAAAGAAAATTTCAGTCAAATTTGCCCATGAGACGAATGCTAGACATTAACGCTCGTCTCATGGGCAAAATGAGACTGAAATTTGCTTCATTTCATGAGATAATTGGGGTGGGCTTCTTACCCGCCCATGCGCTTTTTACCCCGTCTTCCCCTACGTACCTTACCTATTATGGCATGAGAACGCAGAAGAAGAAGAAACATTATATATCTAGCGACACACATTCCCCACTACCACACAGACGACGAGGCTTACTTGTCGGACTATCGGGGGTACCAAGGTGCAATGTTTGTTCAATTTCAGCCTTAATTGTTCACTAGTATAACGATGTGAAGGGTAGGACAGGGTAAAAAGCCTATTGGCGGGTAAGAAGCCCATGCCAATTATCTCATGAAATAAAGCAAATTTCAGTCAAATTTGCCCATGAGACGAACGCTAGTAATTTGCTTTATTTCATGAGATAATTGGCATGGGCTTCTTACCCGCCCGTGGGCTTTTTACCGCGTCTTCCCCTATTATTGTATACATAATATTACTATATATCTAGTGGCTGACATTCCCCACTACCACACAGACGACGAGGCTTACCTGTCGGACTACCGGGGGTACCAGGGTCCAGGGGACGGGAGCAACGGGGTGCCCCTCCGCACCCTGTCCACCAGGACTCTGAGCAGGGTGGGGTGGTGTGTGTGTGTGTGTGTGTGTGTGTGTGTGTGTGTGTGTGTGTGTGTGTGTGTGTGTGTGTGTGTGTGTGTGTGTGTGTGTGTGTGTGTGTGTGTGTGTGTGTGTGTGTGTGTGTGTGTGTGTGTGTGTGCGTGTGCGTGTGCGTGCGTGTGCGTACGTGTGCGTGCGCGCGCGCGCGTGTGTGTGAAGTCAAGTCAAGTCAAAATGATCTTTATTGAGGGTTAAGGAGTAAGTTTGACAGCTTTTTTTTTATCCTGTCCTCAGAATGAAAAGTAATACGAAAGCAATTCAAAAAATAACTCAACATGCAAAACAAAACATTCCAAAGTATTAAACATTGTTCAACAAGTGTGTGTGTGTGTGTGTGTGTGTGTGTGTGTGTGTGTGTGTGTGTGTGTGTGTGTGTGTGTGTGTGTGTGTGTGTGTGTGTGTGCGTGTGTGCGTGCGCGCGCGTGCGCGCGTGTGCGCGCGTGTGCGCGCGCGTGTGTGTGAAGTCAAGTCAAGTCAAAATGATCTGTATTGAGGGTTAAAGAGTAAGCTAACAAAGCTTTTTTTCCATCCTGCCCTCATGTGTGTCTGTTTGTTTGTGTATGTATGTGTGTGTCTGTGCCTCTGTATGTGTGTGAGAGAGAGAGAGAGAGAGAGAGAGAGAGAGAGAGAGAGAGAGAGAGAGAGAGAGAGAGAGAGAGAGAGAGAGAGAGAGAGAGAGAGAGAGAGAGAGAGAGAGAGAGAGAGAGAGAGAGAGAGAGAGAGAGAGAGAGACACTGCAGGTCTGCGGGTTTTTTCTGTGAAGCATAATTATGTTTCTCTCTCATATCGTAATATTGGACGGATGTCTTTCTGCCTCTATGTGTGTCAAGTCAAGTCAAGTCAACATTTTATTTAAAGATGGACATTGAGTGAGCAAACATACATGCTTTTTTTCATCAAGCCATCTATAAACATGAACATAAACCAAACATACATGCACAAAACATAAACCCTACTGATGAAGGACATAAGAAAAAAAGAAAAGAAAAAGGGAGCATATAAATATGTACAGTCATAAACAGAAAGCGCATGAAAAAGCAATACAACATGAACACAGTGAACCACATATTCAAATGAAAAAAGGGGGCACCATGGGTTATACGCACAGATACAATAATATGCACAGCTTCACACACTACTGTTTTATCTACGGGCAGGGATGGGACTATGCTATATTAAAACCAATTGTGTGTGTGTGTGCGTGTGCGTGTGCGTGTGCGTGTGCGTGTGCGTGTGTGTGCGCGCGCGCGCGCGCGTGTGTGTGTGTGTGTGTGTGTGTGTGTGTGTGTATGTGGGGGGGGGGGGGGGCATGTATGCAGTAATATGATTGCGTAAGTGTGTGTGTGTGTTTATGTGTCTGTGGGCATGTGTATGTGTGTCTGTGTCCGTGTATATGTCTGTGTGCGTGCAAGCGTATTCGTGCGTGCAAAAATAATATGCTTGCATAGGTAAGACGGGGTAAAAAGCCCATAGGCGGGTAAGAAGCCCATGCCAATTATCTCATGAAATAAAAGCATTTTGCCCATGAGACGAGTGTTAATGTTTAGCATTCGTCTCATGGCCAAATTGGACTGAAATTTGTTTTATTTCATGAGATAATTGGCATGGACTTCTTACCCGCCCATGGGCTTTTTACCCCGTCTTACCCTACATTTATGAACGTGTCCAACGTAACACTAACAGGACAGCATGAGCAGCCCCCCAGCCTTCATCCAGGAGCGGCCCAGCAGTTACGGCATGCTGTCCTGCCTCGCTGCCTTCTTCTGCTGCTGCCCCGTAGGCGTGGCCGCTCTCTGCTATTCCTGCAAGGTGGGCCAGCTTTTTAATCACTGACTGTGAAGTCACTGTTGGAACGTGTTTCATAATGTAGGGTCAGTGAATGAAACAGTGAGGCCAAGAGAGGAGATCACGAAATTTAAACAAAGGGTGAATACTCTCTTTCTAATTAACTCCCCTCCACCAAAGTTGATTACGATAGGGGAAGACGGGGTAAAAAGCGCATGGTCGGGTAAGAAGCCCACCCCAATTATCTCATGAAATGAAGCAAATTTCAGTCTCATTTTGCCCATGAGACGAGCGTTAATGTCTAGCATTCGTCTCATGGGCAAATTTGACTGAAATTTTCTTTATTTCATGAGATAATTGGGGTGGGCTTCTTACCCGCCCATGCGCTTTTTACCCCGTCTTCCCCTACCAATCACCTAGCAGTGCGTGGGTCAGAACCAAAGTGAGACAAACAAAGCATCACTCTCCAAAAAAAAAGAATGTGCCAAGTTCGCCTTTATGACCCTCCACCTACACAGTACACATCAACAATGGTGGAGAGGACGACATACGAACAAATCAACATCTATCCAAGAGTGGCATGGCCTTCTAACCTTGAATATGTTACACATAAACAACATTGTTGATGAATAGGCCTAGTGTGTGGCTGGACGGTCATAAAAGCGAACTTGGCACATTCTTTTTTGAGAATGATGCGTTGTTTGTCTCACTTTGGTTCTGACCCACGCACTGCTAGGTGATTGGTATGGAAATCAGCTTTGGTGGAGGGGAGTTGATTAGAAAGAGAGTATTCACCCTTTGTTCAATTTGGTAGGGTCCGTGGTTAGCAGGGACATCAGTCGTGACGGCGTGGGACATACAAGAATTGCCGATGTTAGCCTGTAGGCTAGACAATTAGCTTATACATAATAATAGTTTTATGCGAGCATTTCGTCCCCTCCCGTCTCTCTCTCTGTCTCTCTCTCTCTGTGTGTGTGTGTGTCTCTCTCTCTCTGTGTGTGTGTCTCTCTCTCTCTCTCTCTCTCTGTGTGTGTGTGTGTGTGTCTCTCTCTCTCTCTCTCTCTCTCTCTCTCTCTCTCTCTCTCTCTCTCTCTCTCTCTCTCTCTCTCTCTCTCTCTCTCTCTCTCTCTCTCTCTCTCTCTCTCTCTCTCTCTCTCTCTCTCTCTCTCTCTCTCTCTCTCTCTCTCTCTCTCTCTCTCTCTCTCTCTCTCTCTCTCTCTCTCTCTCTCTCTCTCTCTCTCTCTCTCTCTCTCTCTCTCTCTCTCTCTCTCTCTCTCTGTGTGTGTGTGTGTGTGTGTGTGTGTGTGTGTGTGTGTGTGCCTGCGTGCGCGCGCGTGCATGCGCGTGTAGTAGATCTATCACAACTGTTGGTTTGGGCCATAATAGTTAATATAATAAAGCAAACCACTTTACTGTTGCGTTTTTCGCAAAAGATTCATTATTACAGCAGAACCTCCCTTTTAAAGGTGGACCCTGACGGATGAGGTTTTGCAAAAAACACATCGAGATCACCTGAAGGACAGCCTTTTCAAGGATCGGAACACTCACTTTGCTCTGGTTTCCTAGAAGTTAAACCGTCAAAACGGCGATTTCTCCTTGGCGGAGATGCCGGAGATAGTAGCCATTTTGGATGGGGTGGGTGGAGGTCACTCATTGTGGTTGAAGCGTTTTCTTTTTTTGTAGAGCGCAGTAAAAACAAAAATGGAGCTATTTCCTTTGTTGTGAGCGAAACCCCTTTAGATAAACTGTATAAAATTAAAACAAATTAAAAAAAGGCTTGTATTGCGAAAATGTCGGCCATTAGAAAAGAGACGGCACACGAGCACACGCCTTCTCTTTGGGTGAAAGAATCTGACTTCCAGCACCTCCGCCAAGGAGGAATCGCGGATTTGACGGTTTGATTTATAGGAAACCAGAGCAAAGTGAGTGTTGGAATCTCTGTAAAGGGTGTTTTCCTGGTGATCTCGACGTGTTTCTTACAAAACCTCATCCGTCAGGGTGCCCCTTTAAGGCCTTGAAAACGCATCCAAAAGTAAGGTCTTAAATGGGAGGGAGTTGTATGAGGGAGGTACTTTTAATACTTACAAAGAAGGGCAATGTCTCAGAGAAGTAGGTCTTAATTGGGAGGGAGTCTTATAAGTGTGTGTGTGTGTGTGTGTGTGTGTGTGTGTGTGTGTGTGTGTGTGTGTGTGTGTGTGTGTTATAAGGGAGGTTCCATTGTACGTATTAACCTAGAACATTATTTAGACCTACATGAGGTGCTGCCTTTGAGGATGAGTTGGCTTTAGGGGTTGTTTAACCTATGTCCCAACTCCAATTGTCCGAGTCCTTTTAGCTTACAGCCCAGGTTGGGGTTTTTTTTTCTTCTTCAGAACAGCAGTTTGCCCTCTCTGGGGGTGACACACACACGCACGCACGCACGCACGCACGCACGCACGCACGCACGCACGCACACACGCACACACACGCACACACACACACACACACAATCCCTTCAATTCTTTTTATACAACTTCAAAAAACTCACATAGGCTGTTACTTATTAAAGACTTTAACTGGATGTCCCCATGCATACCCAGACCTACATATTAACATCACGGGCTTTCAGGGTAGGTCTGGGACTGCTCTTGTATTGATAGGGCGGGTGAGGCCGGTGCTCTTGGTTCCATCAGCACCTCGGAGTGTTTCTTTTTTTTTTTCTTTTTTTTGCTGTCCCATCTTCTGGGCCGCACAGTGGTGTTGCTTCCACGCCGCTCATTCCGAGTCCCAATTCGTAGTTATACCTCCGCACGTTCAGGTCGCAGAATCCGAGACCAGCAGTCCAAGAGGAGCGAATCTATGTTAGGCCGTCATGAGGCAACCAACCGAGGAGACACTGCACTGCTGCTGAGTCACTTCGGTGGAGTTCAGTAGAGCCTGTTCAGGACACCACCTACTAAGCCCCCTACTGACGACACTGTTCTCTTAGTCGCGGAGCCAGCGTGACTGAGGTCCTCCTCCGAGGGAGGGCACCACCACGACCGTCCACCGACATCTCCCCAGAACACACTGATCCCCATGACTCTGACCCGAACGCACCAAGGCATTGACTGGATCGGAAACCAAAACTGAGGTCACCATGAGAGCAGGGCATGCAAAGCCACAGAATTGGAGACATTTTTCTTTTTTATAATGATTGATGGAAATGAGGCGGATGACTATGATGATGATGATGATGATGATGATGATGATGCTATGGAGTTCAGAGTGTTTCTTTTCCATTGTATTGTTGTTGCTACAGGCCAGGTGCGCCAAAAGTGACGGGGACTTCGATGATGCCAGGATCCTGGGTCGCCAGGCCAGAGACATCGCCGTCGCCAGCGTCGTCCTCGGCGTGTTTCTCCTCCTCGTCGCCGTCCTCGTCGTCATCCTGCTCTGGCAGACTGTGGGATTCGATAACTGACCATGATGATGGTGATGATGGTTATGGATCGGAATCTGGATCTGGATGCATAGTCGAAAGGGCCATCTTGTGGCATTATATCATCGACGAAAAAAACTGGGGAGGAGAGCACCTCCTAAAAACCCTGCAGATTAAGAACTAAGTGATCTGGCCAGCCAGCGCCCGTTCAGCGGGTCACCTGCGTGACTGATGCGGCATCCAGCAGCCACCTAACTATATAATCTAAAAGTTATTTCCTTCTTTTTCCTCATTTCCTTTTCTTTCTTGGTGTCTTCCAGTATTATGTTGATGTGAAGGAAAATGGGGGGTGAGGGTGGGGGTGGGGGTATAAGGGTGGGGACAAGAAATGGGGGTGCCGATGTAAGGGTGGAGGTGGGTGGGGGGGGGGGGGGGAGGGGGGGGGGGGCTGGAAAAATGCTGTTTACATTTGGTTGGGGCAGAAAATGTTGATGTGAAGGAAAATGGGGGGTGGGGGTATAAGGGTAGGGACAAGAAATGAGGGTGTCGATGTAAGGGTGGAGGGGAGAGGGGGGGGGGGGGGGGGAGGGGGGGGGGGGGGCTGGAAAGATGCTGTTTACATTTGGTTGGGGGGTCTGTTGGAGGATGATAACGGATTATGATGAAAAGGATGATGAAGATAATTTCGACAGACAGGCCGACTACACTGCGGGTGGTTTGTATCACTTACAGAAGTAATGTAGGGTAACCCAGAAATTCATGAAGTATAACGGTGCATGTGCACTTCGCCCCCCCCCCCCCCCCTGCCTCCTTCCGGATTGGATGGGTATTGTGATAGTTGTCTGTTTCTTGCTTGGCCATTTTGTCTGTAAACACAGTATCTTGCGAGCGGGAACCCCTGTACAGATTCATTTCAAAATTTGTAACTCTTGCGGCAGATTGTTAGTTGGTGGGGGGGTTTTGGGGGGTGTTCTTGTTTAGGGATTTTAATTTTGTTTTGCCATACTTGGAAACTGTTTTTTGTTGTTGTATTAAACGTTTTTTTCATTTCCAAAGAAAAGCAAACAAATATATAACACATACATAAATACCCACATGCATATATACACAATACACACATACATAAACATATATATCAGACTAAGAAAAAGAAAAATGAAATCAACACCCAAATCAAAAAGGAAATACTTTAAGAAACGCGGGTATTACTATAAACTATGGGGGAAGTTCAGTTTAACGTCGCGTATCGGCTTTCGCCATGTACGACGGGCTGAACAAACCAACCAGGGTATAAACAAAAATTTATGTTTCTGAATCACTGTCTTAGCCAAAACGCCGAGAAGCGATCAGGAATTGAATTCATAAACTATGATCTTGGCAACTGTTTTAGTCGACAGAGGGCATTGCTGAGCAAATGTTGATATAGCCAAGAGCATAAAGGGATTTTTGTTTTTTAAAGCATGCTTCAGGAAAAGCATGGAACGTGAAAACATGAAGAGTATATTTTGTTTGCCGTCTTCTTGTTGTGTCTGCTCCTGCTGTTGCTGTGGAGATTCGTTCGTTTGTTGTTGTTGTTTGTTTGTGTGTTTTTTATCCACATTTACGTCCATATGGGAAATAATTCAATGAGGGAATTTTATGCAGAAGAGTAAGCTTCCTTTGCATAGCTGCCAACCTTGGAGAAATTAAATTCCTGACAAAAAGTATGGGGATCCAGGGGCCTTCAGCAGCCCCCGGTACGATCCAGAAGCAATGCCCATGGGTGGGGGGGGGGGGGGGGGGGGGGGGGGGGAGGTGAGGGCAACGTCCCTGAAGCTGAAGGATTTCTATGAAATGAAACTGCAAAAATTGACGCTTCATGGGTTTTTTTATTTATAAACTACACTTTGATAAATAAAGGTATCTAGTACATAAAAAAAAAGTCTAAAAAAAGAGTTCTGAAAAATCCTACTTTTAAAGTTCAACTGGCTGCATGTTCAACTTAAAACTAAGAAAATGCATTTAAAAAATCCTTCAGTACCCCGATCTTTCCTTGGAAATGTCAAAATCAGGAAAATCAGAGTTTTCTGGATTTTCCTGACAGACTTTATAAATCTGGACATTCCAGAAAAATTCCTGACAGTTGGCAGCTATGCCTTTGGCAACAGTGTTTGTAATAAACGCCCGACATTTAACAGACATGATTTCAGAATTTCACCTTGGCATAAGGTTGCGTCAGACCAATTAACATGAGCTAGAACACCAAGGCTATATCAAAATGTTATGTTCTGCATAGCTATGCGGGGGTTGTCTTTAGCCATGACAAGCTCCTAGCTTAACATCATCAGTCCAAAATCCTCAAAAGTCGGAGTGCGGCGATATATAAAAAAACCGGTCACAGATCTGAGATCTAATGGTCTCATCCCTAGCTGGTGCATTTGTACCATAGTGTTCAAGTTCTTCGGCTGTTGGGATGATCACTGGAGTCTTTAAGCCAGGGTACAACATTTCGGAATTGAAAATACTCCCAACTAAAGCCCAGAAATTTTTAATTTCCTTTCTTCTTCTGTGTTCATAGGCCATAAGGTGTGAAGTACGTATGAGTTCAGAATTCAGTTTCCTGGTCTTCCCGCTGCATTCAGCCAGGAAATTCTTATTTCGGAGGGAAATTGTTTGGAAGATTACATAGGAAAAAAAGGCAGGAGAATGGGCCAATAAGGCAGAAGAAAAGTAGATGACAGCAAGTGAAGGGAGATGCAAAAATCAAAGAGTTGCTAGTACAGAACTCCCAGAAGGCGGGGAACTATTTGCACTGACTCCCCCACCCACCCCACATACTGTGGCACTATGAGCATGGTCATTTCCCCCCTGTGTTTTGTACATTTTCATATTTTTGTCTTCATACTTTGTTTGTGTGGCAAATTTTGTTTTGTACAATATTTCATGCATTCTGTTTGCTTATTTTGGTTTTGTGCATTTGGGTTTCTGTCATTTTATTTGGAACATTTTGTTTTCGTACTTTTGTTCAGTACATTTCGTTTTGTACATGTTTTCGTACATTTTGTTTAGTACATGTTTTTGTAACGCTTTGTTTTGTACATGTCTTTGTACGCTTTGTTTTGTACATGTCTTTGTACGCTATGTTTTGTACATGTCTTTGTACGCTTTGTTTTGTACATGTCTTTGTACGCTATGTTTTGTACATGTCTTTGTACGCTTTGTTTTGTACGTTTTGTTTAGTACATGTTTTTGTACGTTTCATTTTGTACAGGTCTTTGTATGTTTTGTTTTGTACATGTTTTTGTACGTTTCATTTTGTACAGGTCTTTGTATGTTTTGTTTTGTACATGTCTTTGTACGCTTTGTTTTGTACATGTCTTTGTACGCTTTGTTTTGTACATGTTTTTGTACATGTGTCTTTGTACGTTTTGTTTTGTACAGGTCTTTGTAACGCTTTGTTTTGTACGTTTTGTTTAGTACATGTTTTTGTACATGTCTTTGTACGCTTTGTTTTGTACATGTCTTTGTACGCTTTGTTTTGTACATGTTTTTGTACGCTTTGTTTTGTACGTTTTGTTTTGTACATGTTTTTGTACGCTTTGTTTTGTACATGTTTTTGTACGCTTTGTTTTGTACATGTCTTTGTACGTTTTGTTTTGTACATGTCTTTGTACGCTTTGTTTTGTACATGTCTTTGTACGTTTTGTTTTGTACATGTTTTGTACAGTACATGTTTTTGTACGTTTTGTTTAGTACATGTTTTTGTACATGTTGTTTGTACGCTGTGTTTTGTACATGTCTTTGTACGCTTTGTTTAGTACATGTCTTTGTACGCTTTGTTTTGTACATGTCTTTGTACGCTTTGTTTTGTACATGTCTTTGTACGCTTTGTTTTGTACATGTTTTTGTACGTTTTGTTTAGTACATGTTTTTGTACATGTCTTTGTACGCTTTGTTTTGTACATTTGTTTTGTACATGTCTTTGTACGCTTTGTGTTGTTTTGTACATGTTTTTGTACATGTCTTTGTACGCTTTGTTTTGTACATGTTTTTGTACGTTTTGTTTTGTACATGTCTTTGTATGTTTTGTTTTGTACATGTCTTTGTACGCTTTGTTTTGTACATGTCTTTGTACGCTTTGTTTTGTACATGTCTTTGTACGTTTTGTTTAGTACATGTCTTTGTACGTTTTGTTTGTACATGTTTTTGTACGTTTTGTACATGTTTTGTACGTTTTGTTTTGTACATGTTTTTGTACGCTTTGTTTTGTACACTTTGTTTTGTACATGTTTTTGTACGTTTTATTTTGTACATGTCTTTGTATGTTTTGTTTTGTACATGTTTTTGTACGTTTTGTTTTGTACATGTCTTTGTATGTTTTGTTTTGTACATGTCTTTGTACGTTTTGTTTTGTACATGTTTTTGTACGCTTTGTTTTGTACATGTTTTTGTATGTTTTGTTTTGTACATTTTATCATACAATTCGTTTTGTACAATATTTTGTACATTTCGTTTTGTACATGTTTTTGAACGTTTTGTCTTAGTAGATTTTGTTTTGTACGCTTTGTTTTCATAGATTTTGTTTGGTACATTCAGTTTTTGAACATGTGGTCTTAAACATTCAAATTTGTAAATTTATTTGTACATTTTGTTTTCCTTCTTCTGTGAATAATTTAAAATTACTTAGTACAACATTTCACATTAAAAGGGGTTTTATTTGTTTGTTTGTTTAATATTTTCTTCCTGTTCCCTGAGCATTTCATGAGTCTATTTAATTATAGGGATTTGAAAAAAGAGAACAATGTGTGTGTATTTTGAGAGGGCGAGTGTGCGTATCTGTGTGAGTGTGTGTGTGTTTGTGTATGTTGGAAAAAAGCATCGAAATCATCATGGATGGATTTGTTATATGTGACCCGATTTTACGAACCGGGTCTTAACTCGCAAGCAGCGATTGTGGTAGAGGCCCGAAAAAGGTTCAGTGGGTCAAAAGTATGGATTTCGAGTTTTCACTTAAAATGGATTCTGCCACCATTAAACTTCAACTTCATGCATTGGACTAAGTGAAATTCAAATTGTAAATGCATTAAAACACATTTTAAATGACATACCCCATGGCAATTATCCTATTTTAATCGCCTGTAAAGACTAAAGTTTTGATTGAAAACTGTAAACTGAAACCCTGAATGGGCCCCATCATGTTATATATCTCTGGAAAGCTTGTGACCTTAACCAGCTTCTGCTCACGTGCTCGTTTTGAAATCTAACCAATCAGAAGCATGGTACTGCAAAAGTTAGGCGTAAACACAGAGTAAGAAAGTTGAAAACTTTGACCAATGAGAGGTTAGGATAGACTCTATCGCTAGTTACTGAAAGGCAACGCGCAACGGGATTGATCGAGAGGGAAACAACTTGCTGCTTGCAGTTTCGAAGCAACATGGATATGATGCAGACGATCTCTTTCGGAAGATGGACTTTTTTGCTCAATTCTCGGCCATTTACAACCCTACCAGCTGCAGATCAAGGAGAACTTGGAGCATTGTTAGCAAAATATTTTAACTCGACCGATTCTGACGATGAAAACGAAACTGACCGTGACGATGACTGCCTCAAAACTGACTCGGCGACTGCTACACTAGTCAGTGACTAGAGCTAGGCCTAGAATGGGTAAAAAATCTTTGAACCCCATTTTCTCGAAATGGCCATCTGCTGGGTTACCCTCTTTAACACCCCATAACTTCATTTTTTTTAGTAGAGCAATAAATCATATATCAAAAGAAAGGTAAGTGTCTGCAGATGATGTAAATGCTAATATATCAAAATCTGCCATTTTCACCTTAAGACCCATTTTGTGGTGATGGGTCACATATTATCTTTCAAGCACACGTTCACGGGTGCAACTCCCTAAAAAGAAAAAAACCTGAAAGGGAACCCATGGCTCTGGCAGGGTACAGAGGCAGAGCCCAGTCGGACGATTCAGGGGGGGGGGGGGAGGGGGGGTAAGTTGAGAGAGATATAACGAGATAGACAAACAGTTAAAATAATAGACAAGGACAGTTTGAATCTGATAAGCCTTGTAACGTTATTATACTGCCTTTGTAAACTTCCAAGATAGAACCAACCACCGAGTTCAAAATGCCCCCCAAAATCGCTTGTGGTCAGGGTTTTTTGGGGGGGTGAATTAAAAGAACCTGAAGTTCAGTTTCTGGTAAAATTAAAAATACTGAAATCAGTGTAAAAATCAGAGTAACACCCATGGACACACACACACACACATTGGAGACAAAAATAATTTCACATGTTTTTAATTATTTATTCCAGACAACAAAAACTCCAAATCATTCCAAAGAAAATTAACATACCTTACACATCCAATCAAACTTGTACTTTTTTTTTTATGCTCTTTGCACGTTTTTGTTCCTTCCAGTATTCATTCACATCTGTTACAGCTCTATTAAAGGACACAAAAACTCAACTTACCGTATTTTACGGACTACAAGGAGCACCTGATTATAAGGCGCACCCCACCCCAACCCCACCCCCACAATTCAGATTTTGTTATGATAGTTTCTTACTATATTATCAGTCACATTATAAGGCGCACGAGAGTCTCAGTCTAGGAAAAAAATATTGCCTTATAGTCCGTAAAATGGGGTACATAATTTACAAAATTACAAGTACTACTACATAACGTTTTCCTTCACCAGAGCTTTATCACCAGCAGCGCCACATTTTCTGCTCCAGTGACCTTGACCTTTGACCAATGACCTTCATTTTCGAACATGGCCTAGATATCCTAAATACAAATGCACATGCAAAATTTAAGCCTGCTAGGTCCAGTGACCTTGACCTTTCACCAATGACCTTCATTTTCGAACATGGCCTAGATATCCTAAATACAAATGCACATGCAAAATTTAAGCCTGCTAGGTCCCTCTGTTCAAGCGTTATCATGTTAACACACACATATATACATACACACATAATATACATAGTCAGCCAGGAACAAACAGTCAAACGCCACTGAAAACATTACCAGCTTCGCTTCATGGCTGGCAAAGACTTAAAGAGAAGACAACTTCAACAAATGAAAGAAAAGGGTGAACTTGGAAATCAAATATGTGATGATTTTTAAAGAAAAATGTACAACTCTTGACACCACTGCGGAAAAGACTACAGCAAAAACGACACTCACTCACTTACTAAAAAAAAAAAAAAAAAATCTAATATTTCTAATAACTCGTCACATGCAACGGATCATAAAGAAACAAACATTTTAAAACTGTGAATCAAAGCCAACGTTCAATATTCTCTTTTCAAAAGTCAAAGCATGTGTTTGCTGACTGAACTCCTAAATATTGGCCCAAGCATGGTGTATATTTCATGAGAATGCATGATTGAATACATGAAAATACTAAGAGTAAAGACTAAAGACGACTACCAGTACCAGCCTAAAATAAAAAAGGTACTGCAGAAAAATATTATTAAGACACACTAAGTATCATTACCAGAATCAATTATAGACTTTTTGTGTGCGTGTATTAGGTATTAGGTACTTTATAGTCACAGATGTGTCTGTGAAATTCAGGTTGCTCCCACCTGGAGAGCGCGTCGCAGCCAGAGGTGCGCCACTCGATTTATTAAAATAAAATTGCATGCGATTTTTGTGTGACTGATGAGGAAGGAAAAGGGGGTACATTTTGACCAAATGACAACTTTTTTGTTGCCACTGGGTTTAACGTGTGCTAAGTGCATGAGCACACGGGACCTCGGTTTATCGTCTCATCCGAAAGACTATTACGGATATGTGTGGATAGTTTTAGTCTAAATGACTGAAGTTGCTCAAGTATTTGTACAGAAAACAGGTAAACATTCAAACTCAATAACTGTTATGTACATAGTGAGCAACAGTCAATCGATAGTCATTTGCTTTGGATGTAAGACAAATCATCAGACACAATGAAGTACTCTATGTCAGCTTTTCATTCAAATAAACTTAGGGGTTTGTTTTTTTACTCGAGTCATATTGAAATCAGCATTAAAAAAACTGAAACAAAACAACGCACACAAAATCGAACTTGAAGAGATAATCCAAAATGAACTGAAGTGAAAAGGTGACAGCGAAAAATATGTTTGTACAGACACTGAGTCAAGAGTTTTCACATTTATTATTTACATTCCTATTTTCCCCTACTTGACTGTCCTGTTAAGTCCTGTTAATATTGGATGGGCAACATGCGAGTGTCAAAGACTGAGACCCAAATTTGTAACTAAATGTTTCAATCAACCCACACACAGCTTGGGCATCTTCTTCTGCGTTCCCAGGCCATAATGAGTAAGGTACGTATGTGTCCGTTTTTCAGTTTTCGCTGGTCTCCCTGCTGCGCACAGCCGACACATTCCGATTTCGGAGGAGCTCAAAGGAGAAAAATTATTGGGAAGATTTAGGAGAAATATTATTGGGAAGATTTTTTTTTTTTTTTTTAAAGGCAGAAGAATGGACCAATAAGTCAGAAAGATAGTAAATTATAGAAAGCAAAGGGAAAAGGCAGAGTCAAAGAGAGGGACAGATTAGAAGAAGCTACAAGGACAGAACTTCACGAAAGTAGGGGAACTATTTTTTACGAAAGACCCCTCGGTATCCCCACGGGGAGAAACTCGTGGAGGGGGCAGGGTCGTCCAGCTCCCCGCATGGAGGCACGAGGCCCCCCGCTTGGGCATCAATTCTAGACTGGACACCACACGGATTATGTTGACTCCATTTTGCAGAGGTACTTGATGGGCAGCATGCGGATGACGCCGGTGTCGTCAACCTTGAACACGCCCTCAGTGCCGTCAATGCTGATCACCGAACCCACCATCTCCCGGTCGTCACCGATGATCACCTTGGCCTGTCCACAACACAGTTCAAATCTTTCTTTTTTTTTAACCCTTTCACCGCCAATGTCGCATTTATGCACCACAATGGTTTAACACCCATGTCACTAAAAGACATCAAATCAGGGCCTGTTAGCCGAAAACCCTATTTTCTTAATGTTGGGATGTAAGGATAGGCCTAATGCTGTACATGTCACAGACAAATTTCCAATATTGCAGATACATTTTTGTTTCTCTACCCAGTTAAGTTTAAAGGTTGTTGTTTTTTTTGCTGAAAAATGGCTGGCGGCGAAAGGGTTATACTCGAAAATAACATTCCAACAAAAGAACGAAATAGTGAGGCCAAGAGAGGAGATAACGAAATTGAACACATTTTCTATGTCAATTCCAACAAAAGAACGAAATAGTGAGGCCAAGAGAGGAGATAACGAAATTGAAAACATTTTTCATGTCAATTCCAACAATAGAACGAAATAGTGAGGCCAAGAGAGGAGATAACGAAATTGAACACATTTTCTATGTCAATTCCAACAATAGAACGAAATAGTGAGGCCAAGAGAGGAGATAACGAAATTGAACACATTTTCTATGTCAATTCCAACAATAGAACGAAATAGTGAGGCCAAGAGAGGAGATAACGAAATTGAACACATTTTCGATGTCAATTCCAACAATAGAACGAAATAGTGAGGCCAAGAGAGGAGATAACGAAATTGAACACATTTTCTATGTCAATTCCAACAATAGAATGAAATAGTGAGGCCAAGAGAGGAGATAACGAAATTGAACACATTTTCGATGTCAATTCCAACAATAGAACGAAATAGTGAGGCCAAGAGAGGAGATAACGAAATTGAAAAACATTTTTCATGTCAATTCCAACAATAGAACGAAATAGTGAGGCCAAGAGAGGAGATAACGAAATTGAACACATTTTCTATGTCAATTCCAACAATAGAAAGAAATAGTGAGGCCAAGAGAGGAGATAACGAAATTGAACACATTTTCTATGTCAATTCCAACAATAGAAAGAAATAGTGAGGCCAAGAGAGGAGATAACGAAATTGAACACATTTTCTATGTCAATTCCAACAATAGAACGAAATAGTGAGGCCAAGAGAGGAGATAACGAAATTGAACACATTTTCTATGTCAATTCCAACAATAGAACGAAATAGTGAGGCCAAGAGAGGAGATAACGAAATTGAACACATTTTCTATGTCAATTCCAACAATAGAACGAAATAGTGAGGCCAAGAGAGGAGATAACGAAATTGAACACATTTTCGATGTCAATTCCAACAATAGAATGAAATAGTGAGGCCAAGAGAGGAGATAACGAAATTGAACACATTTTCGATGTCAATTCCAACAATAGAACGAAATAGTGAGGCCAAGAGAGGAGATAACGAAATTGAACACATTTTTCATGTCAATTCCAACAATAGAACGAAATAGTGAGGCCAAGAGAGGAGATAACGAAATTGAACACATTTTCTATGTCAATTCCAACAATAGAACGAAATAGTGAGGCCAAGAGAGGAGATAACGAAATTGAACACATTTTCTATGTCAATTCCAACAATAGAACGAAATAGTGAGGCCAAGAGAGGAGATAACGAAATTGAACACATTTTCTATGTCAATTCCAACAATTTTCTATGTCAATTCCAACAATAGAACGAAATAGTGAGGCCAAGAGAGGAGATAACGAAATTGAACACATTTTCGATGTCAATTCCAACAATAGAACGAAATAGTGAGGCCAAGAGAGGAGATAACGAAATTGAACACATTTCCAATGTCAATTCCAACAATAGAATGAAATAGTGAGGCCAAGAGAGGAGATAACGAAATTGAACACATTTTCTATGTCAATTCCAACAATAGAATGAAATAGTGAGGCCAAGAGAGGAGATAACGAAATTGAACACATTTTCGATGTCAATTCCAACAATAGAACGAAATAGTGAGGCCAAGAGAGGAGATAACGAAATTGAACACATTTTCGATGTCAATTCCAACAATAGAACGAAATAGTGAGGCCAAGAGAGGAGATAACGAAATTGAACACATTTCCAATGTCAATTCCAACAATAGAATGAAATAGTGAGGCCAAGAGAGGAGATAACGAAATTGAACACATTTTCTATGTCAATTCCAACAATAGAATGAAATAGTGAGGCCAAGAGAGGAGATAACGAAATTGAACACATTTTCGATGTCAATTCCAACAATAGAACGAAATAGTGAGGCCAAGAGAGGAGATAACGAAATTGAACACATTTTCGATGTCAATTCCAACAATAGAACGAAATAGTGAGGCCAAGAGAGGAGATAACGAAATTGAACACATTTTCGATGTCAATTCCAACAATAGAACGAAATAGTGAGGCCAAGAGAGGAGATAACGAAATTGAACACATTTCCAATTTCAATTCCAACAATAGAAAGAAAAAGAACAAAAATTAGAAAAACTGTGGGTGTAGTATTTATTTGGCAAATACTTCGGACCAGTCTTGTCCTTCGACGATGCCTGTCTCCCTATGCCAGAAAGAGTCACATTTAAAGCGCACGTAGAATGATTAAAATTCACAAATGTTAATAATTATAAAAAATCCCTTTCTTTTCTTCAGCAGGTAAGCAGCTAGATTGCCGAGCACATCGACTTCTAGACGGAAGTACGAAGCCGGAAATGCTTACATAGACTGCAAAGTTGGCTATGCGCACGGCATCTATGCTGCTCTGTATATAAGACGATCGGTTTGCATCACTAAAAAAAAAATATATTAAAGTTTTGAAAGCAGAATTTTAATTTGTTATGGACTCGAACGGAAGGGCGGAAGAAATTTAGTAATAATAATACATAGTATTTATATAGCGCCCTTCTTTAGAATTAAACTCAAGGCGCTCACATTCACTGATTCACACGCAATTGGGCTAACATACACATTCATCCGATCATCATCTAATTAATGTGAAAAGTTACAGAGAGAAAGCTCTTTGAAACAAGCGAGTTTTCATTTCGGTTTTGAAAGCGGGAAGTGCTGAATTGTGACGGAGGTGAACAGGCAAGGAGTTCCAGACAGTGGGGGCGCAAAAACTAAAACTGCGTTGTCCAAAAGACTTTATATTCACTTTAGGAACTTTCAACAGTTTGGCATGGGAAAATCGGAGAGAGCGAGAAGGAGTGTAAGTTAGGAGAGCACTCAGTCGGAGCGGAAACTTCGGCAGGTCCGTAGAATCACCACCATCACTAACCGTGTCGTGTTTCTCAGGCTGAACGGGCTCCAGGTGCTCGCAGGACACGTTGACCGTTTTGTCCTCGCTGGCAATGTACACTGAACACATCCCTCCCTGCAACACCGCACAAAAAAGCCACCATCAGCGTTATCTTCATCTGGGCATTTCCTTCATCATGCCTCGTGCCTCCATACGGGGAGCTGAATGACCCCACCCCCTTCACGAGTCTCCCCTCATTTGGATACAGGTGTCACGATAAATAAGTGGCTGCCATGAAATATCTACCTGTCGCATGCTTACTATAACCATCCTAACCGTAACCCTATCCCTAACCACAGAAAGAACCAAGAAATAGAGCAGGAGGGTGTAAATCTACATATTTGCTGAGAAATCGATGTACAAAGCCATGCACTTAGTTTCGTAAAATTCACAATGGCAGACAAACAATTCTGATTGGCTAGGCGCTGGCTAGGCCTACTTATTTCATGAGGTAGGATATTCTCTTCACACCGGGGGGTTCTTTCAGTACAAGTAGTTCCCCCACCTTCGGGAAGTTCTGTGCTAGCAATTTCCTCTAATCTAGCACTCTCTTTGGCTCTGCCTTTTCCCTTTGCTTACTGTTATCTACTATATTTCTGCCTTACTGGTCCATTCTCCGGCCGAAGACGGACATGCTAGGCCTAACTATTTCTTAGGTGCATAACGGCAGCATGACATAGCTGCACTCTGACAGGAAACCAGACCTGCCTACTCCCAATTTCTTTTTTAGGTACTCCACAAAATAAAATTCCGTACTTTTTCTCAAAACTCCGTATTTTGCAAGGAGACCCAAAAACGGAACATTACAGAACATTAAACCGCCATGCGAAATGACGAAAAACACTCGATTTTGATCGATCTTAGAAGACCTTAAGTTCAAATTTTTGCTGTATTAATTTTCCATTTACCGTACTGCAGTACTGGGGCTCAAAATCGTGTACAAAATACGGAAAAATCGTATGGGTAGGCAGGTCTGGGAAACTGAGTGATCGACGAAGAAAGAAACGATATGTTTTTCATTATTGTAAAAAAAAATTAAATCATATACAGAGATAAGAAAGAGACAAAACAAGAAGTAATTAAATGATTGATTCACTCTGAAAATCTAACATTACTGCACGGCTCTCATTCTCACTTTACTATGGGCCCAAACTTAAGGCTAATTATAAAAGCATGCATGCACATGTGCGCACACACACACACACACATACTGAAATGCTGTGGACTCCTGTCTCGTAGATGAGGCTGGTGTTGTCATGTATGGCCTTGATACGATTTGCCTTGCTACACACACACACACATACCGAAATGCTGCGGACGACCCCTGTCTCGTAGATGAGGCTGGTGTTGTCATGTGTGGCCTTGATACGATTTGCCTTATTACACACACATACACACACACGCATGCACACACACACACACTCGTACCAAAATGCTGCGGATGACTCCTGTCTCGTAGATGAGGCTGGTGGTGTCGTGCGTGGCCTTGATACAATTTGCCTTGCTACACACACACACACAGATACACACACACACATATACACAACACACATACGCACGCGCGCACACACACACACACACACCAAAATGCTGCCGACGACCTCTGTCTCGTAGATGAGGCCGGAGTTACCATGCGTGGCCTTGATACGATTTGCCTTGCTACACACACACACACACTGAAATGCTGCGGACGACTCCTGTCTCGTAGATGAGGTTGGTGTTGTCATGCGCAGCCTAGATGCCACTTGCCACACACACACACTTGCATGCGTGCACACACACACACATACCGAAATGCTGCGGACGACTCCTGTCTCGTAGATGAGGTTGGTGTTGTCATGCGCAGCCTAGATGCCACTTGCCACACACACACACATGCATGCGTGCACACACACACACACATACCGAAATGCTACGGACGACTCCTGTCTCGTAGATGAGGCTGGTGTTGTCGTGCGCAGCCTAGATGCCACTTGCCACACACACACACATGCATGCGTGCACACACACACACACACACACACACACACACCGAAATGCTGCGGACGACTCCTGTCTCGTAGATGAGGCCGGAGTTATCATGCGTGGCCTTGATACGATTTGCCTTGCTATACACACACACACACACACACATACCGAAATGCTACGGACGACCCCTGTCTCGTAGATGAGGCTGGTGTTGTCGTGCGTGGCCTTGATGCCACTTGCCTTGCTACACACACACACACACACACACATGCATGCATGAGTGCACACACACACACACACACACGCGTGCACACACACACACACACACACACACACATACCGAAATGCTGCGGACGACCCCTGTCTCGTAGATGAGGTTGGTGTTGTCATGCGCAGCCTAGATGCCACTTGCCTTGCTACACACACACACACACACATGCATGCATGAGTGCACACACACACACACACACGCGTGCACACACACACACACACACACATACCGAAATGCTGCGGACGACTCCTGTCTCGTAGATGAGGCTGGTGTTGTCGTGCGTGGCCTTGATGCGCACCATGATGTCTGTGGTGTGCCAGTCAGACATGCTGTGGTCCATCGCTGGGAGAAAAACAACCACCAAACAAAACAAAAACATGAAAGGAAAGCTCATCACCAAAAACATAGGAACAATATAAAACAATGTTCACTGATACAGCCTCTTTTCTATACAACGTGCCTGCTTCATTCAATATATTTTCACAGTTCTTCGATAGATCTTCGATCAGTTGACATAAGCTAGAACACCAAGGCTACATCAAAATGGTGCTATGTTCTGCATGGCTTTGCAGGGATTGCTTTAAGCCATGACTAGCTCCTAGCGTAACATCATCAGTCCAAAATCCTCAGAAGTCGGAGTGTGGCTGCCCACGTGGCAGGGTATCAAAAAACGGTCACACGTCCTCATCCCTAGCTCCTTAGCTGGTGCATTTGTACCATAGTGTTCAAGTGCTGTTGGGATGATCCATGGAGTCTTTAAGCCAGGGAACAACAAATACAGCTCTCATTTACTAGTCTATTGGCCCCTGCTACAGACTAATGTGATAGCCAATGAACAGTAACTTCTTCTTCTTCTGCATTGCCATTGGACATAACTGGCCAATCACAGAAAAGCTTATTCTTATTCTTATTCTACGTTCCCAGGCCATATGGCCATAATGGGTAAAGTATGTACGTGTCCGGTTTTCAGTTTTCACTGGTCTCCCCGATGCGTACAGCTGACACATTCTGTTTTCGGAGGAGCTCAAAGGAGAAAAATAATATTTGGAAGATTTTCTTTTTAAGTCAGGAGAATGGGCCAATAAGTCAGAAAGATAGATGATAGAAAGCAAAGGGAGAAGGCAGAGTCAAAGAGTGGTAGATTTTTATCAATCTTACTATCTACTTTAACTAAATACTTACAAACACTTAAAACATGTGCATTGACTCATAATGACCTGGAACTATACCAAAGAATATAGTAAAACGAAAGTAGGGCTAAAGTTTTATCTAAACAACTCTTGGGTTCAGCTTCTCCGGACTTTAATTCACAGGAAGAACTCATATAAAACGATGGAGATGAAGATTGATTGTCAGATTGATGAGGTGTGAAGAATATGAAGACAGGTATAAGTAGAGAAGCAGAGGAAAAAGTAGAAGAAAACCCCTATTTGTGGAATAGGGGTTCTAGATCAAACTTTAGCAGTCACTCCCTGCGCCGGATATGGGGTGCGAGTTATCCCCCCCTACATCCGGGCAGGCGAGGTGCGCGCGCGCACTACAAACATCATTCGAAAACCCTTTTCCCTCAAATAGCATCAGGCGGGCAGGCAGGGAGGGAACATATTTGTTTTAAGTGTTGGTAAGTATTTAGTTAAAGTAGATAATAAGATTGATAAAAATCTACCAAACTATTTTAACCATACATTACCAACACTTAAAACATGTGCAGATTACCAGAGAGGAGGAAGGTGATGCTCCCATTTGAGAAGCTAAGCACCCTTGACCTGATAAAAAAGGCTTAAGCCTAGAACAACACGTATTCTTAAGACTCACAAAACCCTGTCTGAAAAGACATTCCCCCAAAAAATCATACCCATGATATACCAACAAGTAAATACCTGAAAAAAGGCATTGCGACACTTACATCACAGGGAGACGGGGAGTTGGGCGACCACAACCTTCCTGATGGAGTAGAGGTTGTCATCTCCTCTAATGGAGAAGTCCCTGAGATAGTGCTGGATGAACGTGTTTTGAGACTTCCAAAAAGCCGAAGCCATGACCTTGACCAAAGGCACTCCCCTAAGTAGGGCCAAAGAGGTGCTAATTGCTCTTAACTCATGGGCCCGAACCGGGTTCTGAGGGAGTCTAACAAGGGAGGAAGCGTAAGCGAGCTTAATGCAGTCCAGCAACCAACGAGAGACTGTACCCTTAGCGACGTCTTTGCAATACTTGACGTTAACGGAAAGGAAAAGACGACGCCTAGCCGCACGGAAGGGCTTAGTCCGGGCCAGGTAGAACCTAAGCGACCTGACAGGACACAGGAAGCGGTCCGCATCATCAGGCCCGAGGACAGAACACAGACTAGCAATGTGCACCAGAGGAGAGCCCACATCCCCTGGTTGGTTCTTGGCACGAAACTCAGGAAGGAAGGTCAGAGAGACCGCGGAGAAATCGTCCGTGAACTCAATGTCCCTGGGTAGTCCGCTAAAGGCGTGTATCCCGCTGACACGCCTAGCTGAGGCCAAAGTGATGAGAAAGACAGTCTTGAAGGTCAATAACTTAAGGGACAGAGAGGAAAGGGGTTCACACCTATCCCTTAAGAAGTTCAAAACTAAGAACACGTCCCACTGTGGGACGTGAATCGTCCTGGAAGGAGCCTGCAAACGGACGGCATCCAGAAAATGCGAAACGGGAAGAGCCGAAAGGCTCTCAGCGCGCTTCGCCCCCAAAGCCAAGGTAATGGTACTGACCAAGGCGGCCTTGTAGCCGGACAGGGTCTTGTACGAAAGATTTCTAGAGTTACGAAGATGAGTCAGAAAATCCAAAAATTCAACCGTAGAAGGCCTGAGCGCATCAAGCTTCTTCTCGGAACAAAAAGAAAACCACGTCGCCCAGCGAAGACCATACAAGTCGCTGGTTGATTTACGACGCGAAGAAACCAAAAGGTCCACCGTCCTGGTGGAAAAGCCTTGCCGCCTGAGCCCTTGTCTTAAAGTAGCCAGGCGGCAAGGTTGAGCCGAGAGGGGTCTGGGTGGCCGACCCCGCTTCTTGGCTGGATGAGAGTGGCCCGAGTGAGCTCGAGACGCAGAGGACCGTCTCGGGCCAGAGCGAGGAGCTCCGGGAACCAGTGGCTCGTGGGCCACAAGGGAGTGATCAGCACCATGTGGGGGGACTCCCGGAAACACTTCTGAAGGACCCTGGAGATCAACGCCGTCGGTGGGAAGGCGTAGAGGGACATGCCAGTCCAGTCCAGGGAGAACGCATTGAATGCCAACGCTAGGGGGTCCCGAACAGGGGACACGTAGAGAGGCAAGCGAGCGCTGTACTTCGTTGCGAAGAGGTCGATCATGGGCTTGCCCCAGAGATCCCAAATCTGAGCCAAGGCGTGATGGGCGATCGTCCATTCGGTCGGCAGAACCTGCTGAGACCGGCTGAGGGAATCCGCGAGAACATTCAGTTTTCCCGGGATGAACTCCACGGAGAGATCGATGCCCTGAGAGGCTGACCAGAGCAGGATCCTCTCCGCCGCCAGAGAAAGAGGAAGAGAGCGGGTTCCTCCCTGACGACGAAGGTAGGACAAACTCGCGGAGTTGTCCCCGCACACCGTGACCCACCGTCCCTGAATCGCAGGGGCGAAGTGGAGGAGAGCCAAGCGAATGGACTCTATCTCCAAGAGGTTGATGTGCTGACGAGACTCCTCCGGAGTCCACAGACCGGAGATCTCCTCCTTGTCCATGTGGGCTCCCCAACCGCTGAGGGAGGCATCCGTAAAGATGAACAGCTGGGACCCCAATCAACTGATTGGGACCATACTGTTCATCCAGGATGTGTCGGTCCACTGAAGGACCGCCTTCCGGAACCACTGCCCTAACGGCACCAGCTGGTCGTATAGGGATGGATCCGAGACCCGCGCGGTGATCTCCCTCTGCAGAGGTCTCTTGAAGACCCTGCCGAGCGGGAGAAGCTCGGAGACCGACTCCATCAGCCCCAAGAGGCTGAGGAGTCGGCGAAGGGTGGCGGACTTCGCTTCTGAGAGGTCCGCCACCAGAGAAGAGAGAGCCGAAATCCTCTCCGGCGAGGGCGACACCGAGAAGGTGAGAGTGTTGAAACACATGCCGAGGTACTTGAACCTCTGAGAAGGGACAAGATCGGATTTTTTCCGATTGATCTTGAACCCCAGGGAGACAGAAATGTCCTGAAGGACCTGAGTGTGTTGAAGAGACAGCGACCGACTGGCGGCGAGCAGCAGCCAGTCGTCGAGGTAGACCTTCAGTCTGAGGCCTCTTGCGCGTGCCAAGGAGGCCATCTCCCTGGTCACCTTGGTGAAGATCCAAGGAGCCAGGGAGAGGCCGAAGGGAAGGGCGCTGAACTGAAACACACGCCCCTGCCAAACGAAGCGCAGAAACTTCCTGCGGCTCGGGTGGATAGACACGTGAAAATAGGCATCCTGAAGGTCTATGGAAGTCGCCCAGTCGCCTGGGTGAATGAAAGCCCTGACCGTGGAAGGAGTCTCCATCTTGAACCGAACCTTTCTGGTGAACTTGTTCAAGGGAGATAAATCCAGAACAGGACGGAAGCCGCCCGACTTCTTCGGGACGGTGAACAGGCGAGAATAGAAGCCGGGGCCCGGTTCTTCTAGAAGAGTGACCGCTCCCTTCTCCACCAGAGCGGAGACCTCCTTTTGAAGGATGTCGAACCGCTCCGGATCTGAAGGTGGTGGGAAGGAGATCGGTTGTGCAGACAGAGGAGGTTCCAGGACAAACTGAAACCGAAAACCCTCCCGCACAACACCGAGAATCCATGCGCTTTTGACAGCCGACTGCCAAGCGGGATACGCCTTCGAGAGCGCATCTACGCTTGACGCAGGAGCGCCGGTGGATTCCCGGGGCTGTGCGGGGTCTAAAGAAAAGGCTGGCCCTTGGAAAGCATCTTCCTGAAGCCCCTGGAGGCCTGAGGACGAGACCTTTGAGCCCTGGACCGGAAAGGAGCTCGAGAGGAGGAGTACCGTAGGGCTTTAGACTGCTGCGGTACCCTGAACGCCAAACTCCCCCTCCTAGCCCTTGAGGCAGGGAATCTGGGAAGGGACTGGCGAAACCCAGGATCAGAGCGGGAGCGCTTGAAAAGCTCCCTGACCAACGCGTCATGAGAATCCTCAGCCTTCCTCTTAGTGGACGATTCCACAATCGGATCCACAACTTCCTGGCCAAACAGTCCTGAGAACGGCAAAGGGAGAGAACGAAGCCGTTCCTTTTCCCTCTGGGAGAGAGATCTGGACTCCGTCAAGAGACTGTCCCTAGACAGAGCAGAAGACTGGACCTTCAAGGCCGCCACGACTTCAGAGAGACTCTGCATAGTCCCCTAAGGCAGCAAGAGCCACACCGATGGAAGGCTCGTCCACCGAATCAAAAATCCGAAAATCCACCGGAGACTCGGAGGTGGACTTCCCTAGACTCCGCCACAACACGAATAAGGGAAGTGGCCACGCCACACCCCTTGAGAGCATCAGAAAGCCCAGTTTCCAGTTGCCTGAAAACAGCTTGCTTGAGGACAATCGGAGCAGCGAAGCCTGAATTCAATCTCAACTTCTCTAGCTCCGCTTTAGACGGCTTAGAGAAGGAAGGAAACGGAAGGTAGTCCTCCAAGAGAGGGAGGACCGACCTGAACGGAGGGACCGAAAAAGAACCCACAGCTGTGGTGTCCTCTTTCTGACGCAGCAAACGGTTCGAACGGCTAGAAAGACCGATCAGGGGCTGTTCTGGTCTGCCCGTCTGCAAGAAAGCCTCTGCCTTCCGCACGGCGTCCAAAAGAAGAGTAGGAGCCTGGAGGAGGAGACGGCTCTTGCCTTGCTGGAAAGAGCCAACAGACTCCCCGGTAGCCGACTGTGACACAGACCGACTAATCTCAACAACATCCGGGCAAGAGTCCTTCAAAATCTCCAACAAGCCTTGTTGGGGAACGCCCACACCGTGGAACTGAACACCGACAACAGAGGGCGCGTCCTGGGAAGACCCGTCCTTCTGGGGAACAAGGCCAGACACCGCTGAACGAAGGCGGCGTTGCACTTCGCGCTCAATCAACGCTTCCAAATCAGAACCGGTTTCACCGTCTGAAAGCTCCGATTCCACCGGAGAAGCCTCACTGTGAGAACGGTGGTGATCACGTTGAGGGAAAAACGGAGATGCTTCATCCGTATGCCGCCGTGAATCACCCGGTTGCCCCCCTGCTGGGTGGACAAAAACCGGTTCACCGGTTGTACGGTGCCGTTCACCCGGTAGAGTAGCTCTAGGCTTAAACTGAACCGGGTGAAACCTCGCCGGTTGGTCACGCATGGCTATGCGTGCCGGTTGATCTTCATCCGAAGATGCCGGTTCCAACCGGATGAGAGGTCGGTAGACCGAGGAGTGGGAAGGTAGTCGACCGGTTCCATCCTCCCGGTAACGGGAACCGGGATTAACTTTGGGGCGGACAGGTCTAGCCCGTCCTCCACCGTAAGTTTGCCTGTAGGCGCCAGAACCGTGAGCTCGCGTCTCAACGGAACTGGCCATGAGCCTGTGGCCTTCGGGGCCTAGGGATCTAGTCCCTTCGTCCCCGGTAGGTTCATAGCCCCACGGTTCGGCCGAACCGTGACCTCTTTTGGATACAGAGGTGGGGGGCCTTCGCCTTGAATCCGACCGTCCGTCGGATTCAAATCCCATAGCATGGGGGGGCGAGCTCTCCGGAGGATACTCCTGATCCCCCGGGAGAAGAACCGGTGGATCCTCCAGGATCGGGTGGACCAACCGTAGTCCCACCGGTTTGAAGTGAGAGGCCACGTAAGTGCCCTCCGACGTCTTGGAGGAAGAAAGGGCCCTCGTGGAAAGAGGACGCTTGCTGGAGACCCTGTGGACAAGAGTAGGAGAGAGAGTAGACCCGGTTGTTTGGGCCGAAACAACCGGGTAAACTGACTCATGAGAACCGGCAAAGTAATCCGAAGAATCAACTGACTTAACGGGGCAAATGTGCAGACCACTAGAACCGAGCTGGTCGATAAAGGACTGCAGAACGGACTGAGTATCCCCCGAAGGGGTGGAAGCCACCGAAACAGAAGACAAGGGGTCAAGTTCGCTTCGAGAAACTGAAACCACCTTAACAGAAGAAACGTCTTGCTTTGAAGAAGAACGCGAAGATTTCTTGAGAGATTTCTCTTTTGAAACAGATTTTTCCTTAGCAGACTTCTCTTGAGAAAGAGAGGGAGAACAGAACCTACCACTCCTATCGCGAGGGAGAGGGGTAGAGGAGAGAACCGGAGCAGAGACCGAAGTCTTAGGAAGAGTGTGGGGGGTGGGTGAAGCCATGATGGCCGCCCACACAACACACACGAAGAGAACCGGCCTGACTTGTATCATGAAAATTTCCAAAAATACAAGAAAATAAAATCGAAAGACAGCCCAACAGGCAGTCCAAGAAACCAAAGAATAGTAGTTACAAAATAAATGGAACGGACCCACCTAGAACAGAGCAGAAACCCCAAAAGGAGGAGAGCAATGGCAAGCCAGGTCAAGTGAGCTTGGGTGGAAAAGGAAGAATGTTTGTAGTGCGCGCGCGCACCTCGCCTGCCCGGATGTAGGGGGGATAACTCGCACCCCATATCCGGCGCAGGGAGTGACGTCACGCCCTACTTTCGTTTTACTATATTCTTTGGTATAGTTCCAGGTCATTATGAGTCAATGCACATGTTTTAAGTGTTGGTAATGTATGGTTAAAATAGATTGGCAGATTAGAGGAAGTTACAAGCACAAAACTTCCAGAAGGTAGGGGAACTATTTTTACAAAAGACCCAAACCCCCCCCTCCCCCCACCCCGGAAACCCCACGGGGAGAGACTTGTGGGGGGGGGGGGGGGGGTCGTGACGAGGCATCCACCCACTGCCCCAGAACAGTAACAAACTGGTTTAATGAAGACAATTTAAACTTACTCTCTCAACCTATAGTTTCCACTGCTCACTCGTAGCTTTCGCCAAGCCTCCTCAGTGCTTGCACACTGAAGGTGGAGACTTTGGGAGTTCAGTCAACACGCCGGTGAGATGAACTCACGACGTGCGACTGAATAAGGGAGTTACCCAACAAACTGGTTACCCAGCGATCGCACTAGGAATTTTTAAAACCAGTCCAATCAACGACAATGTCCCCCAACAACCGGTGTCAAAACCAGTCCCAGGGAAACAAAAACCAGTGAAAACCACAATATCAAAGCCTCTGTTAAACAATTTATCAGTCCTAGCAAAACATTATCAGTCCCTGGGACTGACAGGTCAAATTGTTTTCAGTATTTTGGTTTTGCAATCAGTATTTTACCGATAATTACCAGTAAACGCGATCACTAGTTACCCACCTGTGCCCGGTGTCTGCGGGGTGAAGGGGGCGCCGGGCGTCATGGGGCTGAATCCCATGGGGGAGGGGGTGGCGGCGTAGGACCCTGAGGGGCTGGGGCTGGCCTGGAACCCCGCGGGGCTGGGGCTGCTGTAGGCCCCGGGACTGGCCGCTGTGGACACCACAACACAACACGCCAACATCATCGCCTCACGCATGAAAAAAAGCTGAGAGAAAAGCGAAAAATCCCTGGTAGGGAAAAAGCAAAGCAAAGAGTCCCGTAAATCTTGGGAGAGTTCTACATGATCTTCAGGCATGGTAGTGGGGGCAAAGTGGTTTTCAAGGAAAATGGCCGGGGGTCCAGGGGGCCGAAGAATATTCAATAAAATTCAATAAATGAGTGAAATTTTCACTTTTTCATGCCATTTCAATGCATTTTTTAATAATTTTGTTTCAAACTGTTTCGCGGATTTTCCGCGATTCGCGGAGGTCTACCATGCCTGGATCTGACAACATGCCGTGAGACGTGTTATTATTCACACACCCCTTAACATCTAATAACTCTACGCGTGCGTGCATGCATATTTCTGTGTGAAGGAAATATTAGGTTTTGATGTTTAATTATTTCTTCAATTCATATTAATGTACTAATGTGTTGATCCTTGTTTGTCTGCGTGTGAATATATATTGCTATATTTGATGTTCATATAATATGTGTTTATGCCCACGGATGTACTGTATTAAAGCTAGTATTTATTGTAGCTTTTGTGTATTACTTTAGTGGTGCTGATTTATGTATCTTATTTTAATCATTTGTAAAGCGCAAAGAGCTCCAGTTTTACTGAGAGGCGTTGCGCTATACAAAAAATTATTATTATTATTACTAGAGAAACACAAAGAACACTAACTCTGGACAAACTCTAGGGAAACGCAAAGAACACTAACTCTGGAAAGTACATTTCATCCAATTGGAATTGCTTGGAAATAATCAAAGGGAGTAATTCCATGGTGTGTGGGAGTGTGATCTTGCCTAATTCAATAGGTCAAACAGGGGAAGTTACTCTACCATCAGGTAGATCCCCAGCTCTCGCCTCGTGTGTTTGAGTAGACATACATCACTTAGAACACCGTGCATCATTCTAAAATTGATGTCATTTATATTTTTATGTCACATTTTGCAAGTTCTATCAGTTTGTGGCTACTTGCCACCCCTCATTTTTCAAAAAAACCGTTTACAAGTCGCTGACTCGCATCCTGCGGTTTCAAACTTCGACGCCATGGTTGCTATGGTTTTGACCAAGTAAGTCGAGGTAATCAACTCAACTAATTTTTACAAAGTGCTCTCCCCTAGTTTTTTCAAAAATCGTCTATTGCAAACACCTTCAAATGGACAAAAGGGATGCTCCATGACCCACATGGAACAGACTCCACAAAACAAAACAAAAAAAATCACATAGCTGTTACAAAAAAGCTTGAAACATTGTCATAGAGCCATGTACAGTGGAACCTCCCTTATAAGACCTCCCATTATAAGACTTCCTCCCACATAAGACCTACTTCTCTGAGACATTGCCCTTCTTTGTAAGAATTAAAATTACCTCCCTGGACCATTATAAGACCCCTCCCTCATAAGACCTACTTCTCCGAGACATTGCCCTTCTTTGTAAGCATTAAAATTACCTCCCTTATAACACCCCTCCCTCATAAGACCTCATTTTGCATGATCGTAGGTCTTATAATGGAGGTTCCACTGTATCAACAAACATCAAGGAGTGGCGCCAGCCTTTGCCGAAAAAGAGGGCCACAAACTGCCAAACTTAGGAAACCAACCTACCTTGGAACCCTCCGGGCGAGGGGGCCGTGTGGTGGTACGGGGAGTAGGTGCTACCCGGGGTCTGGGGCGTGTAGGGACCCCCCACAGGGCTAGGCGAGTCCGTCTGGTACCCGGGCGTGGCCGGGTTAGGCGTGGTGGCAAAGTCCCCGGGGGACGCCGAGTCGTCGTAGGTGTAGTCGAAATCGTTCGTCCTTCGGAGCAACACAGCGAAAGTAATTGTAACGTACATGTCATACATCACAAATGAGCACATGCCTTTCTTTCTTCTATCCATAGGAACATTTTTAAAGTACTGTAATCCAACATCATCTGGCACATAATAAAAGAGCTTTTGATTTTTGCCCGGAAATATTGAACAAAATTGTATTGAACTGATTTGATTTCTGATTAAATTAATACTGACAGCAAGTTGAGACAGGTATTAAATACTGTACAATGTCTGGAAAGGGGAAGTGACTGGACGGGATGTCAAAGTTTTAGATTTCATTCAATACATTTTCCTACCTCGTACATGGCCTGCTTTTCTTCTCCCATTCCACAGAAACAGCTAAGAACAGGAAGCCTACTAAAAAAAAAATTTAATTTTTTTTTTTAACAAAATACAAGAAACTAAAAGGAAGCCCTACTAAAAACAAAAAACACACATACATGTATGCACAAACTCACGCATGATTGCACGCACACACACTCTCTTCCTCACCCCCATACCTCTCACCCCTTCACACACACACATGCACACGTGTTCTCCCTCTCACCTGGAGGGGGTGTTGGCGTTGGAGGGGTCCCAGGCACTGCCCCCCGCACCGCTGGGCGTGCGGCTCCCCTCGTGCAGCGGGGTCAGGGACCCGTAGTGCGGCGTGCGGGACCCGTCGTGCAGCGGCGTCTGCGATCCGTACATGGGCGTGCGCGACCCGTACATGGGCGTCTGGCCCCCGTAGGTCGGGGTACGCCCGCCGTAGGTGGACGTCTGGCCTCCCGCCGCTGAGGTGCCCGCCTTCGGCCCGCTGAAATCAATAAAATTTTAAAAACCACAACTGTACAATCTCATGCTTTCTGGAAGCAACACCCAATTTTTTTTAATCATTTGCATGAATAATACTAGGAGTTTCACAATTTATAACCAATAGCTGATCAGGAAAATAAATTTATGTTGCCAGAGATGGAGAAAGAGAGAGAGTGACAGGTTGGGAGGAGTGTGTGTGTGTGTGTGTGTGTGTGTGTGTGTGTGTGTGTGTGTGTGTGTGTGTGTGTGTGTGTGTGTGTGTGTGTGTGTGTGTGTGTGTGTGTGTGTGTGTGTGCGTGCGCATGCGTGCGTGCATGCATGCATGCGCGTGTCTGTGAGTCTCCGAGTGTGTGTGCGTGCATGCGTGCATGCGTGCGTGCGTGCGTGTAGCGGAAGATATGCTAACTCATGAACACGCACATCGGTGTGAATGCATGCATACATGTGCATATGGGGAGGAACACGCAAAATTGTAGAACCCCAAATACCATCAACTTCAGATACCATTTACACACGAACTTTAAAACGAAAGCACAGAAACCTTTCACACAGCAGTGCTATTAGATGACCTCACGAAACACTACATTCTACACCACACACAGACATTCACAATGATAAGAGTTGTTGTTGGTACATACGTGAGAGTGGAGAGTCGAGCCTTGTCCACAGAGATGGTCTTACAGGAGGAGTGTAGCTCTACCCTAGCTGTGTCTTCTGTGGCATCCTTCACTATGCCGATATAGCCTGACAATGCAACAATACATAGCACTCATGTCAACTAAAAATAAATAATGATGGTAGCTCCACTTCTGTGGCATCCTTCACTATGCCGATATAGCCTGACAATGCAACAACACATAGCACTCATGTCAACTAAAAATAAATAATGATGGTAGCTCCACTCTAGCTGTGTCTTCTGTGGCATCCTTCACTATGCCGATATAGCCTGACAATGCAACAATACATAGCACTCATGTCAACTAAAAATAAATAATGATGGTAGCTCCACTCTAGCTGTGTCTTCTGTGGCATCCTTCACTATGCCGATATAGCCTGACAATGCAACAATACATAGCACTCATGTCAACTAAAAATAAATAATGATGGTAGCTCCACTTCTGTGACGTTCTTCACTATGCCGATATAGTCTGACAATGCAACAATACATAGCACTCATGTCAACTAAAAATAAATAATGATGGTACCTCCACTTCTGTGACGTTCTTCACTATGCCGATATAGTCTGACAATGCAACAATACATAGCACTCATGTCAACTAAAAATAAATAATGATGGTAGCTCCACTCTAGCTGTGTCTTCTGTGGCATCCTTCACTATGCCGATATAGTCTGACAATGCACAATACATAGCACTCATGTCAACTAAAAATAAATAATGATGGTACCTCCACTTCTGTGACGTTCTTCACTATGCCGATATAGTCTGACAATGCAACAATACATAGCACTCATGTCAACTAAAAATAAATAATGATGGTAGCTCCACTTCTGTGACGTTCTTCACTATGCCGATATAGTCTGACAATGCAACAATACATAGCACTCATGTCAACTAAAAATAAATAATGATGGTAGCTCCACTTCTGTGACGTTCTTCACTATGCCGATATAGTCTGACAACACAGCACAATACAACACACTGTTTCGTTTACTTCTCTTGCATTATTCGCTTGTGTTACAGAAAAGACTCTTCTAGAGTTCCGTTGGGGTTGGGGTTTTTCCATATATTTTCAAGAAAAACTGTCTTTTGAAGCAGCCAGAGCACCATAGAGTTACCATGGCGTCACTGCAAGTGAGAGGCTTCTTCATAGTGTGCTTAGACCAAAACCAGAACTTTGTGCCTGTCAGAAATGCCATCAGAGGGGACCTCAAAGTAGGGGCAACTTTCGGTCTGCCACTATTGGCCGAAATAAATGCAAGAGAGGTTAAAGCATGAAATAAAAGTGAAGCTCCACCCTAGCTATCTATGTCTTCTGTGACGTCCTTCACTATGCTAATTCAGCCTGACAACACGCACACACAAGACACAATTAAACCTCTTTGATTCAAACACAAACGTGAAATGCTCGGAATCGAATTAACAGCTTTAAAAACTCACCGTCAATTCAACACTCTCAAACATAAATTTAGTTCTGACTCTCAGTTTTAAGCACAAATTATACAAACCGCTCAGTTTTAGTTTGAAAGGCACCTACTAGCCCTATCTCACAGTTTCTGCCGTAAATCTCAAGACAACCTAACACCAATAACTTAACCAAATGAAAGAGTTCTACCTTTTCCAATGTAAACTCTCCAACACTGAAACCCCCCAGCTAAAACTACCAAAAACTTCCCTCACCCTTGAAGATACTTGCCTTTTCTAAAAACTGTGTAGAAAACCTAACTAATAACCCAACGGCTTTTTTCTCTTCTAACCTCTGATGGGCCCCTAATTTTCAATACTGTCCTTCTAAAGTAACGCTAAAATAATCCCTTAACCCTTTCACCGCCAACGTCGCATTTTTGCACCACAATGATTTAACACCCATGTCACTAAAAGGCATCAAATCGGGGTCTGTTATCCAACTAAAAGGCATCAAATCGGGGTCTGTTATCCAAAGACCCTGTTCTCTTCAGTTTGGGAGGTGGGGATAGGCCTTACTTTACATATGTCACAGAGGAATCCCCAATATTACAGACATATTTTTTTCTCTACCCAGGTAAGTTTAATGGAATTTTTTGGCTGAAAAATGGCTGGCGGTGAAAGGGTTAAACTTTCCCTATCCTCAGTGACAGGCCCCTAACTTTCGTGCTTTAGTTCTCATAAAACCATACTACTATCACTACCACCACCACAACAAACTTGCTCTCACCCTTGAAAGAACTCTGGGGGGTTTTTTCATCGCAGAAAAACCTAATCGCAGACCTGTTTACCCCTATTTTGCAAAGTTGTAATTTCTGAAACAAAAAAAACGTAATTTTGAAAAAAAACTGTAATCCAACGCGTGACCAATGAATGTCGACATCGTACTGACCTGAGTGTGCAATACTAATGTCCGTTGAGCAGTAGACACAGAACACATGCTCGTCACCTAGTGCTGGAATTTTTAGGTAACTTTCCCGGAATTTCTGTGCCACTTAGGTGACTTTTGATGTCTTTTCTTTTGATTTTTTCGACCAGAAGATACAGAAGCTTCGGAATGCACTCGCTTGGACGCCATTTTGAAACAGAAAAGGAAATGGCGCGAAATGACTTTTCACCACATCATTTCAAAAGCTTCGCTTACCGACGCAACTGTAGTGGGTTTTTTTTATACTTAGGATTTTGTTTTCCCGTTTGTTTTTTTCGTAGCTGTAATTACCGTAATTTAACTTTTCCCCACGTAAAAATTACAGCAAAATCGGGATGGTAAACAGGTCTGTAATCACAATCATCCTCATTCCCACCCTCACAAAAAAAAAAAAATCCGCACCCATAGAGGACCCCAGTGTTTTTCTCTGGAATTCTCACAAAACATAATTTTGTTTTCTTCAATCTCTTCCTCTCACCCTTGAAGGGCCCCTGCCTGATGCGCACGGTCTGGCCAATCAGCTCCCTGTCTCTGCGCGACGCTATGCCGCGGCCCCGCCCGGCCGACTGCTTGTCCCCACCCCCGCTGCTGGGGTGGGCGGGGCTTGACAGACGAGGCGACATCGGGACCATGCTGCTCATCCCACCCAGGCCCGTGCCCATTTGCTGAAAAACAAGCTGGAAATCTTGCGTACATGCCGACATTCAAAGGGCTGACATTTCATTCCCGAGATAGTCAAAAGTTTATGAGATTTATAAACAAAACAAAAGACCCGAAAAGGATTGTTAAAATTGGGACCAAAAAGTTATTGAGTGGTATACGATTTTTTTTAAATTTTGGGTGGGGTTGTTTTTTTTGGGGGGGGTATTTTTTGGGGTGCTAACCATTTTCGAGTTAGGCGGTTTCCACTGTAAAAAGAGATAAATTGAAGCTTAAGTCTCCGAGTGCGTAGTTAAGTACCATCTTCTTCATTATTGCATGGGGGCAACTCCCCAAACTGAAAAACAATGAAAGGCGCAGGGGTTCAGGGGCTGCCTAGGGCCCTGGCTGGGGGGGGTAGGGGTACAGGGTCAAAGCCCCGTTGGAGGATTCAGGGGGGGCAACGCAAGAGAGAGAGATAACGAGACAGACAGACAGTTAAAATGATGGACAGAGACAGTTCGAGAGGTAGATAAGCCTTGTAAAATGATTACAATGTCTTTGAAAACAATATGGCATCACCACGCTGTTTTCAAGATTCCCCCGAGAGTGACTTCCGGGACAGAACAACCAAGTTCAAAACGCCTCAAATTGTTTGTGCTCTCTTTTCCTTTTTTGGGGTGTGTGTGTGTGAGGGGGGGGGGTTTTTAAATGAAGTTCAGTTTCTGGTAAAAAAATTTAAAAACTGAAATGACTGAAACTGAAAGAGTTGCACCCATGTCATTGTCCTCGTTATCAATCAGCGGTTTTAAAAACTTTCATTTTCAGCGATTTGTTTAGTTTTTTGTGTCTCATACTTCATAGCATCATCTTTTTTCTCTTTGTTTCTTTGTGTGGAGGGGGCGTGCGACGGTTAGTAGTGGATGTCCTGTGCATGTAAAATCAGAAAAGGCTCTGATGAACTGCGCCGAAGTGACTGAGCTACAGAGCAGTGTCTCCTCTGGTGGTTGCCTCTTGGCGACCAGACACTGTGGACTGCTGGATTCCGGGGTCTGCGACCTCAAAAACCAGGATAGTGCTGCGAGTTAGGACTTGTCACGAGGGGCATGGGATGGGGGCTGCACCACAAGACGGCCAAGAAGATGAAAAGGAAAGAAAACAACCTCAAAGACATTGTATAAAATGACACACATACACACACACAAATACACAGTCACACACACACACACCAGGGCTCCCAGGGACCCCCATTTGGGGGTCTATGAAGCACTCAAATTCTACAGGACCCTCTAAAAGAATTTGCAGGGGGTCCCAGGGATGCACTAAAAATTTTATTTTAAGCATTCGCAATGCCACTGGGACCCTCTATACTGTAAGTGAAGGAGTCCCTGGGACCCCTTGTTTTGCGGGACGACTGGGAGCCCTGCACACACACACATAAACAAACAGAAGAATCATGATTAGACAGACTCACTTCGTTGACACGAGTGAGCCAAAAACAAGTCTCAAACCATACCCTGGAGCTGCCGGCAGACACCAGATGGCGCGTGCGGCAGACGAAGTATCCTCCGTTCTCCGTCATCATGCGAGATATCAGGAAGGCGAAGCTGCGATACAGATGCATGATCTGACCTTGACGGCCCTAGAAGAAAGAAAACAGAGAGAGAAAACATAATAGTTACTGCTTTGGGATATTCGACAGTGAAACTGGCTTGTAGTTAAAGGGGCACCCTGACGGATGAGTTTTTGCAAGAAACACGTTGATATCAATAGGAAAACACCCTTTACAGAGATCGCAACACTCACTTTGATCTGGTTTCCTAGAAATCAAACCGTCAAATCGGTGATTCCTCCTTGGCGGAGGTGCTGGAAGTCATATTCTTTCAGTGAAAGAGAAGCCATGTGCATGTGCCAAATGGCCGTCTGAGTCGCTTAGACCAAATCACGAAATTTCCACAATACAAACCTTTTTATTTACAGCTTACCAACAGGAGTTTCGCTCACAACAAAGGAAATAGCTCCAATTTTTTTTTTACTGCACTACAAAGAAAAAAAAGCTTCAACCACTCTGAGTGACCTCCACCCACCCCATCCAAAATGGCTTCTCTCTCCGGCAACTCCACCAAGGAGGAATCGCCGTTTTGATTTCTAGGAAACCAGAGCAAATTGAGTGTTCTGATCCTTGAAAAGGCCGTCTTTCTGGTGATCTCGACGTGTTTCTTGCAAAAACTCATCCGTAAGGGTCCACCTTTAAGACCAGACATCAGAATAGTCTGAAGTCCCATCCTCTGAAAACCGCGGTACAAGGGCTATCAAGGCCCCAGACTATAGTGGGACAACACTGAAATCAGTTCCCAACATCACCAAAAAGGCTTTATGCAGTGAGAAATCACTATAAAGTGCTATTTCAGAAAAAAATATATTTCTAAATAAAAAGACAAAACCTCTGACAGAAATTCTCAATCCTCTGAAATTAGCTGATCCTCTGACAATTGTGATGCCTGAAGACAGAGAAAGAGACGGACAGAAAGACTGACAACCACAGAGACAGAGAGGGGAAGCGATAAAAACACATAGAGACAAAACAGAGAGAGAGAGAAATAAGAGAGAGAGTGAAAGAAAGCGGGAGAAAAAGAGAGAGAGAGAGAGAGAGAGAGAGAGAGAGAGAGAGAGAGAGAGAGAGAGAGAGAGAGATCAAAATTGTCAATGATAGAGGCATAAAACACATCAACTGTTCTTACATTGGGCGATTATATTCGCCCGAGACATCACTCTACACTCCCAACAAATGCACGGACATTCACTGCCAAGCACCCTGCCATGTGTTTGTCTGCTTTTAGAGCTTATATCGCCGTTTCTTCCTTCGAAGCAACGCATGCACACTCGAAAAAAAATAGTTACCCCCCTCTTGTCGGTTGAGATGCAACGACAACCAAAACTGTCAAAAAATAGATGGCGTCAGAAGAGTTAATAGTCTAAAGAGACAGGCGATTTTTTTTTCCAAACAGATCACGGTGGGTAAATGAAAGCTGAAAACAGTAGCAAAAATCTTTTGATTTAGATAATACCAAAAAGCCTGAATATACAAAGAGCTCGCACTCCGCAGCTGACTGAAGCCGGTTTTTTTTTACTCCCACCCTTTCACCTACACTACAGGTGGGGATCATTGTGAACTCACTCACTGCCTACAACACTACTAACACTTCCCGCCTTCCACCTTTTCATGTTCCAGGTGGGAAGTGAGAAAGTTGACTTCATTCTATGTGAGGTTTGTAGGCTGCAAAGTTATCACTCTTTGCAACATTTAGGCTTTTTCATAATAATACTGAAGTCGGCGTAGTTAACCCCTTGACTGCCACCAACGTATCACGTACTGACCTGATGACATCACTGATGACGACATCAGATGAAGAGGAATAACCCTGATATGCTGGCTTTTGCTCTAACACAGTCAAGAGTTATATCCCCAGATCATATTACCAGATTGGCTCCATCAGTTGTCTTTTTCATGGCATGATTTGCCTAGAATTTTTTTCTGGCAGTCAAGGGGTTAAATCCAGAATGAATACCTCTCATTAGCCTTCTTCATAATTTTTCATCAAGGAAAAAAAGAAAAAAAGAAAGCAACGACATACAGAAAAAACCCACAGCCCGTACTTACGGAGTGCGGCCCGTCAATGACCTTGACCATGTCCTTGACCTGGATGTTGTTGTTCTCGGAGTCCAAGGCCACAGCGTGCCTCGTGTCGCGCTTCCGGGTCACGCTCTGGGGCTTGACCGACAGCACCTGCACGACGCACCACAAGCTAGAACACCAAGGCTACATCAAAATGTTGCTATGTTCTGCATGGTTGTGCGGGGGGGAGGGGGGGGGGGGGATGATTGTCTTGAGCCTTGACAAGCTCCTAGCATAACATCATCAGTCTAAAATCCTCCGAAGTTGGAGTGTGGCTGCCCACGTGGTGAGGTAATCAAAAACGGTCACACACGTAACGTTCTCATCCCTAGCTGGTGCATTTGTACAGTAGTGTTCAAGTTCTTCGGCTGTTGGGATGATCCCTGGAGTCTTTAAGCCAGGGTACAACAACATTTCAGAATTGAAAATACTCCAACTAAAGCCCAGGAATCTTATATCTTCTTCTTCCGTGTTCATAGGACATAAGGCCATAATGGATGAAGTACGTATGAGTCCAGAATTCAGTTTCGGCTTTTGGGATGATCCCTGGAGTCTTTAAGCCAGGGAACAACAACAACAACAACACAAACGCATGGTGAAAGTAAACAATTCTCTCATTCCTGAAATGTCATGTTTCTATGGTCTCAGAATCTTCCCATTCCTGTAGTGTGAAGTAGTGGTCGCATACTTCCAATGTGTATGTTTGTGTGTGTGTATTTCTTCTTCTTCTTCTTCAGCGTTCCCAGGCCATAAGGCCATAATGGATGAGGTACATAAGCGCCCAGTTTTTTCACTGGTCTCCCCGCTGCATTCAGCCGACGCATTCCAATTTTGACAGTAAGCAAAGGGAAAAGGCAGAGTCAAAGAAAAGAGAGTGACAGATGAGAGGAAGTTACAGGCACAGATCTTCCAGAAGGTGGGGGAACTATTTGTACACAAGTCACCCCCCACCCCCCCACCCCAAGCAGTATCCCCATGAGGGAGTTGCTTAAAATACAGACCTGTTTACTCTACTCTTTTTTAGTAGTATTCTGGACCTCTACTACTCTTCAAAATTGAAAATATTGCTCTTTAATTCTTGATTGCTACTCATTTTCAGTGAACATTATTTGATGGTTTAATGAATAAAGCTACACATTTTGCACCAAAACTACTCATTTCAGCTATCCAGATTACTCAAGACTTGTGTAGGGGGTAAACAGGTCTGAAAATAAACGGAAAGAAACTGGAAAGATGACAACTCTATCTCTCCATAGAGAGACGTGAGGTATAACAGAAATAATGTGACAAACCCCTTACCCTGTTATGCATGCTGAGGACCTGGAAGTTCTCCTTCTCTAGACGTACAATACACCCCACAGTCTGAGGGCTGAAACAATCATCATCATCATCATCATCATCAACACCACCGCCATCACCACCATCCCACCCCCACCCCCATCATCTTGATCATAGTCATCTTTATCATCATCATCATCATAATAATGAACACCACTGCCATCACCACACCATCCCCCCACCACCATCATCATCATCATCTTGATCATTTTTATTATCACCATCATCAATAATAAACCATTATCATTATCGGTTATAATAAATGCGGGAAATTAGGCCTGTAATCCTGGGACGGTATTCATGTCGAGATAGCATGAGACTTAGCATGATGCTAACTTAGAAGCTCTTCCAATGTCCTATAGGATTTAATAGGACTTTTGGAAGAGCTTCTAAGTTAGCATCATGCTAAGTCTCATGCTATCTCGACATGAATACCGTCCCAGGTATAGAAAACGAGCCTAATTTGAGTCACAGTAGCTTTTCTTTCTTTCCTTGACCCCAGTTTGTACAACTAAATTGTTATAAGATACACATTTCTACCAAACTCTTTCTGCTAATATATATATTTTTGACATCTATTCTCTTCTTTCCTCTTCCCTTTTTACTTCATTCCCTAGCATAAAGAAAAACTACTGCTCCCCTTCTTCTTCTGTGTTCCCGGGCCATAAGGCCACAATGGGTATGTGTCCGTTTTCCAGTTTTCACTGGTGTCCTCGCTGCATTCAGCCGACACATACCGATTTCGGAGGAGCTCAAAGGAGAAAACTATATGAAAGATTTTTTTGGGAAAATGGGCAAAAAAGTCAGATAGTAGATGACACAAAGAAAGGAAAAAGGCAGTCAAAGAGAGAGACAGATTGGAGGAAGCTACAAGCACAGAACTTCCAGAAGGAGGGGGAACTATTTGTACAGAAGACCCCCCGGTATCCCCACGACGGGCTCCCCTTCAATAGCACGCACACACAACAACAAAAAAGTTAAAGTACTTACTCTAACTGAACCAAGTCCCCAAACTGAAACTGTCCCAAGGAGTCCACCCCCGTGGCCATGTCTGTGCACAGCTGGATGTCCTTAGGCAGAACTTTGAGCTGAAAATGGTAAACACTCACAATGTTATTAAAAGTCACGAAACAAGCCAGATGCTCACAACATTTTAAGTCTTTGGGCCTGAAACGGGGCAACTACTGAAAAAGTTAAAAACCAAAGCCCTTGGGCAACAGCTCGGGCTGGAAACGTCGTAAACACTCACAAAGTTAAAATCATGTGCTTGAGCTGAAACAATCAACCACTCACAATATGCCTACGGCATGTCTTGGGGGGGGCACACAGCCACACAAACTCAACACCGAGCTAAAACAAACAAACAGTCCAAACACCCGTAAAAGCACAATCCATGTCTGTGGGCAACACTCACAATATGCCTACGGCATGTCTTGGGGGGGCACACAGCCACACAAACTCAACACCGAGCTAAAACAAACAAACAGTCCAAACACCCGTAAAAGCACAATCCATGTCTGTGGGCAACACTCACAATATGCCTAAGGCATGTCTTGGGGGGGCACACAGCCACACAAACTCAACACCGAGCTAAAACAAACAAACAGTCCAAACACCCGTAAAAGCACAATCCATGTCTGTGGGCAACACTCACAATATGCCTAAGGCATGTTTTTTGGGGGGCACACAGCCACACAAACTCAACTAAAACAAACAAACAGGGCAAACACCAATACACAATCAACACTTTGAACTAGAAACAAAACTGAAACTATCCCAGCAGAATCTTCAACGTGATGAAGTTGGCTGCCTAAGGAGAAGAAAAAAAGAAAAAAGTCGCAAAGACAACACTCTCAGCTGAAAACAGTCCAAACACCCGTAAAAGCACAATCCATGTCTGTGGGCAACACTCTCAGCTCAAACACGGCTGCAAAGGTGTAGATCAACACCCCCCCACCCCTTCATTTTCTCAGTTCTTTGTTTTTTCAGCCTTGCCTTTCTTACTGCAGACTGAGCACAATAAACCTTCATTTTCTATGTTTAATTTTCATCCTTTTAACTAAACAATTACAAATATGCATTTAATAATCACTGAAAAAACCCTGCAATGAACCAAGACGTTGAGGGTGGTGTTGAATCTGCATCTCAGCCAGTATGGCAAACCTCCCAAAACACTTCTCCTTCACCCCTTTCCCCCACCCCTCCCCCCCCCCCCCCCCCCCCCCCCCCCCCCCCCCCCCCCCCCCCTTTTTTTCTCTCTTCCAAGTCCTACCTCGTGCATGGTGAGGTCTGAGAAGAGCATGACCACGTTCTCCTCCACCCTGACGATCAGCCCGGTGTCTCCCTCGAAGCGGCCCCGGATCACCTTCACACCTAACCCCTCCCTCCCCCTGTCTTGCCTCGTGCATGGTGAGGTCCGAGAAGAGCACAACCATGTTCTCCTCCACCCTGACGATCAGCCCAGTGTCTCCCTCGAAGCGGCCCCGGATCACCTTCACACCTAACCCCTCCCTCCCCCTGTCTTACCTCGTGCATGGTGAGGTCTGAGAAGAGCACAACCATGTTCTCCTCCACCCTGACGATCAGCCCGGTGTCTCCCTCGAAGCGGCCCCGGATCACCTTCACACCTAACCCCTCCCTCCCCCTGTCTTGCCTCGTGCATGGTGAGGTCCGAGAAGAGCACAACCATGTTCTCCTCCACCCTGACGATCAGCCCAGTGTCTCCCTCGAAGCGGCCCCGGATCACCTTCACACCTAACCCCTCCCTCCCCCTGTCTTACCTCGTGCATGGTGAGGTCTGAGAAGAGCACAACCATGTTCTCCTCCACCCTGACGATCAGCCCGGTGTCTCCCTCGAAGCGGCCCCGGATCACCTTCACACCTAACCCCTCCCTCCCTCCCCTGTCCTAACCCCTCCCTCCCCCTGTCTTACCTCGTGCATGGTGAGGTCTGAGAAGAGCACAACCATGTTCTCCTCTACCCTGACGATCAGCCCGGTGTCTCCCTCGAAGCGGCCCCGGATCACCTTCACACCTAACCCCTCCCTCCCTCCCCCGTCCTACCCCTCCCTCCCTCCCCCTGTCTTACCTCGTGCATGGTGAGGTCTGAGAAGAGCACAACCATGTTCTCCTCTACCCTGACGATCAGCCCGGTGTCGCCCTCGTAGCGGCCCCGGATCACCTTCACGTGGTCGCCCATCTTGAAGAACTTGCGCAGCTCGCCCGCCGGGAACTCCAGAGGGTCCTGGACACACACACAACAAAAAAACATGATGAACACACAGGGTATATAGTGGAGATGCCTTGCCCATGGTACATGCCCACTCTTTTAAGAATTTGCGCAGCTCGACAGACGGGAACTCCAGAGGGTCAATAAAGACCACAACAACACATGTACGTACACCAAACAAAAGCATCCAGATAGCATGCAGAGTAGGCAGCTGCTATTCTGAAGAGCTGAGTTAGAATTTGAGAAAGGGAACTCCAAAGGGTCCTGAATAAATACACCACAACACATGGATGCCAGTCTGCCGTGTGTGTTGTTGTTTTCTGCTATGACTTCCAGATGAGCAGAGGACTTAGCTGCTATTCCTGTGGGCCAGGCTAGAATTTGTTTACAGCAGAGATGTCTTGCCCAGCCCCACTCTTGAAGAATGTTTGGAGCTGACCCACTGGGAAACTCCAGAGGGTCCTGAATCAATACACCAAAAGAACACATGATGCATACACAGGCTTCCAATGACACACAGTAAATTCTCTTCAACTTGGGGGGGGGGGGCAGGCAAAAAACCCGACATTTACGGACAGTTTTGTCATCGTTTGTCAATCTTTTAACTATGGCTGTGTGATGCTGATTTTAAATGTCATAACAACACTGACACAATCTATAATCCTCCTTTGCTGTCAACAATTGATCATCACATGATCATCATGACTACTATTACTACTTTCATTATTCTGACTGATTCCAGTTTACCTTGAGGTCTTCGTGTTTGGGCAGCAGGGTGATCTTGTTGCCGTCGACCTTGATCACTTTGCCCTGAAGGTTCACTAACTCTCCCTCAACCTTCTCTATTATCATCATCATCATCATCACCATCATCATCGTCATCATTAACATCGATGTCAGTTTACCTTGAGGTCTTCGTGTTTGGGCAGCAGGGTGATCTTGTTGCCGTCGACCTTGATCACTTTGCCCTGAAGGTTCACCAACTCTCCCTCGGCCACCTCCACGATGTCTCCCGTGGACAGGTTGTGGGTTACCTCCCCTGTCGACGACTTCTCGGGGGCCACTGGGCTCGTTAAGGAAAAACTGGCGCTTGTTTTTTTTTTTAAAAATTCATTGGTTTAAACATTTTATTGTTGGAAAATAGGGACGTACATAATGACATGACTGAACAAGCAAAGCTTACACAGTGCGTTTCTTTCCCTTTTGGGGCATGTTACTATCACTGGCCACTGCAAACACCTTTTGCAAGAGTGAATGCCCTTGGTGGGTGGGGGAAGATGGTTGAGTACTGACCAAACAAGGGGATAATTCTCGCCAATAACCCCAAGCCAAAATTGCATACACGAGTCATATTCAAGGTTTGAAACATATCGTCTGTGAAATTCAAAAACCTCGTATCTCAATTTTGGTAGTTGTGAGAAAAATGGAAAAAAATAGTAACCACGTTGACCACAATTGATTAACTATGATGAATATGTTGTTCAAGACATTGTGAGTTTGTGCTTTAAGTGCTTTGTGATGTAATATGGGCTTCCCGGAATATTCCGGGAGCCGCTATTGGCTCTAGGGGGGGGGCTATCCCGGATCAATCCGGAACAGCGCTACTAGGGTTAAAGAAATATATTTATTTTTTGCCGGAATTGGGTTTTTTCAATGTCGGATTTTTTTTATAAATACCGGATTTCCGGCAAAAAACGGACAAAATCCCACCCCTGTAAATATTTAAAAAAAGCAAACTGCTTAGTCAGAACTACGGCTTAAAAAAAAGAGGATACGTTCAATGTCCATGCCTTCCGTCTGCTCATCAAACTTCTCGAGCTCAGCCAGTGTTGGCTTGACACCCTCCGACACCTGATTAAACAGAAAAAAACGTGATGCTAAACACAGAACAGACATGTTTTAAACTCACTCTTACAAAAAGATACAGGTCTGAAGAAAAACAATTCATGCAAAATAAAATTACTGTCGAATCCGCATTAATGGTAGATAGTTCAATGACAGAGAAAGATCTGAACAGACTGAATTCTCTGTGGACACATTTTCTCCTCTTATGAGAAAATCTATCCACAGTTAATTGATGTACATGATTGCCCAAATTGAGAGAGAACAAAGAAAATCCAACAGAAACATAACATTTTGGACACTGATATTCCAAATACCAAGGGGTATCATCCAGAGCAGGCAAAGGCCATAACCTCAGACCTGTTTACTCTACTCTTTTCGAGTAGTACTCTACTCAACTTGGACCTCTACTACTCTTCAAAACTAAAAATATTACTCTTTAATTCTTGATTACTACTCATTTTCAGTTAACATTATTTGATGGTTTAACCCTTTCACCACCAGCCATATTTCAGCCAAAAATGTCCATTAAATGCACATGGATAGAGAACAAAATCCATCTGCAGTATTGGGGATTATTCTGTCACATAAAATAAGATCTATCCTTACTTTCCAAAAGCTAAGACAATAGGGTCTTTGGATAATAGACCCCAATTTGACGCCTTTTAGTGACATAGGTGTTAAACCAATGTGGTGCTAAAATGCAACTTTGGCAGTGAAAGGGTTAATGAATAAAAGTATTAAAACTACATGTACACATTTTGCACCAAAACCACTCATTTCAGCTATCCAGACTACTCAAGACTTGTGTAGGTCCTGTAACCTGGGAACTTGGCCCTCTTATTAGTGTAAGGAATTCAAGGACAAAACATTTGAGAGAGAGAGAGAGAATGTGTGTGTGTTTGTACGTGTATGTATGTATGTATGTGTGTGTGTGTGTGTGTGTGTGTGTGTGTGTGTGTGTGTGTGTGTGTGTACATGTGTGTGTGTGTGTGTGTGTGTGTGTGTGTGTGTGTGTGTGTGTGTGTGTGTGTGTGTGTGTGTGTGTGTGTGCGTGTGTGTGCGTGTGTGTGTGAGTGTGTTTGTACGTGTGTGTGTATGTGTTTGTACGTGTGTGTATGTGTGTGTGTTTGTACATGTGTGTGTGTGTGCGTGTGCGTGTGCGTGTGCGTGTGGGCGTGGGTGGGTGAGTGAGTGAGCGTGCATGCGTGCGTGTGTATGTGTGTGCATGCACGTTGTTGTTGCTTCTCCGATGTCCAGCTTTTCTCTAACATTTCTTTGTAAAAGGGTGAAAAATATTTACAGAGTATAAGATAAATTGTAAAGGTAAAAAAGAAAAATGGCAAGAAATTTGCAAGGATAGCCAAACTCACAATGGCTGACATGGCAAAGCTCTTGAAAAGGAAGCCCTTCCGGTTGTAGCGGTTACTTTCAAAGATGAGAAAATCACCGTCCGTGCTGACTTCACCACCGATAGACCTGCGCACCAACACATAATCATGATATTTTCTTCTGAATTTCTTAAAAATGAACGATAAAGTAGTATGAAGAAAATTCTTTCAACTCATAAAGGTTCTTATCTGTTTTACGTATGACAAAGTTCTCTGATGATGCAATGTGTGTGCATCATTATATTTCTGTTTCGTGTGAATGACACTCAAAGACCCCCATTTCATCTCTTTCTCTCTGGTAATCTTGCAGGTTTGCATCATATCTCTTTTTGTATTATGCGGCATTCGCATTTCTCCCTATAATAGCATTAGTCCTAAGTAAACAATCTAAACATATTCTAAACTATTAGCTGGAGTGGGGAAAAAACAACAGAATATCGTCAGTGAAATTCAAAAACCCTGTATCTCAATCTTGGTAGTTTTGAGAAAAATGAAAACAAAATGTTTTAAAAATTAACAGCGTTGACCACAATTGATTAACTATGATGAATATGTTGTTCAAGACATTGCGAGTTTAGTCCTGCATATTGTTAAAATTACTTACATAGATTTTTTTTTAGACTTGAAAAGAACGAAGATAGGAGGTTTTTGTCCTTAACTAGATCTGAATTTGGGACTTACAAGTTTTTCGTCTATTTTCACAACCTCATTTACCCCAGACAGAAAGTCGTTAGAGATATGAGCTTTTGGTGGAAGGTGGCTGGAAAAATTAGAAAGCTGACTAACTCAAACCCCCCAAATCGAGATACAATGTTTTTGAATTTCACCGACGATATATAAAAAGCGTACTAAGGAAAATTCCACCACCCAAATTTCAAAATGTCCATTCTGCAGCCCCCAACGCATTGCCTCAACTTTGTGCCTCACCTGACGGTGTCCACATCCAGGAGTTTCTGTGTGGGGCGTCTCTTCCTCTTCTTAGCCTGCTCCTGAAATACAACAAACACTAACATGAACTGATGTCTTCAACTTTCCAAACAAAATATTTAGACCAAACTTTTACATTTTCAATCATAAGACAACATCTACCGTATGTTTCGGATCATTAGGCGCTGCTGTGCATAAGGCGAATAGGGCAATTGTCAAGAAAAATCTGACAAAATTAATGTAAAAGGCGCCCTTGTTTATAAAACTTGCAAAATCACAACAGGAAGCAGCACAAACGGAAGTTTGATTATTTAAAAGGGGAGCCAACTCTTGTTTATGACAGCAATAATGGCGGGCGGTAAGCGTTTACAGGGCTTCAAAGTTTGACTTTCTTTTGTGAGGCGAGTTATTTCCTTATATACGAGAGCGTCTTTTACGTTAATTTGTTCAGATTTTTCTTGAAAACTGCCCTATTCGCCTTATACACAGCAGCACCTAATGATCCGAAAAATACGGTAACTAGAGTCAAACCCTGCCAGCGGGCATCTCGATATCAAGGACACTCCAACAATCAGACAGCTTTATTCAGTCTCTACTCTACTTATTTAATACTGAAGGAGCCTACAGTATAGCGGCCACCTCGCAATCACCGACAGTTTTAGTCAGTCTGTAGAGTAGTCGCAACACCGAGGTTAAACTGTACTTGTGAGAATAAACAGTTATCAAATGTCACTGATAATTTCTAAGGTCAAAGCCTGAGAACAGAATTCCAAACCACGTAAGAATGAAGACTTCAGCCTTCATAATATTGATTTTGTGTGTTTGTTTGTTTTCCTATTGTTATATATCTAAATGTGATATTTGCTGCCATTTTTAACCTCTTCACTGCCCCGTCACGGATATTTCCGTCAACTTCCGGTAACCTATAAACTGCCCCGTCACGGAAATATCCGTCATAGGGTTATTCTAAGAGTTTCCCTTTTTCTAGCCATATGCTTTCCGCAGTATGTTTGAATGCATGTGAGAGTGTTCTCAAATGATAGAATATTCAATTCCCTTTCAGAAAAGCATAGGTTATATGCACTTTTATTCAGAATTTTTTGCGATAGACTCCGCAACCTAAAACGGCTTGGCAAATAGTTGCCCCGGAACCGGAAACGGGCTCGGCAGTGAAAGGGTTAAAGAAGTCGCTTAGGAAAAAATATATTAAAATCGAAAATGTGTGCTTTACCAAGGGCGTTCATGAGTCTTTGACCAAATAATACTGCTTTTACAGTGGAACCTCCCTATGAAGACCTTGAAAAAGCAGCCCAAAAAAGGTCTTAAAGGGGAAGATTCTTAATACGGAGGTGGACATTCAGTAGTCCGGATATGAGGGGGAAAAAATCTGTGAACAATTTTTGGGTCACATCATAAGAGTCTTCATAGGGAAGGTCTTGTAACATCAGGGCTTCTGATAACGCAAAAACTAGCGTCCCCGACGCATTGAAAATTAAAAAAGTAAAAGGCACCCTTGTTTATAAACCTTGCAAAATCACAACAGGAAGCAGCACAAACGGAAGTTTGATTATTTATTAAAAGGGGAGCCAACTCTTGTTTATGACAGCAGTAATGGCGGGCGGTAAGCGTTTACAGGGCTTCAAAGTTTGACTTTCTTTTGTGAGGCGAGTTATTTCCTTACATACGGCAAATAGTTGTCCCGGAACCGGAAACGGGCTCGGCAGTGAAAGGGTTAAAGAAGTCGCTTAGGAAAAAAATATTAAAATCGAAAATGTGTGCTTTACCAAGGGCGTTCATGAGACTTGGACCAAATAATACTGCTTTTACAGTGGAACCTCCCTATGAAGACCTTGAAAAAGCAGCCCAAAAAAGGTCTTAAAGGGGAAGATTCTTAATACGGAGGTGGACATTCAGTAGTCCGGATATGAGGGGGAAAAAATCTGTGAACAATTTTTGGGTCACATCATAAGAGTCTTCATAGGGAAGGTCTTGTAACATCAGGGCTTCTGATAACGCAAAAACTAGCGTCCCTGACGCATTGAAAGTTAAAAGGACGCATTGAATGTTTGTCAAGCGAGTCCCTGGGGACGCACTCAAAAAATCATGAAAAACGAATACAAAAACGAATAAAGACACTGTCTAACATTGAAAGTCGGCCACAGGCATCGTCTGCTATGATGCGAGAGTTGCTTCCCTTAATTATAAAACTTTCCCTTTCCCATGATGCCTCTCGCTGTACCGGAAAAAGCCTTTCGCGCTACTCGACTAACAACAAAATGTCTTTAAATTCGTGGGTGTTAGTGCCCGGAAAGCGCCGAATTTGAGGTATGTGTAATAAGTGTATTTGTACATGTTTATAGACATGTTTCTTGATGTGGTACAGGGGACCCACTGACGTTAGCCTGGGACTCGTTTTAAATCTGATGAAGGGGTCCCTGGGACCCTAAGAAACATCAGCTTATCAGAAGCCCTGGTAACATATTTTATTTCCCTCTCTCATCCCTCCACTCCACAATTCCTTCTTTCTCTCCCACATCCACACACATGGATCAATGCATATGTCATCAATTACCATAATAATAATAATAATAATAATAATAATAGTATTAATAATAATACAAATATAATAAAATAAACAAATAAAAATATCATTGTGCACATGGATCAACACATATGTCTTCAATTACCATAATAATAATAATAATATTAATAGTATAATAATAATAAAAATATAATAAAACAAACAAATAAAAATATCATTGCTTGTAAGTTGTACTAGAATCAAATAAATACGCTTTTGAAACTATTATGGCTTTTTGTGGACTTTTAAGTTTTATGTGACTAAAATTGTGTTGAGCAAGTGAGTGAGTATTTGAATGAATGAAATATATATATACTGTATCTCACGGACCACCATACTCTTTTCTTAGACCGAGACCCCAGTGTCCTACAATGTGACTGGCAATACAGTAAGAAACTATACTAACACCATCTGAATGTTGTGTAAAACTTGGGGGTACACCCTACAATGTCACTGGCAATACAGTAAGAAACTATAATAACACCATCTGAATGTTGTGTAAAACTTGGGGGTGCACCCTATAATGTCACTGGGGCCCAGTAAGTCCGTAAAAACACGGTATGTAAAACTTGGGGGTAACCCTCATGGAATTACAGGGAAGGTATTATAGGGAGGTTCCACTGTAGTTTCATATCAACAGACCTGACTGGCGGCTGTGCGCATGATGCCTCGTGGCTGGTTGTAGTCAACGCGCGGGATCATCTTCAGGTGAACAATGTTCTGGGAAGGCTCCACATAATCCACCTGAAAATTAAGCCAAAACAATTGATTCGATTATCTCATTACGTTGCTCTATGTCGTTGTCAATCGAAGGTTCTGACTTGCTTTTTAACCACGTAGTTTATCAGAACATAGAACACTGGGAAATGGTGTTCAGCAAACTGTATTCATAAACACACACACAGACACATGCACATACATACACATATGCACAAACACATGTACACGTATGCATATACACATACAAAAACGCATACACACAACTATAACACACCACACGTTGTGTAAAACTTGGGGTGCACCGTATAATCAGGTGGGGCCCCGTAGTCCGTAAAACACGGTATGTAAATTAACTCATGAATTACAGGGAAGGTATTATAGGGAGGTTCCACTGTAGTTTCATATCAACAGACCTGACTGGCGGCTGTGCGCATGATGCCTCGTGGCTGGTTGTAGTCGACGCGCGGGATCATCTTCAGGTGAACAATGTTCTGGGAAGGCTCCACATAATCCACCTGAAAATTAAGCCAAAACAATTGATTCGATTATCTCATTACGTTGCTCTATGTCGTTGTCAATCGAAGGTTCTGACTTGCTTTTTAACCACGTAGTTTATCAGAACATAGAACACTGGGAAATGGTGTTCAGCAAACTGTATTCATAAACACACACACAGACACATGCACATACATCTAAACATAGTACACGTATGCATATACACATACAAAAACGCATCACACACGTATGTACACACACACACATATACGTACACACACACACCACATACACATATGCACACACACACACACATTAGCTCTAACCTGTGCCAGGTCGTCCTTGAAGACTCCTCGTTTGAGCCTGACCCAGGTTATGGGCTTCAGGCTGTCTGTCTCCTTCACACACACACACACACACCTGTGCCAGGTCGTCCTTGAAGACTCCTCGTTTCAGCCTGACCCAGGTCTTGGGCTTCAGGTTGTCTGTCTCCACACACACACACACACATGCACACCTGTGCCAGGTCATCCATGAAGACTCCTCGTTTCAGCTTGACCCAGGTCTTGGGCTTCAGGTTGTCTGTCTCCTTCACACACACACACACACCTGTGCCAAGTCGTCCTTGAAGACTCCTCGTTTCAGCCTGACCCAGGTCTTGGGCTTCAGGTTGGCTGTCTCCTTCACACACACACACACACACACCTGTGCCAAGTCGTCCTTGAAGACTCCTCGTTTCAGCCTGACCCAGGTCTTGGGCTTCAGGTTGGCAGTCTCTTTCACCACCTTCAGCACGTCCGTCATCTCTCGGATTGGCACCATCTGAAAAATCCAGTATTGCATAAAAATACAGCCATTTTGTTTTTAAAGAAAGCACTGTGGTTTATCACTGAATATCACTGAAACAGACACTCATGCAAAATTTAACAAGGATTTTTACTTTTTACTACTTTCAAGATGTCTTGTCATCTTTCAAATTCTGAAAATCAAACATTACATAAAATTACAGCCATTTTGTTTTCAAAGAAAGCACCGTGGTATATCAATAAATGTCACTGAAATAGACACACACGCAAAATTTAACACAGCTTTCTCGTTCATTACTTTCAAGATGTGTGACATTTGCGGGCATCAGTATGGCTATTTTGTTTTTACAACTTGTGTGTGGTTTAGCGACAAACAGCATTCAAACGCTTAAATATATGCACATGCGCACGCACACACACGTTTTAACATTAATAGTCATCTGGAAATCAACCCGATACATTACAATTCAACTGAATTTTTTATAATAATGAGCCAAGCTCGGCTTTGAACATTCCATGTCATCAGTCCAACAGAGAATTCAATGTTCACCAAGTAAAGGATGATTTTTGTTTTAACTTCTCATGGAACAAAGGTTAAGCATCATAATCAGCAGCAGGAGCAATTTGCTACAATTAGATCGCCCATGGTATTCGCCCATGGTATTCGCCCATGGTACTAAAAGTGTTAATAATGTGTTGACAAACATCATCAAATTTTACACACACACACACTGTTGATTAGTAAGCGATAAAGAACAGAGAAAAGAAGATGATGGGTATGGACACACACCACAGACAGAGAAATAAACAAAGGAATCCACAGTTTACCTGCTGTTGGTAGTATCCGATGCGCAGGTTTCCGATACCCTCGATGGCATGCTTGACATGGGTCTGTTTGTAGGCCTCAATGTAGATGTAGCCCTTCAGCCCCTCCTTGGCCACAACCGACTTGATCTGAAGAGGCTGCACACACACACACACACACACAAACACACATTTTTGTAACCCTTTCGTCCCTAGCCTTTTTGTTCCGCACAAAAATACCATTAAAATTTAAAAGTACAATGTCTCATCAAACAATAGTAAAAAATTCATAGGATCTCGCTTGAGACAAAGAATGCGAGTTAACAACTCAGACATGCTAATTTTATGACCATTGCACTCTTTGGTGTCTTAGGAAAGTGGACAAATGATCAGCATCACCATGCAGTACTTGAATCCAGTGCTGTTGAGGGGCTAAGATTTCGTGTGATTTTTTTTTAGGTGGACTCCATACTTTCATAGTGCCTTCACACAGTCTTCAAATTTGGCATATATGGTCAGGGTCATGTTTTGCATCAGTGAGCAAAATTTCATGTAGATACTTTTATTAGTTCTTGAGAAACAAAAATGAACATAAATTGCCCCCAAAACATGCAGTGCGTCACCTTAACTGGGTATCGGAAAAAAGTCTGCAACATTGGGAATTTCTCTGTGACATGTATGACTCTAGGCCTATCCTTACCTCCCAAAATTAAGAAAATAGGGTCTTCGGATAACAGGCCCTGATTTGATGCCTTTTAGTGACATAGGTGTTCAACCATTGTAGTGCTTAAATGCGACATTGGTGGTGAAAGGGTTAAAGATCGCAATAACTTGTTAACACCAGCGACAAGTGGTAAGTACGCATAGATATTCAAACTAAAGATGCTCATTTGTTTAATCCGCTTTTTGGTTTTCATTTTCGTGAAAGCTCGGTACTTGAAAGTTTCTGTCTGCTTGCAAATGCCGAAGTGCAATTTCTACACCTTCTATAGTAATCAAGGATGCACTTACATTGCATATCATTGTTGGCAAATGTAAAGAATTAATTGTTGCTGTTAAAATGCCTGATAAAAACAAAATTGCAGAATTTGTAAAAACACAACACACACACATGGGCGCGGGCGCGCACACACACACAAACTCTGATATCAAATGGATCTGTTACTTGTGATGTTCTGGAAAGAACAAAAAAGGAAAAAGCAAAGTTAGATATCTGTTTTACATTGGTAATTAAATGTTACTTTAGGCATGAAATTGAATAAATGTGGCACATTCAGACCATTTAATCAAACGTAGTTACCTCTTCAGTGTGTTGGTAGGCGATGACTTTGCGCATGAGATGAGCCACCACAGTCTTCTCTTCCCCCATGCGGCATTTGACCACCCACAGATTGGGGTCCCTGCGTCACACACAATGGATCACAGTGCTATAACCGACAGTATTAAACATAAAGCCACCCTCGTCTTCTCTTCCCCCATGCGGCACTTGACCACCCACAGATTGGGGTCCCTGCATCACGCACAATGGATCACAGTGTTAGAAATATATGCGATATGTGACGTCAGGGCTCCCAGGGAGTCTATGAAGCACTAAAATTCTCAAGGACCCTCTAAAAGAATGTGCAGGGGGGGTCCCAAGGATGCACTAGAAAAATTCTTTTTAGCATTCGCAATGCCACTGGGACCCTCTATCCTGCCTCTAGGACCCTCTATACTGTAAGTGAAGGAGTCCCTGGGACCCCTTGTTTTGCGGGACGATTGGGAGCCCTTGTCACGTCATCGTTGAGGACGTTCCGCCTAAATGCATGCGGAAGAAATACAAAGCTGTCAGTTTGATGAATTTGCTTTAAGGGAAGTAAATCTGTGTGCACACCATACTTTGGTCATTTATAAACTCGCTTCGCTCCCTTATACCACATTTTTGCCTCTACTTTGCATTTGTAGTGGTTTGTAGTGGGGAAACCAATTGCTAGAGAGTCTTTCTATAAAAAGTCTGATTTATATCTTCCCTATGCACAAACTTGAAGTAAAAACCTGCAATCTTTGTTCTTTCTCTTTTTGTTCAGGTGTATGGCTGAAGTGATTTGTTGAATTTTTTTAATAATTCAAAATCATGCGATTTTTAGGTTCGCGGCTTAGTGTACTGGCTGCGATGCGAATGAGTTAAACATAAAGCCACCACAGTCTTATCTCCCCCCATGCGGCACTTGACCACCCACAGATTGGGGTCCCTGCATCACTCACACAAAGGACTACATCATTCTAAGTGAACTATTACTGTAATTTTCGGACTATAAGGCGATATTTTTTTTACTCCAATTTCGACCTATGCGCCTAATAAACAAGGGCGCACTATTCGTGAACAAAATCGTGAGAAGAGAGGCAACGATTGCCGTACTCAGTACTGTCTACTGTGTCAAAATCCCTATTATCATCCGAGATACCGTCCAACAGATGCCATAATCCTTTATTGGATGTGAAAAGCATCGTTGTAGAGCTTAAAATGCCATAATTCTACCAGTTTTCGCAAAGAAAAGTCCAAACACAACAACCGGAAGTCGCAAAAATGGAAGTTCAATTATTTGAGAATGGAGCCAACTCTCGTTTATGATAGCAGTAATGGTGGTCGGTAAGCGTTTATAGAACGTGTACAGGCTTCAAATTTCGACTTTCTTTTGTGAGGTGTGTATCGCCTTATAAACGAGGGCGTGTTTTAGTTTAATTTTTTCAGATTTTTCTTGAAAATTGCCCTATTCGCCTTATAGTTATACACAGCAGCGCCTAATGATCCGACAAATATAGTAAACATGTACATGTTTCACGTGTGTACTTCTCACACCCTCTCTCCCTTCTCCTATTAAGCCACACACCCATCCATTAAAAACAAAGTGTGTGGCACAGCAATACATGGGTTGCAACTCCCCAAAATGAAAAAAAAATGAAAGGCAGGGTACAGGGGCAGAGCCCTGTCGGACGATTTAGGGTGACAAGTTAAGAGAGAGAGATAGACAGCTAAAATGATACACAGAGACAGTTTGAGTCTGATAAGCCTTGTAAAATTATTACATTGCCTTTGTAAACTTCCAAGATAGATTCACCAAGTTCAAAACGCCCCAAATCGCTTGTGGTCAATTTTTTTTTTTTAATGAATTAAAAAAAAAAGGAAGTTCAGTTTCTAGTAAAATTAAAAATACTGAAATCAGTGTAAAAATGAAAGAGTAGCACCCATGATAACAGCAGCTACGCACCCTTTTGGGGGAGGGAAAACTCAGTTTTGCAAGAAATGGGTTACTATGACAGTAAAATGTCTACAACAAAATACATGATACAATACAAGTAACACTGCATACTGAAAGGCGCACTTACTTGACGCCGGGCAGTCGGCCTTGCTGGGTGATTTCGTCGGACATCTCCTCTCCCTCCCCGAAACGGTCAGTGGTGGAGTTCTCCCCAAAGCGCTGCTTGTAGTAGTTCTCAATCTCCTCCTCATCCTGGTTCCTAAAACAGATAAATTATTCAGGAAATTTAGCTTCATTCACATCTATCAAAAGCGATTCAGGAAATAAATAACAAAAGAACATAACTTATCATCAACTTTTAAATCATCTGAATCAGAATGTCATCAGCAACTTCAGTTCCATACAAAAATTGTTTGAAGTTAATTTTTAAACATTCTAAAATGATCAGCAAAAATTAAGCAGTCAGAAAGGATTATTGTAACTTCAAACCAATTTTGGAGTTACTTTCAAAGAACATCAACAACAATTCAGCAGTCAGAGAGTATTATAGTAACTTCATACCAGTCAAACATTGCCAGAAACTGTGAAACAATCACAAGCATCACAAGCAACAACAAAACTATCAAAAGTCATCAGAAACTTCAAAAGCTATCCAAAATTATCATTGCCACATGAAACCCATCCTGCTGTTTCAAAGCATGCAAAATCATTATTTAAGTGGAAACTTTAGAACAAAACATCAGCGATTCTAAAAAGTCTCCAAAATTATAAAGCAACTGCCATAAGCAACTTCAAACAAAACTGTCAAAAATTATCACAAGCATATTTAAAATCATTAAAAAAAAATGTACTCAAAGGTCACCAGAAATGTCAAAACTATCCAAAATTACCATAGCCACTTCAAAACTTCATGACTCATTTAACAACTTCAAAAAATAACAATCAAAAAGTAGAAGCAACTTCAAAACAGTAAAAGCAAAATATAAAAGTTAATCGCAAACTACAAACATTTTCCAAGTTGTCCAAAAAAAATATGGTTAACCCTTTCATTGCCACTGTCGCCTCTTGGCACCACAATGATTTAACACCCATGTCACTAAAAGGCATCAAATGAAGGTCTGATAACCAATGACCTTATGTTCTTAATTTTGGAATGTAAGGACAGGCCCTATTTTATGCATGTCACAGAAAAATCCCCAATATTGCAGACAATATTTTAGGTATTAGGTATTAGGTACTTTATAGTCACAGAGGCGTCTCTGTGAAATTCGGGTTGCTCCCACCTGGAGAGCGCGTCGCAGCCAGAGGCGCGCCACCCATTATTTTTTTTTTTTGCATGCGATTTTTGT
>CM065701.1:25317322-25482322 GCA_017654935.2 Phymorhynchus buccinoides
TTTAATCTATCTTGGTAATTAAAATCTTTACAACTTTTAGTTTTAACCATCTTGGTTGCTCTCCTCTGTACCCTTTCAATAGAAGCTGACTGACGTTTTAAATACGGGTACCAGATGATATTACCATACTCTAAATGTGAACGTACCAATGATTTGTATAGTAACAAAAATGTTTCCTTATCTAAACGAACGAATGTTCTTTTAATTATTCCCAACATCTGATTTGCCTTATTTATCCCTTGATGAATATGTGTACATCAAAAGTAAGATTATTGTCAAGTTAGGGACAGAACAAGCCGTGAGGCTTTTTAGGAGTCCCATCGTTTTAAACTTTGGCAGGTTTTATATAGGTCAAGGTTTATACGGCTAAAAAAATTTCCTATAAAATAAATTAATCAAAGCTTCTAAATATACTAATAAATTTGGGAAATTCATCAAGACGATTTTTGAAGATGTTAGTATTTGGTGCACATTTTAACTCAAAAGGAAATTCATTCCACATGTTAGCAACTCTGTTACTGAAAACATTTTTTCTAATATTAGTATTACACCTTTTGATAAATATCTTCCCATCAGAATTTCTTGTTAGATTATACTGTGGTGATTCAAAAAATGTATCCCATGACAAATCAATATGGCCATTGAATAATTTGTAAGTTTCAATAAGATCCCCCCTAATTCTTCTTCCCTTTAATGAAAACAAATTAAGATACAAAAGTATTTCCATAAGACATATTTTTACACTGCTTTACAAGTTTAGTAGCTCTGCGTTGAACTTTTTCTATTGATTTTGACTGGTACTTAAATCTTGGGAACCAAATAATAATATTTAATATTGCCATACTCTAAATGTGGCCTTACTAATGCTTTATATAATTTATTGAAAATATCACAGTTCATACTTATAAATGTTCTTTTGATTAGACCAATCATTTTATTAGCCTTATTAATACAATTTTGAATGTGTGTGTCAAAAGAAAAATCTTTGTCAAAAGTCACTCCAAGGTCCTTTTCATCTTCACATGTTGTCACAGAGTATTATACATTGTTCTTGGTCATGGTATATTCAATATGGGGATTATTTTTTCCAGCATGCATAACCTTACATTTATCAGTATTAAAATACAGATTCCATTTATCACTCCATTCTTGTAGATTAGTTAAATCCCTTTGAAGTAAATAACTATTAACTGATTTATTGAAAATCTTTGTGTCATCAGCAAATATTTTGCATGATGATTCCACACACTCTGGCAAGTCATTAATAAAAATAGTAAATAAAAGAGGTCCTAGTATGCTCCCCTGAGGGATTCCACTCAGTACTTTAGCGTCTGATGAGTATTTCTCACCAACTCGAACCTTTTGAGACCTAGCTGTCAGTTAAGAAATCTTTTATCCATCCATGTATATTCCCAACAATCCCATAAGATCTGATTTTCATTAGGAGTCTATTATGTGGAACACTGTCAAAAGCTTTTCTGAAATCTAAATAAATAATATCTATTGGATAACCATCATCTAATAAGTCAGTAATTTCCTCCATAACCTCCATAAGCTGAGTCATGCAAGATCTTTTGAGTCTAAATCCATGTTGACATGTGGCATATAGTTTATCATTCATATGGGCTATAATTGCATTTCTAATAAAAGATTCTAAAACTTTACATAAAATACATGTTAACTTAAGCTTACCGGTCTATAATTACCTGGCTCAGACCTGGAGCCCTTCTTAAAAATGGCTGTAACATTTAAGCTTTTTTCCAATCAGTAGGAATTACTCCAGATTCTAGGGATTTATTAAATAATGATGTTAGAGGAATAGATAATTCGCTTGACAGTTCCTTTAGTACTCTAGGAGGAATACCATCGGGGCCTTGTGCTTTTGAGGCATCCAGTTCCTTTAATTTTTTCTCAACTCAATGTTAACCTATGAGAACCTGTAATTGTGGTTTAAAATATAACCCACAGTAGCTTTTCTCAGCTCTTTTCAGCTCATGCCTTTTGTTAACACTCGTCACCAGCATAAACCAATTTAAAGTGTTCTATCCATTAGGCTTACATTGTTTTATGGTGGCATACCACTTGTAAGGTCTTTTCCTATCCCTAACCACAATCAATGATAAGAATATTTGCCACTCTTAAAAGAAATAACTTGAAACAAATAGCTCTCTGTGGAAAACTGAAAAGAGCTAGAATGAGGGGAATTAGTGTACTGTGAACCGTGTGCGCATAGGCGCACACGAGTGTGTGTGTGTGTGAATGGAGAAGGTGTTTCATGTTTTATCACTTTTGACCTAGTTTCTTTTAAATTCTTATGTTGGTGATTCTTTTAAGGGAATATTTATTTATGAAGCTTTACTGTTTTAAAAGTTATCGACGCATCATCTGTGTGTCTGCGTGTCTTGTGTTCATGCTTACATCTTTACTTAATGATTATTAATATTATGATTATGTGTGTTTGTGTTCTCTCTCTCTCTCTCTCTCTCTCTCTCTCTCTCTCTCTCTCTCTCTCTCTCTCTCTCTCTCTCTCTCTCTCTCTCTCTCTCTCTCTCTCTCTCTCTCTCTTTCTCTCTCTCTCTCTTGTTATTTCTGTCTCTCTCACTCTCTCTCTCTTTTTCCCCACCCTCTCTCTCTCTCTCCCACTCTCCCTCAGTCTTTGCCTGTTTGTCTGTCTGTCTCTATGTGTATGAGGGGGGGAGGGGGGGGGAGTGTAGCGTGGGTGCTTGCTGTCTGTGTGTGCTTGCATTTTGTGTGAATCTGATATTTTAATATTGGAACTGTGATCTTTCATTACATACTGTTTAACTTTTTATGTGCCACCACACACACATTTCCATTTTATTGGACGAATAAATATTGTGATTGGGATTGAATATGAAGTAACAATTTATTCATCATTCTTTATTAAGAATGTTGCCCTCAGAACTTTGTTGTTGTTGTAACGCATTGTGAAACAAGGCTTTTTGAGACAATAAAGTCTAGTCATTATTTCACAGTCTACTCAAGTCTACCCAGTCCCTTCATCCCCATCCGCAATTGTCTTTTTTACCCCAGTAGTTAGGGATAAGTTTGTTTGTTTTTGTTTGTCCTTTTGGTTGGGGCCTGGGCACTGCCTTATGGAGTGTCTTTGGTCGGCTAGTTCCCAGCTTCCTGGGGGCGAACGTGAAAATTAGTAGCTGCCGGCAGCTCCCTGTAAATATCCCCATCCCAGTCCAGAAATAGGAAATTTTTATTTTGTTTGCTGCATCTTATATTTTTTTTTACTGGACCCAAGTAAATTCAAGTAGACTAGACTGTGTGTTACTGTGTATGATAGCTGATTTTTGTCTTGGTTTTTCTTTTTTTTCCTCTCCTGATTCTTTTTCTTTGGTCACTCCCTAAAGTGTGTGCATTTACTTCTATAAAAGGAAGCTGGCCACCACCACAGAAGAAGAAGAAGAAGTCTAGTCATTATTTCACAGTCTACTCAAGTCTAGTAATGGGAGACCAGCTGACTCAGGACAGTTCCAGTTTTCCAGAAAATACAGAGCGCTGGACAGATAACAAATTTTCTCAAAAATCAGTATCGTCATTGTGTATAAGTGTATAACAATCGTTTAACAGACACACACACACACACACACACATGCATACATGCACACACATGCAATGGCACACACACACACACACACACACACACACACACACACACACACACACACACACACACACACACACACACACACACACACACACACACACACACACATGCATACACATACAGATACACACACACACATACAGACACACACACACACACACATGCATACATGCACACACATGCAATGGCACACACACACACACACACACACACACACACACACACACACACATGCATACACATACAGATACACACACACACATACACATACAAAAAAAAATGATACATGCACACACACACACACACACACACACACACACACACACACACACACACACACACACACACACACACACACACACACACACAGAAACACATATGCACACATACATGAATGAGCATGAACACACACACACTCTATTCACATCATACACACACACACCTTCACATACACAAACCCACATACCATATGCACAGACAAACACATGACAGGGTGCTTGGCAGTGAATATTTTTGCATTTGGTGGGAGTGTAGAGATGTCATAGGCGAATATTCGCCCATGGTGCTGGAAGAGTTAAAGTCAATAAAACCGTTCTATTTGCCCTCAGTGGTTTTTGGTATTTAGTATATTCTAGTCACAGAGACTTATCTCTGTGAAATTTGGGCTGCTATCCCCCGGAGAGCGCGTCGCCGTAAGCGCAGCACCTACCTTTTTTTTTTTTTTTTTTTTTTTTTTTTTGGGGGGGGGGCACAGGGTGAGGAGGGGGTGTGGGCACACTTGAAAAACCTAGCTGTCAATTTGGCCATACCAGGCAGCGGGATTTCTCCCTGCTCTTACCAACTTCCAACTACTGTGGGATTTTTACGTGCGTAAAGCGCACGGGTCAGACTAGCTTTAAGTCCCCATCCGAAGGACTGGACATTCAGTTCGATTTTCCTGTCAAACTAGAAAGAAAGGGCGAGGCCGGGATTCGAACCCGGGTCACTCACGCTGCAGTCACGTATTACATTTGGCAGGCGAACGTCTTAACCACTCTGCCACCTTTCTCCCAGTGGTTCTGTAAACTGACTGCATTATTATTTTTCAATACAGAATTTTGTAGACGCGCCGTTCCTCGGCTCTGTGTGTTGCACCGTCAGACCTCGGCTCTGGCCAGAACGCGGAATATTCTGGAAGGGGAGTTAAGCGCCATCAAAGAGGCCGGCACCTGGAAGTCGGAACGTGTCATCGCCTCTGCCCAAGGCCCCACCATCAGCGTGCAAGGGCAAAGCAAAGGCATCCTCAACTTTTGTGCTAACAACTACCTGGGTCTGTCGGTAAGTCTCATTGTTTTGGGGGTTTTGTTTGCTGTCCCATCTTCTGGGCCGTACAGTGGCGTTGCTCCCACGCCGCTCATTCCAAGTCCCAACTCGCAGCCACACCTCCGCACGTTCAGGTCGCAGAATCCGAGACCAGCAGTCCAAGAGGAACGAATCTATGTTAGGCTGTCAGGAGGCAACCAACCGAGGAGACACTGCACTGCTGCTGAGTCACTTCGGGGGAGTTCAGTAGAGCCTGCTCAGGACACCACCTACTAAGCCCCCTACTGACGAGGTAAGTCTTATTGTTGTGTTAAAGATTGTAGTATGGGAGAACAAGTCAATTAATATTAATTACTATATTTTACGGATTACAAATACAAGGCGCACCTGATTATAAGGCGTACCCCACAAATTTTACACAAAATTCAGATTTTGTTATTATAGTTTCTTACTACAGTGGAACCTCCCTTATAAGACCTCCCATTATAAGACTCCCTCCGACATAAGACCTACTTCTCTGAGACATTGCCCTTCTTTGTAAATATTAAAATTACCTCCCTTATATAGTTATAAGACCTTGTTTTGAATGATTTTTGAAGGTCTTATAAGGGAGGTTCCACTGTATATTATCAGTCACATTATAAGGCGCAGGGGTCTCAGTCTAGGAAAAAAAAGTACAGACAAACCCCTATTTTATGACCCTCTGTCAAGCGACCACCTCTCATTTGAGACCGGATTTGTTGGCACAGATGCATTTTACTATGTAAACGACCTCTCTTAAACGACTTCCTCTAAAACGCGACTTGCGACCGCCATTTTGTTGGTTTTTATGACCGTTGCTGTCGTCTGCATAGACTTCGAGCAAAGGGAAACAACCACGGTCAAGGGCCTGAAAGCGGAGTCGCTTCCCTTGTTGTAGAAAAGATGGCGGAGAGCGTAGGAAAAGCACGAAAACCACTGACTTTGAAAAAGAAAACCACTGACTTTGGACGAGAGAGTGGAGGTGATTAAAAGAAGTCGGCAAAGTGAAACTGTAATATCGATTGCACAATCCTATGGAGTTGGAAAGAACCAAATCCAGTTTTAATATGTCATTGTATGTGTGCATGAAGAAGAGAGTATGAACTGTGCTGAACTTTTTCTTTCTACGGCTGCCAGTGAAAACCTCCGTCATACGACCCCTCCAATTTACGACCAATTTTTCCGGACATTTTGGAAGTCTTAAGATAGAGGTTTGTCTGTACTGCCATGATATACGGTAGTAATTTTGAGAGTACTTGTATGCATGAAGTTATATTTGATAGGTTATGGATGGCCCAAAACAACTAACTGTAAGCATCTAATAAAGTCTCGTAATGTGAAACAATCTGACTTAGAACGTTTCCTGTTATACAGACAATGTAGTGTTCTGGGTAGATATTTATTATTCTAGTGAATTATGTAATTTATTTACTCGTTACTGGCTCGAATACGTGTAAACAGCTGTTTAACAACATTACGTCTCTGCTCTCTGCTCGGCAAAACCAAACCAGCTGTTCTTCCAACCATTTCTGATGCAAGTCTACTACCTGACATGTTTGCTGATTTCTTTAGGAATAAAATTATAGCTATCCGTAATAGCTTTCAGTCTGTCCAGCAGTTGGACAATCCTGCCACCATTTTCGAAGGTATTCCTTTCCTAACTTTCACCCCATCTCAAATCTCCCTTATCTTTCTAAACTTCTTGAAAGGCTTGTGCTTCATCAACTTTGCTCCCATCTGACCACCCACAATCTTCTCAGTCCTCATCAGTCAGCCTATAGGCCAGGGCACAGCACAGAGACAGTCCTGTTGCGAATTCTGACCGATTTACTTCTCTCTCTAGACGAAGACAAAGTTTCGGTTCTCCTACTCCTTGATCTTTCAGCTGCCTTCGATACAATCAATCATGACATGCTTATTTCTCGTCTTGAACAAAATTTTGGAATCACTGGAAATGTCCTCAAATGGTTTCGTTCCTATCTTTATGAAAGAAAACAAATAGTTGTAGTAAATGAAAACAAATCTTCTGAGTCAGTTCTTGATTTTGGCGTCCCACAAGGCTCTGTGTTAGGACCAATTTTGTTCATTCTTTATACCACCCCATTGACCCCCCTCATAGCGAAACACCGTCCGTCATGAAATGTATGCTGATGATACTCAACTCAATCATCATGCTTCACCACTAGCTCACGACCAGCTTATTCACACTCTTCAAGACTGTGTCACTGAAGTGAAAACATGGATGTCAAACAATAAGCTTAAACTAAACGATGACAAGACTGAAGCACTTAGAGTGCTTCCCCCATCTGTTGACTCTAGCTCTCTGCCCTCCACCATTGCCCTTGGAGATTCCAACATCCATTTTTCTGAACATATTCGCAACCTTGGCACTTTCTTGGATGAAGACCTTTCCATGCAACATCATATCACTAAGATCTGCCAGGCTGCATACATCGAACTCAGGCGAATCAGCTCTATACACCCCTTTCTCACGACCGAGGCAACCAAAACGCTAGTCAGTTCATACATTTTGTCTAGATTAGATTACTGCAACTCCCTTCTACTTGGTTGCCCACAGGCGCTTCTCAAACCCTTACAACAACTTCAAAACTCTGCTGCTAGAATGGTCTTCAAAGCCAAGCGTCTTCAACACACATCACCTCTACTAAAAGAGTTACATTGGCTACCCGTTCAACAAAGAATAAACTACAAAGCTGCCTGTCTCTGCTATCAGATCATATCGGGAACAGCACCGCAATACCTCTCTGAGCTTCTTGAAATTTACATTCCATCTCGATCTCTCTGCTCAGCAAATGACAATAGGATCTTTCGAATACAAAAATTTAGACGTGATAGGCATGACGGTAGAGCTTTTACATCATCAGCAGTCAAACTCTGGAATTCATTGCCTTCTGCTGTCAGACATTGTCAATCTTTAGCATCGTTCAAAACAAACCTGAAAACCCATCTGTTCCGGCAGTCTTTCCAATAACACCCCCATCTCCATGTGCACGTGTGCGTGTGTGTGTGATTGTGCGATATGTGTGTGTGATTGTGCGAAGTATGTCCGTATTTCCGTATGTATGTATGTAATTTGTGTGCGTGTATGTATGTAATTTGTGAGCGTGTGCGCGAATGTGAGTGTGCTTGCGCCCACGGCCGCGCTTCCAAGCAGGTGTGTGTGTGTTCTGTGTGGGTATATCTGCTTGCATGTGTATGAGTGTATGCGTGCGCAGGAGAGATTGTGTTCGCTAGAGGGGGGGGGGGGGGGGGGGGGGGGGTGTGAGTATGAGTGTGAGTACACGTGAGTGGTTTGTGTATGTGAGTGCGCGACGCGCGTGTGTGTGTATGTGTGTGCGCGTGTTTGTACAAGTGTATGTTTGAGTAAGTTTATGTGCGTTTCAGTGAGAATGTGTTTTCTGTGGGTTTGATGAAATGTGTGTGGGTATGTGTGTGTATGTTTGTGTGTGTCTGTTGTGCGTGTGTGAGTGTTTCAATACTGATTGTAAAGCGCTTTGTGCTCGATAAAAAGCACTATATAAATATCGGTTTATTATTATTATTATTTACAATATGGCTATGAATGCATGGTCTTTAAGTTAAACTGGTTGGTAAGTCTCATTGCTGTGTTATATGCTACTCAACAAAAGTTAAAGACCAGTTATTCACAAGCTTGCATGTAAATAGATCATAAAACAAAAACGGCTCGACCAAAATTATTTTTTATTTTTTATTTGGAAGATTTCAAAGCAATTATTATGAAGCAAAAGTCGCAAATGAGTTGTGTTTTAGACCAGATAACTCAGGGAAATTTTCAGCTATTATGGCAAGAAGTTTAATACAACTTAAAACGCCTTTATGACAGTCTAGTACTAGCTTAATATGGTTTTACTTTGTTTCATAAAGTGACAACCTGTATAATAACTATAAGACCCTGTGTAGCTTAGGTTAACCCTCTTACATTCGCATTTTTTTGGTTTTTTTAAAACTAGTGTTCGGATTCTTTCACACATTTAAAAAAAAATCTGTCTTTTGAAGCACACACACCATACACTAAGCTACCATCACATCACTGCAAGTGAGAAGCTCCTTCATAGTGTGTGTATTATAACAAGCCAAAACTTAGTGCATTATGAAAATGCCGTGAGAGGGGGTCACAGAGTAGGGGGCAAGCTACGGGCGGTTTGGGGTGACTTGAATACACAGAGGCAACTTCAAGTGCTTGCATGTGTATGCGTGTGCAGGAGAGATTGTGTTCGCTAGAGGGGGGGGGGGGGGGGAGGAGTGTGTGTGAGTATGTGTCTATGAGTGTGAGTACACGTGAGTGCTTTGTGTATGTGAGTGCAAAAGCAATGCTGTCCTCAACTATTGGAAGACTACTGTAGAGGTTTTCTTTACTTTTTTTAATATGTCGTTCTTATGCTTGTTATTTTACTCTTTTTTTTTTTTTTTCTTTTTTTTTCCCCCCAAAAAATTTTTGCATGCTGTCTAAAATCACGATCTATGTGAAAAGACATTAAATTAAAGATTCATTCATTCTTCTGGCTGGCCGGTTTGGGCCGGAATAAACGCAAGAGGGTTAAGTTGGTAGGGCTATGAACAAGATGAAATCGGTTTTCCCCTGTTTTCGTTGTGTCTGTGGTTTCTGATAGTAATGATCTTTGGACATTCTCTTTCTCCAGAATCACCCTGCGGTGATAGAGGCGGGGAAGAAAGCTCTTGACACGCATGGGGCAGGGCTTAGCTCTGTGAGATTCATCTGTGGCACGCAGGTAGGTAGCTAGTGTGAACTATAGATGTGGTTTATATAGACATTGGCTCACAGATCTATGCACATGATGTACTCATATCCACACCTTTTCACACATGTAGGCATATGTACAACCAGATACACACATATTTCTGATACACACACACATACTCACACACTCAAACACTGACACATGGACATACACATCCATATTATAATGAAATGAAATTTGATGTGACACTCTACATGCACACACACACACACACACACACACACACACACACACACACACACACACACACACACACACACACACACGCAAACATTCTTACTAAAGTTATTGTAAAAAAAAATTGTCTTCAGAATTTTCTTTAAAAATCTTCTTCTTTGGTCGCTCAGACAGTTTCCTGTCAATTATGAGCGCTGCGCGCAGATGCGTCATGCTGCCGTCATGCGCCTAACTAAGAAATAGTTAGGCCCAGCAAGTCCGACTTCGGCTGGAGGAAATCTTTTTGAAAGTGTGGCGTGTAAAAAGGCAGGAGAATGGACTGGTTAGGCAGAAAGATAGTAGATGACAGTAAGCAAAGGAAAAAGGCAAGAGTCAAAGAGAGTGACCAGATGAGAGGAAGTTACAAGCACATAACTTCCAGAAGGTGGGGGAACTATATACAAAAGGCCCCCCGGTATCCCCACAGGGGTGGGGTAAAAATAATTTTTGCTTTTATCTCACAGGACATCCACAAAGAACTGGAAGAAAAGATAGCGCGTTTCCACGGCAAAGAAGACGCCATTTTGTACATCAGCTGTTTCGACGCAAATGCCGGCATTTTCGAGGTTCTCCTCACGCCAGACGATGCGGTCATCTCAGATGAACTGAACCATGCGTCTATCATCGATGGCATTCGGCTTTGCAAAGCACAGCGACTGAGATACAAGCACCGAGATATGGCAGGTAGGTAGTAGGCTAAAGGTACATGAATTTTTTTAATAATTATGATATGTAATAATTGAATGATACTGTATTAGTCTACATTGTCAGGCTTAGTTATAGCATAATTGTTTGTCTCAGGCTCGGGCAGTTTTGCAATAGTGGTTGCATAAGAACCCAGAAAAAATTCATGAAGGTGATTGAAAAGTTGTTGGTCATTTAACACAGTGAAACTTCCCTTAAAAGACCTTAACAAAATCGTCAAAAATGTGGGAGGGAGTTGTATAAGGGAAGTAATTTTAATACTTACAAAGAAGGGCAATGTCTCAGAGAAGTAGGTCTTAAAAGGGAGGGAGTCTTATAATGGGGGGGGGGGGGTCTTATAAGGGAGGTTCCACTGTAGTTTTCATTTCTCAAAGATGTCTGCAACATAACTTGGCCATATTAGAATTTACTAGTAAGTATGGGTCATTTCTGTGCAGACCTGGAGACGCAGCTGAAGAACAGCGCCAACCTGCGACAAAGGCTGATTGTGACGGACGGGGTGTTCAGCATGGATGGGAATGTCACTCCTCTCAGGTAACGTACAAAAATTTACCATTTTGTTGTTGTAGTTTTATAAAACGTAGTTCTTACACATTACTATAACGTTCATTTTAGGTGTGTCTGGCATCTCCTGCTAGACACGTGACACACGCATGCTACACTCGTGCTAGCTCTGGCACCGACGCTACTGCCCACTGCCCCCCAGTCTGTATGCTACCACCCCTGCTGCTAGCCATAATCTATGCTCTCTGATGTTAGGCCTATGATGTGTAGTCTACATTGCTGCTGTTGTGTCATCTTGTCTTTGGATTGTCTCTTTTAATGTAGTATAAATAAACCTGCCTAATACTTATATTTGTAGTCAGTTGTGTTTCCTCTTGGATGTAATGCGTATCTGTGTACCCACAACAACAACAACAACAACAATAACAGTCAACATACAATAGTAGTAGTAGTAGTAGTAAAGGGACTGGCTTCTGCCTAAGCCTCGCGGCTTATAAAACGTCCATCCAAATATTTATTTTCCTTTAATTAGGTTGCATTTGCATGCCAAAAAAAGACAACTATGATTGCAATTTCAATCATCATAATCATAAAACATTTCAGTAAAATTTTAATTTTTGTCAAGTAGATTTTTGAAGGCGTTAGTAGATGGTGCATTTTTTAGTTCAGGTGGCAGTGAGTTCCAGGAGTTAGCAACTCTGTTGCTGAAACAATGCTTACGTTTGTTAGTGTTATGCCGTTGGATTTGAACTTTCCCCTCTTGGTTTCTAGTTGTGTTAGACAAGGATGGTGAGAAAAGAGACTAAAAACTGATGTCATCTAAGTTGTGACAAAAATGTTACGTTTGGATGAGGTCACCTCTTATCCACCTTCCCTTTTGTGAAATAGGGTCCCTTTAACACTATTGTATTCAATTGACCAGTAATGAATTATCATTTGGTCTTTGCATTCTTCTGACTTTGTAGCTTATAAGAGTAACTTATGGGGGGGGGGGGGAGAAAGATCATTTGTGACCACAAAAGGGACATTAAGTGTCAATATGACCATTCTGAGATAATGGTACAGCAAGAAACTTCAGACAATTTTCTTTCAAATGGTATAAGAACCATTCTTGTAAAGCTTTCCGTTTTAGATTTTTATGAGCATTTAAAGTTGGTAGGGTGACTGTCGGCCATTATGAGCAATCACAGTCTAAAGTTAGCGTAGCTGGAAATCTGACTCCACATGTGGAATCTGGTATGGAGCTCGGGCAGTCTGGAGCATTATACAGGCATTAGAACGGCACGCAGATCCGCGGATTTCCGCGGTTTTGGTAGCCACTGGCCGCGGTTTGAGCACTGCCGGCCACGGTTTGTACTTCATGAGGCAGCGCGATCTTATTCTCAAATGGTATTCTTAAACGGTTTGTTTTTATACTGCGCCTTCGGAAACGAAAAATCGTGGCCATGTTTGTTTTTTCTTCCGAGTTTAGAGCTCTCTAGACTCTTACTTTCACTGTTTCAGAGTTTGTTTTGATGACAGTGGTTGTGATTTGGGTTTTAAATGAGTCGATTTAGAGGATATGATCGTGGGAGACTACGATGATGTGAGAACTTTGAACTTTTCCGTGAGAAATCAGGTAGCGAATGATCGCAATGATGCCGACTACGGAATAGAGTTTTGTGGGGTCCGACTCGATGTCGACTCCGAGTCATGGTGAGTGGTGTTCGTCCGCGGATTGGACTCTGGAGTATTCTGATGCCTGATTATAAATACAATGCAAACAGAATGGATGGTCTGGGGTGTCGTGAATGTACCATGTTTTTCGGACTATAAGGCGATACTTTTTCCCCCAGACTGAGACCCCTGCGCCTTATAATGTGACTGATAATATAGTAAGGAAATAGAGTAAAAAATCTGAATTTTGAGTCAAATTTTGGGGGTGAGCTTTGCCTTGTAGTGCATAAAATACTGTAAGAGGGTTAAGTGAGATTGATTTTAGGTTAATGTTAAAATCAATAGTAAAGGGAGGGTATTATAACCTCTTAGCCCCCCGTGGGGATACCAGGTTTTTTTTTGTATACATAATTCCCCCATCTTCTGGAAGTTCTGTGCTTGTAGCTTCCTATAATCTCTCTTTGACTCTGCCTTTTTCCCTTTGCTTACTGTCATCTACTATCTTTCTGCCTTACCGGTCCATTCTCCTGCCTTTTTTTTAAGAAACATTTTCAAAAAGATTTCCTCTAGCCGAAGTCGGATTTGCTGGGCCTAACTATTTCTTAGTTAGGCGCATAACGGCAGCATGATGCATCTGCGCTCATGATTAACAGGAAACTGTCTGATACGATCGATGAAGAAGAAGAATAACCTCTTAGAACTTCTGGAAGAATATTGACTTTTTGTGTTGTCAGTTTTTGGGTTTTTTAATTTAGATGCAGACAGTGTTTGCTGTGAAGTGAATTTGATTATTTTGCTTTTTTTTCTTCAGGGACATCTGCAATCTTGCTGACAAGCATAACGCTCTTGTGTTCATTGATGAGTGCCACGCCACCGGTTTCTTTGGCAAAACTGGAAGGTAAAACTGTTGGCAGCAATTGTGTGTGGTTTGTGCGTGTGTTGTGTGCGTGTGCTGTGTGTGTGTGTTTTCGAAAGAGAACAAGGCAATCTTGGAGCGCAAATTGAAATACAGACACACATGATTCATGATGTATAAATTTAAAAAAGCATCAGTTTTCCTGATCATTTCATAACAAATTTTAAACTCAGGAAAAGTTTGTCATTGTCTGTTTATTTCAACGACAATTGAGTACACACATAGCCAATTACTAAAGCAACTTTTTATTTTTTATTTTTTATGATTTGGCAAGCTTCATTGAAATGTTGTTTGAATGTTGATTCGTTAACTTTTCTAGTACTAATATTTTTGCCCAGTACATCACTCTACACTCCCACCAAATGCAAAGTCATTCACTGCCAAGTACCCTGCCATGTGTGTCTATTTTTAGAGCTTATGCTAGTGATGTTTCCGTTAAAGCAACGCATGCTCACGTGCAAGAAAATAGTTACTCACCCCTTGTCAGTTGAGATGCATCGGACAAAGAATGTCAAAATATGCATGGTTAGGTTAGGTCAAAGACACTGAAAAGAAAAGACTAACATCCGGTCTCTTTTCCCTATATAAGTAGTGAGGACAGAAACACTGGTTATGTCCCTTAAAAACAGTACACATTTACACGTCGATAGGCCAGTTGAATTCTCCGTTCAAATTCCAGTCTGAGTTTTTAGATAGCCTCCACTGTGTGTGGTGTACTGTTCCCACTAACGATAACTCTATCAGCCCGGTTCGCCGTAACTCTTAAGTAGTCCATCTTACCCTTTTAGAATCTTTGGTTAGGTTAGGTTTTAGTCAGCCTAGGCCTTGCGGCCTATAAAACGTCCCATCCTTGGATTATACATTTTGATTTTGCATTGGAGTCTGACACAAAAAATACATTTGTACAAGGCAATCAAATAATCATTAGTAATTACTAATCAGATTCCAGACAGAGATCTCTAAATTTCAAATGCATAACGCTAGAAGAGTTAAAAAATGTTACTGACAAATAATTTTTTCAGCATTAATGCATTTGTTGTTGCTGTTGTTGTTGTTGTTGCTAAAGAGGGACAGAGGAGTATTTCGGCCTGGACGGAAAAGTGGACATTATCAACTCAACCTTGGGCAAAGCTCTAGGCGGAGCTGCCGGTATGCTTTGATTGTGTTTATTTTGATGTGCATATGCTTGTTGATCATGGTTTTTTTCCCCTTTTATGCATGCACATTTGATGTTGTCGTACCCTGGCTAAAAGACTCTGGGGATCATCCCAACAGCCAAAGCGCTTGAACACTATGGTACAAATGCATCAGCTAGGGATGAGAACATTACGTGTACGTGACCGTTTCCGATTACCCTGCCACGTGGGCAGCCACACTCCGACTTTGGGGGGATTTTGGAGACTGATGATGTTATGCTAGGAGCTTGTCATGGCTTAAAACAATCCCTGCACAACCATGCAGAACATAACATTTTGATGTAGCCTCCATTATCATTGTTTATGTTAATGATTTCCATTACCATTGTTGATGTTAACCTCTTCGCCCATGACGTATATATACATCCTCTATAGCGCTTCAGTACTTGCCACGACGTATATATACGGCCTCTATAGCGCTTCAGTACTTGCCACGACGTATATATACGTCCTCTAGAGCGCTTCAGTACTTGCCACGACGTATATATACGTCCTCTATAGTGCTTCAGTGCTTGCCACTGACGTATATATACATCCTCTATAGCGCTTCAGTACTTGCCACCGACGTATATATACATCCTCTATAGCGCTTCAGTACTTGCCACGACGTATATATACGTCCTCTATAGCGCTTCAGTACTTGCTACCGATGTATATATACGTCCTCTATAGCGCTTCAGTACTTGCCACCGATGTATATATACGTCCTCCATAGTGCTTCAGTGCTTGCCACTGACGTATATATACGTCCTCTATAGCGCTTCAGTACTTGCCACGACGTATATATACGTCCTCTATAGCGCTTCAGTACTTGCCACCGACGTATATATACGTCCTCTATAGTGCTTCAGTACTTGCCACTGACGTATATATACGTCATAGTGCTTCAGTACTTGCCACCGACGTATATATACGTCGCCGCTAAGCAGCGATATTGCCGCGTTCAAAAATCGCGCGGCAAACCGGCGGCGCATGCGCAAGTAGTAGGCGGCAGCGAAGGGGTTAATGATTTCCATTATCATTGTTATTAATGTTTTAGTGATAACCATGATCATTGTTAATGTTAACCCTTTCACCGCCTGCCATTTTTCAGCCCCAAAATACCTTTAAACTGTGTAGAGAGAAAAAAAACCCTGCAATATTACAAATTCCTCCGTGACATGTATAACATTAGGCCTATCCTTAACCTCCCAAATTTAAGAAAATAGGGTCTTCGGAAACTGGCCCTGATTTGATGCCTTTTAATGACATGGGTGTTAAACCATTGTGGTGCATAAATGCGACATTGGCGGTGAAAGGGTTAATGATTTCCATGATCATTGTTAGTGTTAATGATTTCCATAAACTCCAGGTGGCTACACAGCAGGCCCCAAGCAGTTGGTGGATCTTCTGCGGCAGCGATCACGCCCCTACCTGTTCTCCAACACCTTACCTCCCCCTGTGGTGGCCTGCGCCAGCAAGGTAAACCACTCACTTCAATCTTCTTCTGCGTCGATCGCTCAGATAGTCTCGTGTCATATGAGCGTATATGTGTCATGCTGCCGTTATGCGTCTATAATAATAGTACTAATAATAATATTGATTTTTTTATACAGGGCAACACCTCTCAGTTAAACTGGAGCTCTTTGCGCTTTACAAATGATTAAAGAAGAAACATAAATAAGCACCACTAAAGTAATACCGTATTTTTCGTACTGTAAGGCACATCTTTGTATAAGGCGCACCCCAAAATTGGTTTTACTCAGATTTAAGATTTTGTTATTATATTTCCTTACTATATTGACAATCATATTATAAGGTGAAGGGGTCTGATTCTGGAGGGAAAAGTAGATAGATTAGAGAAAGTTACAAAGACAGAACTTCCAGAAGGTGTGGTATTATTTGTATGAAAGACTCCGGTTTCCCCACGGATGACCTCAATCAAAACAGCTTGAATTTAGATTAAACAGGCCGCTGTGCCCAGCTCGTTTTGCTTAAATAAGAAATTACAATTCTTGGCAAAGATTGTTGGACCTTGTAGAGTTGTTTGTGGTAAAATTGATCTCCATATTTTCCCCCATCTACTTCCTGCACTGGTTTCACTCATTCTGGGCAGTGGGTGGATGCCTCGTGCCTCCATACAGGGAGCTGGATGACCCTGCCCCCTCCACGAGTCTCTCCCCGTGGGGATCTTTCGTAAAAATAGTTCCCCCACCTTCTGGAAGTTCTGTGCTTGTTACTTCCTCTAATCTGCCACTCTCTTTTTGACTCTGCGTTTTCCCTTTGCTTTCTATCATCTACTATCTTTCTGACTTATTGGCCCATTCTCCTGCCTTTAAGAAAACCAAAACTTACAAATACTTTTTTCCTTTGAGCTCCTCCGAAATCGGAATGTGTCGGCTGTACACAGCGGGGAAACCAGTGAAAACTGAAAACCGGACACATACGTACCTTACCCATTATGGCTGTATGGCCTGGGAACGCAGAAGAAGAAGTTTTGCTCACTCAATGTCCCTTGTGGTTATTTGGTGCACTGTATAAATGTGTCTCACTGCAATGCTCACTTTAGCTAAGTACTTGCTTTCTTTCGTGTGTTTTGCTATCAACAATGCTTTTGTTCAAATGGCGCTGGAACACAGTTTCATTGGGGTTTTTAATTGTTTCACCTCCCAATCTTTTGTTCAGAAATTGTTTTGAAGTGTTAAATAGAAAAGTATGTTTATAATTCAGAACTGTTGGTGGAGAGGCTGATTTAGGGATACTTCTTCTTCTTCTTCTGTGTTCCCAGGCCATATGGCCATAATGGGTGAGATACTTATGTGTCTGTTTTTCAGTTTTCACTGGTCTCCCCGCTGCTTTTAGCCGATGCATTCCGATTTTGGAGGGGGCTTTTTTTAAATACGCATTTGAGGAATTTATTCATTCCAATGAATGAGTTTCCCTGGCGTTAAATGAATGAATGAATTAATTGTTCCAGGCCTTTGACCTTGTGATGGAGAACCAGGACTTACCTCAGAAGGTTCTCTCCAACACCACCCGCTTCCGAACTCGCATGAACGACGCCGGCTTCATTGTGTCTGTGAGTATCGTATAATTTAGTCAAGAGGCTTTTATTATCAGCATGGGTGAAAGTAGTTCAGGCATGCTCTTGAAATCAGGATTGGAAAAGCTGATAGAAAGAGTTCAGGATTGGCCGTCTTGTCATCCAGATGTAATAAAATACTCTTATAAAGTCAAACATTTCTGCCAACATTGATGGCAGATTAAAATGAGATGATCCAGAGGAGAGCAAATCAACAACTCTATCAGCTTCCATGAAAAGAAGACAATAATGAAGGTATTAACAAGGCCACCGGTGCAGACGGACGATTACCATCTACTGTCTTGAGAGCGGCAAGTATTCTGGTGCGACTGCGCACCAGCCACAACAGGCTCAACAACCACATGTACCGAAAGATGAAGCTGGCACCATCACCAGTCTGTCCCTGTTGTCTGGAAGACCAAACAACAGAACATGTCCTGCAGAGATGTCCCCTTCACCAGGAAGCAAGAGATGAAGCTGGCACCATCACCAGTCTGTCCCTGTGGTCTGGAAGACCAAACAACAGAACATGTCCTGCAGAGATGTTCCCTTCACCAGGAAGCAAGAGATGAAGCTGGCACCATCACCAGTCTGTCCCTGTGGTCTGGAAGACCAAACAACAGAACATGTCCTGCAGAGATGTCCCCTTCACCAGGAAGCAAGAGATGAAGTTGGCACCATCACCAGTCTGTCCCTGTGGTCTGGAAGACCAAACAACAGAACATGTTCTGCAGAGATGTCCCCTTCACAAGGAGGCAAGAGATGAAGCTGGCACCATCACCAGTCTGTCCCTGTGGTCTGGTAGACCAGACAGCAGAACATGTCCTGCAGAGATGTCTCCTTCACAAGGAGGCAAGAGATGAAGTGTGGCCCATCAGCACACCTCTGTCAACCAAACTCTGTGGGTCCAAGGAAGAGCTGGAGAAGACGGCACTATTCGTCACATAGCTTGTTTGGTTGTGTAGCAGGCAGAAGAAGAAAACGAGATGATAGACGTGTAATTCTAACACACACACCCACCATCCTGTATACACAGACACAGACACATTGGAATTTTTTTTTTTTAATGCGGTCTACCACTTCAGGATTGGGAAGATTCAGAGATCATTGAAGCATGTCATTTCAGGATTGAGGGAATGTTTTTACTTTCACCCATGTATCGGATTGAGATTAGTGCAAACCAAGTTTGGGCCGATAGTGAAGTGAGAGTAAGAGTCGTTTCATAATTAATCTTCTTCATCCAATGGAAAATCAATTTACAGCTTTGTCTTTTGTGAAAGACCATGATCGTCTAACGAGAAAGGATTGTACTGGTTCTTACTGCTGCATGCAGCCTGGGGGATTTGTTTGCTATTGGAAACTGTCCCCAAAGCCAACCATTCTAATAATAATAAGTCTTTATGGCAGAGAGTGTAGGGGTTTACTTCCGGGCAAGGCATCTCCACTACAACCAATTTTCAGCCCAGGTTTTCAGAATCTTCTTCTTCTTTGATCGCTCAGACAGGTTTTGTTGTCAATTATGAGCGCAGATGCGTCATGCTGCCATTATGCGCCTAACTAAAAAAATAGTAAGGCCCAGCAAGTTCGACTTCGGCTGGAGGATATCTTTGTGAAAATGTTTCGTGAAAAAAAGGCAGGGGAATGGACCGGTAAGGCAGAAAGATAGTAGATGACAGCAAGCAAAGGGAAAAGGCAGAGTCATAGAGAGTGACAGATGAGAGGAAGGTGCAAGCACAGAAGGTATTATTATTATTAGGTACTTTATAGTCACAGAGGCGTCTCTGTGAAATTCGGGTTGCTCCCACCAGGAAAGAGCGTCACAGCCAGAGGCGCGCCACCCACCTTTTTTTTTTGCATGCGATTTTTGTTTGACTGAGGGGGGGCGGGGGTTAAATTTTGACCAAATGACAACTTTTTTTTGGCCACTGGGTTTAACGTATGCTAAGTGCATGGGCTCACGGGACCTCGGTTTATCGTCTCATCCGAAAGACTCCATGTTCAGACTGTAAGGCCTAGTGCAAAGTGAGAGAAAAAATCCCCTGTACCCAGGTTCGAACTCGGGTTTACTTGACACGAAGCGAACACGCTACCACTGTGCCACTCTACACCATATAGAACTTCCAGAAGGTGGAACTATTTATACAAAAGGCCCCCCCGGTATCCCTACGGAGGGGGGGGGGGGCGGTCAGATTCTCATGCGACTTGTTCAGGCTGTGCCCTGACCTGATCAGCGTGTTTGTGTGTGCAGGGGGACCCAGAGCACCCCATCTGCCCTGTGATGCTGGGCGATGCTCGACTGGCGTCTGAGTTTGCTGACAAAATGCTGGGTAAGTGTTCTATGTCATTCATCAATTTGTAACCAATACCATTGCCATAATTTTCGGGTTATAAGGCGATATTGTTTTCTCCAATTTCTCGACCTATGCGCCTAATAAGCGAGGGCGCCCTATTAGTGAACAAAATCGTGAGAAGAGAGGCAACGATTGCCGTACTCAGTACAGTCTAGTGTAAGTCAGACATCGAAAGTGGTTACGAGTCGCCGATACGATGAATACTCACGTTAAAATACTTCAAAGTCCCTATTATCGTCCGAGATACTGTCCAACAGATGCCATAACCCTTCATTGGATGTAAAAAGCATCGTTGTAGAGCTTAAAATGCCATAATTCTATCAGTTTTCGTGAAGAGTTGTCCAAACATAACAGGAAGCAGCTCAAACGGAAGTTCGATTATTTGAGAGGGGAGTGAACTCTCGTTTATGACAGCAGTAATGGTGGTCGGCAAGCGTTTACCGGACGGGTACAGGCTTCGAAGTTTGACTTTCTTTTGTGAGGTGCCTTATAAACGAGGGCGCCTTTTACTTTAATTTTTTTTCAGATTTTTCTTAAAAATTGCCCTTTTCGCCTTATACACAGCAGCGCCTAATGATCCGAAAAATATGGTATATCTCCTCTGGCTAAGTGGGAGCGACGGGAGACCTCCCACAATGTCCCTTATCTTTTAACCAACCTGAAAACCCATCTATTCTCTGAACACTACTGTCCACCATGATCGGATTGTGAGAATGAAAGCGTGTGTGGATGAGGAATGGCATGGGAAAGTTGGGAGACAAAAAGTGTGTGTGTGCATGCGCGCGCTGGCATGTGCTTATGCACGTGTGTGGGGATGTGTGTGTGTTTGTGTCTGTGTGTATGTATGTATGTACGAACGTACGTACGTATGTATGTATGTATGTATGTATGTATGTACTGTATGTATGTGTGCATGCGCGTGTAAATGATATGCTATGTTCGTCAGTGTGTGTGCTTGTGTGCGTGCAGGCATGGGTATTGATGTGATTTGATTAAATGTATTTTTTGTAAAGCGCCATGAGCAGCTAGCCTGGAATGTGTGCTATATCAGTTTTCTTCATTATTATTATCATTATTAATGAAAGAAAAAGGGGCTAATGCCAAGAAAGCACTTCTCGTGTATGAGAGTAGGCTCCCCTTACCGACCGGCAGGTGGCATGGCATACAACGCTTTTGAAACATTTTGAGGGAAGGGGGGGGGGGGGTTGCAATTGTTGTCTTAAGTTAGGTCCGATACTAAAATGAAAGTGATGACTGTATGATGAATGTTTGTTTTTTCCAACAGTAATGAAAAGTCTGCTCAACTCTTCTACTACCAAGTATTACTTAGACTGTTTACTGTTGCGCACCAAGTAATTTTTGCCGCTGCACTGATTTTCGCACACACTCACTTTAAAAATTCATTAAAAAAATACTCACTCGCATCATCACTAAATTTACCTGTGTCGATCTGCTGCTGCAAACCCAAGATCGTTTCAACACTTTCGATGCTCTTTTTGATTCGGTTAAGTTCAGATTCTGCCACTTTTTCCACAGTAAATGCTTCGTTGGCACTATCGCCATCTTGTAGAGGTTCATGCCAAAAGTTGTCAGTTTCCATCGGCAAAAACGCGGCGAAAATTGATTGAAAATTACAAAATTTAGCCTACAAATGAAGATGGCGGAAGATTGGGCTTTCCCTGAGCGAACTGCGCATGTCACGGAAGTAAAGGATGTGATGTCACTTGATATAAATAGCGCAAAGGGGGACACCGGGGTTTCCCTAGTATCTGGCGGTCAAACCCGCCCGTGGCTAGCAACAGTATACAGTAAACTGGCAGGTCAACCCGCCGACGGTAGTAGAAGAGTTAATTTGTTTGTATAGTGCTAAGATTCGCACATTTGGAACCATGTGCATGCTGCAGGCCTGTGGATTAGTCCGGCTCATAAACAGAAACCATCCATGTCCCAGCGTTGGTTCTGAAGTCCCCTTTGGCCGAAATTGTGGGAATGTATCTGGGGCAAGGGTTTCTTCACTGTCTATAATGGTTAAACTTCGTAATCGAACATGCATGAGAAAACAGATAGCTTCTTCTTCTGCGTTCCCAAGCCATACTAGTACTAGTGGGTACGTATGTGTCCAGTTTTCAGTTTTCACTGGTCTCCCCGCTGCATTCAGTCAACACATTCCGATTTGGGAGGAGCTCAAAGCAGGGGGAGCAAAGGTGTTATTTCATTCCCTGACATTGAGTCCAGAAGGACTCGTGGCAATAAGATTGTAAGCACAGTTCTATAGCAACTGGCTGTCCGTGTGGATGTATGGGGAGCAGGCTGATTTTAATCAATCGAAATGGAGAGCATGTGTGTGAGTGAAGAAGAAACAGAGAAATGGGGTGAGGGACGGGAATGTGTTTTGTGGTGGCATGGGTGAGAGCAGTTCAGGCATGCTCCTGAAATCAGGATTGGAAAGGCTGATAGGAAAAGTCTTCAGGATTGGCCATCTTGTCATCCGGTGGATCCACGGTCTTTGTAAGACCACATATTTGTGCCTAAAATTGATGGCAGGTTAAGACAAGTAAATAGACATAAGATTCTAACCCCCCCACCCATCCTGTATTCACAGACACACATACTTTTAATGCGGTCACCACTTCAGGATTGGGAAGATGCAGAGAATGTTCAAACGTGTCATTTCAGGATTGAGAGAATGTTTTACTTTCACCTATGTGGTGGGCAGGAATGTGGTTTTTGTGAGTGTGTGTGTACTTTAACCCTCTCTTGGACACAGACGCCAAATTCGACCGAATTTTGTCAACCCATGCAGCCCGTAAGCGCCCGATTTCGCCCGCTGAACGCCAGGTCTAGTACGTTCACTTTCACTTTCTCCCTATCCACAATGCAATATACTAAGTTAGTTCTTCCTGTTCCTGACTCTTGCTGGTCCGTTTTTGGTTCTTACAGCAAGGGAAAGCACCCACTAGTCTTTTTGAACCGATTTTTCGAAGTGACCCCAACATTTTTTCTTCTTTCCACGTGACGTGACGCAGTATTGACTCGGCGCGATGCTCGGAGCGCCATTACGGATTTTTTTAATTCCAATTCATGGTTTGTTGTGTGACAGTGTGTTAGCTTTGGAATAATAATATCATCATTGCTATTCAATATGCATCTTTCAGAAATGAAATGTGAGTTAGACTTTATTCTGGGTGATTTTTTGAATGAAAATATTTGGTGTGACGTTCAGAGTTCATTCCCATCTCTCGGGAACTGGGATCAATTCCCGGTTCAAATGGTTGGGCGTCATTGGGTTAATGAACGACTGTAACCACAATTGAGTGTTCTTTTATTTGGTCTTGATCTGCCATCTTTTCATATTGTTTTCCAACCTGTTTGGGACCTTCCACAGAGCAAGGCATCTACGTGATAGGGTTCAGCTACCCGGTGGTCCCCAAGGGCAAGGCTCGCATCCGAGTTCAGATCTCGGCATCGCACAGCGAGCGGGACATCGACCGGGCCGTGGACGCCTTCATCACCATCGGAAGAGATCTGAAAGTCATCGGCCCTTAGGAACAAGAGAAGCAGCTGATTGTTGGAGCCTGTCTTTTTTGGTGTCTTTTAAAAAAATATTATTTGAATGTGAACAGGCCTTTTGTCGCCTTCGTTATCATCGGAAGAGATCTGAAAGTCATCGGCCCTTAGGAACAAGAGAAGCAGCTGATTGTTAGAGTCTTGTCTTTTTTGGTGTCTTTTAAAAAAATATTATTTGAATGTGAACAGGCCTTTTGTCACCATCAAAAGAGATCTGAAAGTCATCGGCCCTTAGGAACAAGAGAAGCAACTGATTGTTAGAGTCTGTCTTTTTTTGTGTCTTTCAAAAACAAAACAAAATTGAATGTGAACAGGCCTTTTGCCGCCTTCATCATCATCAAAAGAGATCTGAAAGTCATCGGCCCTTAGGAACAAGAGAAGCAACTGATTGTTAGAGTCTGTCTTTTTTTGTGTCTTTCAAAAACAAAACAAAATTGAATGTGAACAGGCCTTTTGCCGCCTTCATCATCATCAAAAGAGACCTGAAAGTCATCGCTCCTTAACCCCTTGACTGCCACCAACGTATAATGTACTGACCTGATGACATCACTGATGATGTGATCAGATGAAGAGGAATAACCCTGATATGCTGGCTTTTGCTCTAACACAGTCAAGAGAGTTATATCACCAGATCATGTTGCCAGATTGGCTCTGTCAGTTGTCTTTTTCATGGCATGATTTGCCCACTGATTTTTTCTTTAATTTTCTCTGGCAGTCAAGGGGTTAAAAGCTTATCATCAGGGCATGCACACATTAGATCTGCAATCTGTAAGTTCCGTGCAGAAACCCCATACACGTATATAAGAAATAAGCGGACGGGATTTTGCATGAGTTTCCGTGTGTAATGTGCACACTCTTTCATATTTCTTACTTCAGATTTCTTTTTAACAGATTGCGCATGGGTTTTCATGCGGAACTTCCGCGTATATATCTGCACACAGCCTTTAAGTTTGTCTCTGTCTTGTTGGTGTTCATGGAACCAGTGAAGGGGTCTACCCACATATCTTTGCTCATATTATTGCCGTTTGCTTTCTCATCATTGTGAATGAACGTTTTGGGGTGTATGAGTGCTTTCACATAGTCATTATTATTTCAAATGTTACTTTGCTGTGTTAATAGTCCTTGTAAAGGGCAAATCAATGCTCACATTACAGATCATTTTTTCTCTTTTTTTCCCGTCCACATTTCAGATTTGTTTCTGTAAACGAATGCAGCTTATCTTGGAAGAATGTCTCTGATTTTCACAATGGGAAACAAAAATTGGATAAGTTTGGATGCCTGTCTCTTCCTGCTCAATTCTTTGACAGTCTGTCTGGAGCAGAATCAAATTCAATGTTTGAAGTTTTAAATTTTGTTGGCGTTTTCCCCTCTTACTTTATCTGGCTTTTGATTTAAGGTAGTAATAGTTTTCCACGAGAATCTTGCCTGCGTAAATAAATGGTTAGTTCCTGTTTAAGATGAAGCTTGCATAGTTTTTGTCTGTCTTTGTTGCATAAGGTTTTATCGTCTTTATAGAAGTAAAGCATTTGCTGCGGGCGTAGTAGACTAGACTACACCACTGCCTGCACATTTTGCTTGCAGTTGTGAACTCTTATTGAAGGCCTTCAATGAAATTCAAGGTGGCCCGCCCGCGGCAAATGCGCTATTGGTGTCATATAAAATTAATCGAGCATCCTTTAGTAGTTGTTGTTCTTGTCATACCCTGGCTAAAAGACTCCAGGGATCATCCCAACAGCTGAAGTACTTAAACACTATAGTACAAACGCACCAGCTAGGGATGAGAACATTACGTGTGTGACCTTTTTTGAATACCACGCCACATGGGCAGCCACACTCTGACTTCGGAGGATTTTGGAGACTGACTATGTTATGCTAGGAGATTTGCCAGGGTTAAAGACAATCCCAGCATAACTATGCAGAGCATAATAACATTTTGATGTAGCCTTGGTGTTCTAACCTATGTCGATTGATCTGACACACAGTCTTATGCCCAGAAGGCATCCTTTAGTGCCCAAGGGTTCCAATTGTGGATCGAATGCCTTCGTAGTGTGTTTTGATATATACAAGTTTTCTTCATAATCTGATCAACAAATTATTTTTTTAAATCAATGATTACAGATGACAGGTCTATCCTTTAAAGAGCCTGCTACACTCCATACACTCCGATCTCAGTGCGATGCGATTGTGACGATGTGAGTCATGATTCACGTGAAATACTTCTGTCTAAAAATAATTCTGCTATTTTCGCTCACTATACCCAAGTAGACCCAATACATGAATTTCACGTGAATCATGACTCACCTCGTCAAAATCACATCGCATTCAAAGCGAAACGTATGTAGTGTAGACTTAACCTTTTCATTTCTATTGGCCACTGCAACTAGGGTTATTAACGCCCTTGACAGTGAGAGTGAAGCCCTTGCTGGTCAGTACGGAAAAGGGCATTAACTCTTGCGAAAGGCAGCCATTTAGTGGCCTCAAATAGGGTTATTGGTTTGTTTGGTCAGTGCTCAAGCATCTACCAAGGGCATTCACTCTAGCAAAACATGGTTGTTGCAGTGGCCAATAGTGATTATACAGCTGTTAACATCAGATATATCCTTTAACCTTTTCATTGCTACAATAATTATACAACTGTTTGTTAACAGAGTACAAGTTACTGCTTCATCGCGAGAGCACGGATTCAGTTTCTGCTCATGCTGACTAATTTTAACCCTTTCACCACCAATGTCGCATTTATGCACCACAATGGTTTAACACCCATGTCGCTAAAAGGCATCAAATCAGGGCCTGTTATCCGAAGACGCTATTTTCTCAATTCTGGGAGGTAAGGATAGGCCTAATGCTATACATGTCATGAAGGAATTCCCAATATTGCAGATTGTTTTTCTTTACCCAGTTAAGTTTAATGGTATTTTTTGGCTGAAAAACAGCTGGCAGCAAAAGGGTTAATGGGGATCTCATCAAAGACGGCGTTTTGTTTAAGTCTAAAATGAAATGTTTTTAAAATGATTTTCAAGCATACATTTTTTTACCCCAGTTAATTGCATTAGAAGTACAACCTATATATCTGTATGCTTTCTCAAGAAATAAAATATTTAAGAATCAAAGTGCCATTTATGATTTGAACCATGGTTTGTTTGTTTTTTGGGTTTTTTTCTTTCAATTATTTCTTTCCTTGACTTTTACTTTAAATGATGCACACATTCCATATCAAATAATGTGCATTTTAAGCAATGTTTGATTTCTTTCTCATGACAATTTCAAGGATGTTGGTTTTGAAAGACATTTCTTGTGAAATTTGCTTTCATGACTTGAGCATGACTTGAGATTGAAAAGCTTTTATTTCAGATAAGGTGATGAATTACAACGTATTGCGACATTTGGAGAACAGAATCTCCAATATTTGGAGAACAGAATCTCGTGCCTGGTAATCTCAAATGACTTGATAACAGATTTTCCTTGAAATCGAATGTTGTCTCTTTATGAACAAAGCAAAACAAAAATAATGTCATTATCTTTACATTTAAAAAAAAAAAAAATCATGCAATTACCCTTATAAAAAAGGGAACATTATTAACATCAGATGTGAGCATCCATGAACAAATAACAAACCAATTATAAAAGCAGTGTTCAGTGTAAAGATAAAAACTCTCAGAAGGCATGTTCAAAAGTTGAGAATACTTGTTTTTATGTTAGCAACAAAATTATGCTGTTTCAGATACAAATGATGGACACATTATTTGTCCATCCTTTGTATCTGAAATAGAAAAATACATGTCCAAAAATTACCTACTTTAGCCTGTGTTTATTTGCATTACATTCGTTGCTTGTTGTCTTGGAACATGAACCTTCCAGATTATGTTCACTGAATCTATTTGTGTTTTATCATGAATTCCACCTCATCTGGGCCTGTATTCACGTTGAGATAGCATGAGACTTAGCATCATGCTAACTTAGAAGCTCTTCCAAAAGTCCTATTAAATCCTATAGGAGATTGGAAGAGCTTCTAAGTTAGCATGATGCTAAGTCTCATGCTATCTCAACGTGAATACAGGCCCTGGTTTCGTCTGGCACGTGGTGCCTATGCTATTTCACCTTACCACTGCTTCCAGTTTCCACCTTAACTCGCTTCCTAGTCTGACACTAAAGGAGAGTGCTCTGTTATGTGTTTTCTGTGCTTTGTTTTAGAGCTGGGTTATTTTTCATTTTAGCAACTGCAGTGTTACATAATTATGCATATTATGTGCAGTCTTTGCTTGACAACGTTGGGGTTGTGATGTGAAAGCGCTGTACTACTAACAAAATACCCATACGAATGAGCGAAATGTCACCATAGGTAGCAGTCTTTCTTGATCTTTTATCAATCATACATAAAGTGTGTGTATATTGTTATCATAAATCTGTATATGTGTAATATTTTTAAAAATGAAGATCACCTGTTATTTGATTTGACACTATCAAGTATTTATTTATTGTTAAGTGTTTACATATACATAGAAAACGTTTGTCGCATGGGTAGTGGTAATGGATATGTAAAGACAATTTCATTTTTATGGTTTAATTGCGAGCAGGTGGCTTACGTGGATAGGGCCCTCCCGTGGGGATACCGGGGGTCTTTCAGCAGAAATTGTTCCCCCATCTTCTGGAAGTTCTGTGCTAGTAACTTTCCCTACTCTTTGACTCTGCCTTTTCTCTTCATTTTGCTTTCTGGCGTCTACTTCTTTCTGCCTTATTGGTCCATTCTCCTGCGTTTTTCCTTTTTACAATTTATGACATGCCAGGTTTTTTATATTGTACACTGGCTTCCCTGGGTACAGGGGATTTTTTCCTCTCACTTTGCACTAGGCCTTACGGTCTGAACGTGGAGTCTTTCGGATGAGACGATAAACCGAGGTCCCGTGTGCCCATGCACTTAGCATACGTTAAACCCAGTGGCAACGAAAAAGTTGTCATTTGGTCAAAATTTACCCACCCACCCCCCTTTCCTTCCTCATCAGTCACACATAAATCGCATGCAAAAAAAAAAATATAAAAAAATCGGTGGCGCGCCTCTGGCTGCGACGCGCTCTCCAGGTGGGAGCAACCCGAATTTCACAGAGACGCCTCTGTGACTATAAAGTACCTAATACCTAATACCTATCTACGCACTTGAGTGGGCACCTGTTGTCTATTCTGCAGTGCATATTTGCCAATATGCCTTTTTTTATGCATCTTAGCTTACTGGTATGTATTTATCCTTTTTTACTGTTTTTTTTAACCTGGACTCGATAAATAGAGCGGAATGGCTCACGTTTCCAGCACTGTCTGGAATGGGTACCATGGGTACAATGAGGGAAGTGTCATGTTATGAATTGTACTATATTTTTTATGTTTTCAGGTTTTGAACGTTGTTAAGATTCATGGATTTGTGTTTTGCTATGCGTGGTCGAACTTTACGCGGTGACAGTCCTGAGATAGCCATAGCTGTTGACGGGACTATAATAGACTAACTAGCTAACTAAATGGTTTAATTTTCTTAAGTTTGTGTTCCTTTGTTGTTGGTGGTGGTGTTTTTTGTTTGTAGTTTTAGAATAATGACTATCGAACAACACATTTCTTACACATTAAATTCCTCAGTGATGCATATTTTCTGTTGATTTAAAATTAGACGGTCTAATGAAAAGTCTTCACTTTTTTTTAAAATTTGGGTTTTAAGGAACCATTTATATTCTAAAACACAATTAAGTCTAAACAAACTTTGTAGTTCATTGATATTTTTACAAAGTGATGTGAATTAAACGTTGCATCAAGAAACAAGTGATCTTATCAATCTAAAGCAATATAAACATGAAAAGTGTGAAAATCCTTAAATTAAAAGGAAAATTTTAATGATAATAATGTCCTCTGTTCTTTTGTGATATGGTCTTCCACAGTTATTGGAGATTTTATATTTGTTGTTGCTCTTTTTTTAATTTTTATCAGTCTTTCTTGTAAGTATGGTTCGTTGTTCTTGATTTTTTAAATTGGCGTTATAAAACAAACATGAATGTCATTTATTGCCTCCCCCGAAGTCGGAGTGTGACTGCCCATGTGGCGGGGTATTCAAAAACGGTCACACACATAATGTTCTCATCCCTAGCTGATGCATTTGTACCATAGTGTTCAAGTGCTTCGGCTGTTGGGATGATCTCTTTTAGCCAGGGTAAATCGACAACATCATTTATTGTGATATTCTACTGAAGTAGCACCTTGTAAGAAAGTGAAGGATTTCCGTTCATTACAATTTCATATTATAACCATAGAACGTCATTAGAATTACTCACACCTTACTCTCCCTTGCAAATACTTGTACATGTAATGTCTGTCTCAAACACTTTTCTTTTTTTTTATCTTGGTGATTATTTTCCACTTAATATCTGCTCATTTGTCAGTATCTCCCCCCCCCCCCCCCCCCCCCCTACACATTTTTTTGGGAAAAAGGGTGTGCGTGAGATTGTGATTTTTGTTGGCTCAAGATCTCCTGACCACGTTTTTTGCTTCTCACCCAGAAAGATCAAATATATATTTTGTCATGTTATGGATATGAAGTGCACTAATACCATATTATATTTTTCCTAAAAAAAAAAAAAGAATGAATATGCTTGGTGGGAAAAGTTGTCTTGTCCTTGAGCAAATGCGATTGTTCTTCATATACTTTTTGTGTTAAATCTCTCTCTCTCTGTGTTACCCAACACATACCTGAAATCACAATAAAACTGGGGCAGTAGGTGGATGCCTCGTGCCTCCATACAGGGAGCTGGACAACCCCACCCCCCCCTCCACGAGTCTCTTCCCCGTGGGGATACTGGGGTGGTGGAGAGGGGGGGTCCTTTCAGTACAAATAGTTCACCTACTGAACCTTCTGTGCTAGTAACTTCCTCTAATCTATCTCTCTTTCACCTTGCTTTTTCCCTTTGCTTACTGTCATCTACTATCTTTCTGCCTTACTGGTCCATTCTCCTGCCTTTGTTCGATAAATTCTTACATTGATTTTTCTCCAGCAGAAGACAGACATGCTGGGCCTAACTATTTCTTTGTTAGGCGCATAACGGCAGCATGACACATCAGCGCTCACGAAATTGTCTGAGCAATTGAAAAAACAACGACTCAATGTTAGACACATTAAAAAAACAATCAGTGCGAATTAAATACCATGAAGAGAAGCACCAGTGTATTCCGGTTTACACCCCTCGGTAAATTCCAGGATGAGGACTCATCTCGCATGTATATAGTAATTAAATGTTATTTGAAGTCTTTAAAATGAATGTAAAGTTAATATGAATCATATGGCAGATTATTTCGAGACTTGTGTATTAGGTAACCATACCTGTCCATATTAATAGACGATTTTCGGAGAGAAAAAACTAGGGGAGAGCACTTCGTGAAAATTAGAGTTTACCTCCATTACTCGGTCAAATACCATAGCAGCAATGGCGTCGAAGCTTGAAACCGCAGGATGCGAGTCAGCGACTTGCAAACATTTTTTTTATAAAAAGTAGGGGTGGCCAGTGGCCACAAACTGATAAAACTTGCAAAATGTGACGTAAAAATATAAACATAAATTTTTAGAATGACGCACGGTGTTCTAAGTGCTGTATGTCTGCTCAAACACACGAGTCGATAGGCTACGAGAGCTGATGGTAGAGTGACTTCCCCTGTTTGACCGACTGAATTAGGCAAGATCATTCCCACACACCATGAAATTACTCCCCTTAATTATTTCCGAACAATTCCTATTAAGCAAAGTCTTTGAAGTCTTTAGCGAAGCACTGTTTCCATGTAGTGAGCAGGGCAGATTACAGGTAACGTTACCTGTCCATATTAATTAAGCAAAGTCTTTAACGAAGCACTGTTTCCATGTAGTGAGCAGGGCAGATTACATTATCGGATTTCTGTCATTGGCCTTTGTTGCGGCTTAGCATAATTGTGTTGGCCTTTTTTGGTATGTATTATTAGTTCAGCAGTGTTGACAACTGTGAAGCAAATTTGGTGGGGTGGGGTGTTTTTGTTGTTTTTTATGGGAGGGGATGAGGGGGGGGGGGGGGGGGGGGGGGAGACTGAGGCTTAACATAATTGTGTTGGCCTTTTTTGTATGATTAGTTCAGCAGTGTTGACAACTGTGAAGCAAATTTGGTGGGTGAGGGAGGGGGGTGGGGTGTTTTTGTTGTTTTTTATGGGAGGGGATGAGGAGGGGGTGGGGGGGAAGGAGACTGAGATGGAGAGTAAAAACAGACAGAGAAAACATTGTTTCACTGTGTGTCTGTATGTGTGTGCCACGCACACAATGCACAACATGTGCACACACACAAATGTACGTACACACACACTCAAACACACAGGTGTAGAGTGGCACAGAGGTATTGCGTTCGCCTTGTGTCAAGTAAACTCGAGTTCGAACCTGGGTACAGGAGATTTTTCCTCTCACTTTGCACTAGGCCTTACGGTCTGAGCGTGGAGTCTTTCGGATGAGACGATAAACCGAGGTCCCGTGTGCCCATGCACTCAGCACAAGTTAATGCCAGTGGCAACAAAAAAGTTGTCATTTGGTCAAAATTTATATGCACCCCCCCCCCCCCCATTTCCTTCCTCATCAGTCACACAAAAAAGATGGCTGGCGCGCCTCTGGCTGCAATGCGCTCTCCAGGTGGGAGCAACCTGAATTTTACCTCTGTGACTATAAAAATACCTAATACCGAACACACACACTAACGCAGTGAACTCATTTATTTCGATATGATCTTTATTCAGGAGGAAGCATTCATACTGTAATAGATCTTCCAAGTCCCCGATATGATTGCACATTTCACTCTTCTTCACCACACCTGTGCATACATGCATTGGAAAGAACAGGCTTTTATCACATTATTATCATACTTGACTGAAATAATATACAAGCATATTTCAACTATGGGTTGACAGGCATCAGAATTGTCAGGATTTCAGAGGATTAAGAATTTCTGACAGAGGATTGGCTTCTCTTGTCAGAGGTTTTGCCTTTTTATTCAGTGTTATCTTTTGTGTTAAATAGCATTTTAAAGCGATTTATCACTGTAATGCGCCGTTTTGGGGGTGTTGGGAACTCATTTCAGTGTTGTCCCTCTTCAGTCTAGGGCCTTGATGGCCCTTCTACCGCGGTTTTCAGAGGATTGGACTTCAGACTATTCTGATGCCTGGTTAATAATAACTGCGCTGAAGGTTAGGATGGGGTATACTGAAAAATATATGGGAAATGTTGTTACTGAACAAGTCATTTGCAAAAGAAAACCGATATAGGACATAACTGCTACTACTTATATAAATGACCAATTTCTAAGCGCTTTACAATCACAGATGGTGATATATCTGCTGCCTTGCTCAACGTATCTCCATAGATATGGCAGAGACTTGAACTAGAAAAAAAAATGCATCACAGAAGTAGGAATTTTGGTGATTAAGCTATCGAATAGTATTTATATAATAATGACAGTGATGATGATACCAATAAAGCTTATACTTATATATAGTGATGGAGATGGTTTCAACCCTTTCAGCTAAAACAAACACACATGCATACTCTCTCTCTCTCCCACCCACTCTCTCTCTCCAGTTCCAGCCCCAACTGCTCTTACAATAATCAATGTTTTTTCCTTACAAAGAACAACAAAATATATCGAGGAGTCTGAATTATTTAAGATTTAATCAAATGTTTTATACATCAAATTATCTCCCCATTTTACCCTTAACCCCTTGACTGCCATATAACACATCACATACTGACTTGATGACATCACTGATGACATCATCAGATCAAAAGAAATAACTGATATTCTGGCTTGTGCTCTAACACAGTCAAGAGAGTTGTCTCCCCAGACCATTTTGCCAGATTGTCTCTATCAGTTGTCCTTTTCATGGCATGATTTGTACAATGATTTTTTTCTTTCATTTTCACTGGCAGTCAAGGGGTTAAAAATAAAACGGAGGAAACGGTGCATTAGTGCTACATGAAATGAATGTCTATCGTCAATCTCCTCTGGTTATGCCATTACAATTCACCTGAAAATAACAAATCTCTCTCGTGATCTCTCCCTCTCTTTCCTTCCCCACAGCCCAACCCAACCCACCAAGCCTATAGGTGGGAGAAACAGCACAGTGCACCATTTCACAAACCTTTTTTTTTCTTTCCGCACAAAACCACCAAAAAAGTGTTTAAAAAGCATCAAACAGATCTCTGGTATGAACAACATTAACAAAGTAAACATGGGGGGGAAAAATCAGAGTCAACAAGTAAATAAACAATCTTAAAATAAAAGGAAATAACAAAAATCAGGGTTGCATGTCAAAACTGCAGGCCTATCTGCCTTCTCTATTCATTTGTAAATACGCTGTTTTGGGAAGGTGAAATCAAAATTTTCAAATGGAATGTCGACAGTAAAATCATTTAAAAATAACATTGTCACTGTTTAAACATAAAATCGTCACAACTAAGCAGGTAAAATACTGAAACACTAGCGTGGGTGAAAGTAATTGAAGAAATGTGAAAGTAGTTCAGGCATGCTCCTGAAATCAGGATTCAAAAAGCTGATGAAAAGTCTTCAGGATTGGAACAATATTTGCATTGCTAAAAATTCGGGACTTTCCTGGTGTTGCACTGCCTCCGGGCATTGCCTCCAGGATCGTTACCACCATCTTTATATCTACTAATGTCCCATATGTGTCTGTTTTAGACCGGAGGACGTTAAACAGATTTTTCTTCTTCTTCAGGATTGGCCATCTTGTCATCCGGAACCATGGTCTTATAAAACCAAACCTTTCTGCCAAAATTGATGACGGATTAAAACAATATGATAGATATGCAATTTTAACACTACCCCACCAATCCTGTATACACACACACACACTCATTGGAAATTATTTTGAACGTGTGGTGATCACTTCAGGCTATCACACATAGCCAGCAACAGATAAGACGAACTCCACTGAAAACATTAACCAGTTTTCGCTCCGTAGCAGGCTAACAAGAGCCGGGGCAACTTACACAACACAACACAACATGCCGAACAGCACATTCTATCGTTTCATGTTTTTTTCCAGTTTATGTACATTTGATATTGCATTTTAATAGTCTATAGATATTTCATTCTTTGTACACAGTTCCCTGATTAGACTTTCTTGTTGATCTGGTTGAATAAGAGCTGATCACTCACACACACACACACACCCCAGACCTGTTTACTCCTATTTTGCAAATTTGTAATTTCTGAAACAAAAAATAGTCATTTTGAAGGAAAAAAACCTAATCCAACGCGTGGCCGATTCTTTTTCTTCACGTAACCCGATTATATGGAAGCAATAGTGCACTGGGAGACCTTTAAAAACATTTTTTAAACCATGTATTGGCCTTTTCTCTTTCAAACTCAGCTTACTAACCTGTTCAAACTGCTTGTGATCTGACCACGCGGTCGCTTTGACGCCATCTTGAAACAGAATGACTGGGAACCGGAATGACTTTTCACTGCATTGTTTCAAAAGCATCACTTGCCGACGCAACTGTAGTGGTGGGGTGGCTATTTTTAGGATTTTTTTTGTCGCCGTAATTCTCGTAAAAATTACTGAAAAATCGTAAAGGTAAACAGGTCTGCGCACACAAACATATGCACATACACATGCATGCATGCACATACAACCATAGGAAATAAAGAAATTACTCCTAACAAATAATAAAAGTCCACATGATAACTACATGAATGACGACATTCTCTCTCTCAGAAAAAGGTCAAGCAATATTCTATTCTTTAATTTTAACTTAAAAATCCTTCAAACAAAATGAAGGAATATAAACTGACGATTCATAACTGTAACAGATGAAACAAGTAACTTATGATAATAAAGACAAACGCGATACTTTTACAAATATAACAGAAATTAGAATAAATAGCATTGCTCATACCCACACAGACACAGTTTGGCTCTGAAAATGTGGAAATGTTCAACATATAATAGGTAAAAGAATTTAAAAAGAAAGAAACCAACAAGTGCAAAATAAACCAAATCAACAAAATTGCACAACAGGGACAGCAACAACAAAAAGAACCAAAAAAAAACCAACGTTAAAAGTTTTTTCAGATAGAATTTGACATTGCATTTCAAACATCTTTCAAACAAACAAATAAAACGAAGTTCGTCCCTTTCTGCACATTACAATTTCAACCAGTAACATAGAACTGCACACTCCTTTACGCATAAGCATCATACACACGTAACAACAAAACACAATATCTACACACAAAGTATTTGGAATATGCACTACAGACAAACCCCTATTTTACGACCCTCTGTTAAGCAACCACCTCTCATTTGAGACCGGATTTGTTGGCACGGATGCATTTTACTATGTAAACGACCTCTCTTAAACGACTTCCTCTAAAACGCGACTTACGACCGCCATTTTGTTGGTTTTTACGACCGTTGTTGTCGTCTGCATAGACTTCGAGCAAAGGGAAACAACCACGGTCAAGGGCCTGAAAGCGGAGTCGCTTCCCTTGTTGTAGAAAAGATGGCGGAAAGCGTAGGAAAAGCACGAAAACCACTGACTTTGAAAAAGAAAACCACTGACTTTGGACGAGAGTGGAGGTGATTAACAGAAGTCGGCGAAGTGAAACTGTAATACATCGATTGCACAATCCTATGGAGTTGGAAAGACCCAAATCCAGTTTTAATATGTCATTGTATGTGTGCATGAAGAAGAGAGTATGAACTGTGCTGAACTTTTTCTTTCTACGGCTGCCAGTGAAAACCTCCGTCATACGACCCCTCCAATTTACGACCGATTTTTCCGGACATTTTGGAAGTCTTAAAATAGAGGTTTGTCTGTATCATCCCCATCATTTGTACATTTTTTTCACATATTCAATGGAATTGGCGAAATGTTCCAGTCTTTAATGCACAAGCAGTACATTACTAAACAAAAAACAAAGGAACCATTCAGAAAACACACACACGCGCACACACATCTTAAAGGTGGACCATGATGGATTAGTTTTTGCAAGAAACACGTCGAGATCAGAAAGACAGCCTTTTCAAGGATCGGAACACTCACTTTGTTCTGGTTTCCTAGAAATCGAACTGTCAAAACGTTGATTCCTCCTTGGCGGAGATGCCGGAGAGAGAAGCCATTTTGGATGGGGTGGGTGAAGGCCAGTCATTGTGGTTGAAGATTTTCTTCTTTGTAGTGCAGCAACAACAACAAAAAATTGAGCTATTTCCTTTGTTGTGAGCGAAACTCCTTTTGGTAAACTGTATAAAATTTAAAATAAATAAATAAAAAGGCTTGTATTGTGGAAATGTTGTGCAAATGGTTTGTTCTAACTCAGGCGGCCATTAAAAAAGAGAAGGCATGTGAAAGAATTTGACTTCCAGCACCTCGCAGATTTGACGGTTTGATTTCTAGGAAACCAGAGCAAAGTGAGTGTTGCGATCTCTGTAAAGGGTATTTTCCTGGTGATCTCGACATGTTTCTTGCAAAATCTCATCCGTCAGGGTGTGCCTTTAAGTATCACTTGTAACTCTCTTTGGCATCTTCAACAGAATTACGATCGTTGAAGCACTTGGCGCATTATTCTGCCTTTTTTTTCAGAAAAATCTTCCAAATAATGTTCTCCTATCAGCTATGAAATCTGAATGCATCGGCTATATGCAGCGGGAAGACCAGTGGAAACTGAACACATACGTACCTCACCCATTATGGCCATATGGCCTGGGAACGCAGAAGAAGAAGAAGCACAGACAACAGCAGACATTTTACAAACAACAAAACAACAACAACCCATTCATAACATACATTGTCATTTCTATCACTCTTTAATCTTCCCGACATATTCAGTTAAATTGACAATCACTCTTTTGACGCATAAACGCCACACTACACCATAAAAGATGTACGCCAAACAAAGCAAAAATAAATTAACATCACCGCTAACTCTTGTTGGTCTTCTTTTGACACACAAGTAGCATGTCACACCACAATGAATGCTAAGAAATAACACACACACACTATCACTATCCCAGTCTTATTTGTCCTCAATGGAACTGACAATTACCCACTTTTGACACAAGGTTAGTACATTACACCACAACGAACACAGAGAAATTAAGATCGCTATCTTTTGTTGGTCTTGTCGGCATCTTCGATGGAGTTGACGATTCGTTGGCGGGATTTGCGACTCAGGTGGTCGACCGAGTTGACCAAAGCCAGTAGCTGTTTGCTGGAGTACTCCTGACGAGAGAAAAACAAACAACAGAGCAGACTATTTTATAATGTTACGTTGCTGCTTTGTTTCATGTTGTCCTATGTTACATGGGTGCAACTACACAAAATGAAAAAACCTGAAAGGCCGGACAGGCATGGGAATTAGAGAAGACAAAAAAGACTGAAAATTGGGGTCTGGAAGCAGGCATAGGAAAAAGGAATAAAAAACAACTGAAAACCGTGTGTGTTGGGATACAGCCCCCAGAAAATGAAGCTTCTTCCGTTATCTAAGCCTTAAAAACAGTATTAGAGATAAGACTGATATATTTAGTTCATTTTGCATTCATTTATAACCAATAACTTAAGTTTTACTCATTGGGCTTCTTTTTTTTTTATCTCATAAATGTCCTCTTGGACCATCAAAAAAGCTGAAACTTGCAAAAGAGGACCATCAAAAAAGCTGAAATCAGCCAAAAGACTGACAATTCCCATGCCTTCCGGAGTCCAGGGGTAATGACCCCACGCACCTGAAGCAAAAACTGATTTATGAAGGTATTTTAGTTTGATTTTTTTCCACAATTTATACAAATGCTTATTTCAAAGTGTTTAAAAAATACAGTAGACACACAAAGATCTTGTTTGACAAATTTAAAAAAAAGGAACTTCCTCTTCTGGTAAAATTAAAAAAACAGGAAATCCTTGTATACCAGGAAAAGTTGCACCCATGATGTTATGTTACATAATGACACGCCATCTTCTGTTACCCTAGAAATGCTACCTTTATTTTCATATATTATTCCTCAATTTCAGACCAAGCTCTAAGCGCTTTACAGGCAGGACAGGCTTTTTTTAAAGTTATAGAACACTATCCAAACCTACAATATTTCATAAAATCCATTCTTTAATTTTGTTTGACTTTTTCTCTTGTGTTGGTTAAAATTGTTCACTAAGACAAACACGTGACCTGCTTGGTGACTTTAAACAAACAAAATATCTTACTGTTTCAACCTTAAGTCATAAGTCATAAGATTCTTTATTGTCCATTGGCATTGTACAACGCACATGGAAACTTGTCTTCCACAGTGTGAAATAAAAAATATTAAATAAAAGTATGAAACATAAATTTACATTAACAAATATGTAACTCTCACATCACACCCAATCATTCATCCGCTATCTTGCTCACTCATCATGCAACCCACCACCACTTCTGCCTTCATAATTAACCCTAAATCCTCCTAAACAAAGTTTTTTTCAAATGAGTATATAGACTTGCAGAGTTTTTACGATAGCATGACAGTGTTCTTTTACTCCTTCAAGTTTTACTACATTTTTACCTTGTGCTCTTGCACCCAGGTTTCCAGTTGGCTTTCTGGCAGGTAGTAGGCCTTGATGTAGGCCTCCACTAGCTCTCTCTCTGGGATGGGCCTGCATATATCATCATCATCACCATCATCACCACCAAATTCATCTTTATCATGTTCTTCTTCATCACCATCATCATCATCATCATCTTCTTCATCATCATCATCATCTTCTATCATCATCATCACTGTCATAGTTGTAGCCCCCCCTATGGGGATACCGTGGGATCTTTCATACAAACAGCCCCCCACCTTCTGGAAGTTCTGTGCTCGTAGCTTCCTCTAACCTATCACTCTCTTTGACTCAGCCTTTTCCCTTTGCTTACTGTCGTCTATTATCTTTCTGCCTTAGTGGTCCATTCTCCTGCCTTTGTTCTAGAAACACTTAAGATTTTCTCCAGCCGAAGACGGACATGCTGGGCATAACTATTTCTCAGTTAGGCACATAACTGCAGCATGACGCATCTGCACTCATATGACGGGAAACTGAGTGGTCGACAAAGAAGAATAGTTGTAGTCGTAATTGCTATCATCATCATTATCACCACCATAACCGCCACCACATCCACCATCATCAGCATCATTACCCTTAGCAGCAGCTGATAATATGATTGTATTTTATGTCATTCGTGTATCGGGGGCGACATGAGTATAGAAAACGAAAACAGTAGAATTATTTTTAAAATTTCACGTGAATCATGACTAGCAGACACAATCACAATAGGATCGGATCATATGCAGTGTGTCTGCCCCTTCAGACCAAGAGACTTCCTGTGGGGATACCAGGGGGGTCTTTTGTACAAATAGTTCCCCCACCTTCTTGAAGTTCTGTGCTTGTAACTTACTCTAATCTGCCACTCTCTTTGACTCTGCCTTTTCCCTTTGCTTTCTGTCATCTACTATCTTTCGGACTTATTGGCCAATTCTCCTGCCTTTTTTTTTCCAAAAATATTTTTTCCTTTGAGCTCCTCCGAAATCGGAATGTCAGCTGTATGCAGCGAGGACACCAGTGAAAACTGGGAAACGGACACATACATCCCCATTGTGGCCTTATGGCCCGGGAACGCAGAAGAAGAAGAAGAAGACCAAGAAAAAAGTGGTGTACAAGGCAATGTGTACTGACTCGCAGAAGAAGAAGAAGAAGAGCAAGAGAATATGTGGTGTACACAATGTGCACTGACTCGCAGAAGAAGAAGAAGAAGAGCAAGAGAAAAAGTGGTGTAGAAGCAATGTGTATTGACTCGCAGAAGAAGAAGAAGAGCAAGAGAAAAAGTGGTGTAGAAGGCAATGTGTATTGACTCGCAGAAGAAGAAGAAGAGCAAGAAAAAAAGTGGTGTAGAAGGCAATGTGTATTGACTCGCAGAAGAAGAAGAAGAGCAAGAAAAAAAGTGGTGTAGAAGGCAATGTGTATTGACTCGCAGAAGAAGAAGAAGAGCAAGAGAAAAAGTGGTGTAGAAGGCAGTGTGCACTGACTTGAGGACGACGATCTGGTCCAGCTTGGTGAGGAACTGCTGGAAGTCCAGCTGCATCAGGGCCCGGCCCTCGTTGCTGCACTTCTTGGCGTGGGAGTAGCTGCCACAAATGTGTGGATGAAGGTTAAAACAGGCATCAATGTGCACATACATACAGACACAGACACATGCACATGTATACATACATATATACACAGGCACACATACATACATACATACATGCGCACAGAGCTGCATCAGGGCCCGGCCCTCGTTGCTGCACTTCTCAGCGTGGGAGTAGCTACCCCAAATGTGTGAATGAAGGTGAAGGCAGGCATGAATGTACACATGCATACAGACACACGCACATACATACATATATACACAGGCACACATACATACATACATGCGCACAGAGCTGCATCAGGGCCCGGCCCTCGTTGCTGCACTTCTTGGCGTGGGAGTAGCTGCCACAAATGTGTGGATGAAGGTTAAACCAGGCATGAATGTACACATACATACAGACACAGACACATGTATACATACATATATACACAGGCACACATACATACATACATGCGCACAGAGCTGCATCAGGGCCCGGCCCTCGTTGCTGCACTTCTCAGCGTGGGAGTAGCTGCCCCAAATGTGTGAATGAAGGTGAAGGCAGGCATGAATGTACACATGCATACAGACACACGCACATACATACATATATACACAGGCACACATACATACATACATGCGCACAGAGCTGCATCAGGGCCCGGCCCTCGTTGCTGCACTTCTCAGCGTGGGAGTAGCTGCCCCAAATGTGTGAATGAAGGTGAAGGCAGGCATGAATGTACACATGCATACAGACACACGCACATACATACATATATACACAGGCACACATACATACATACATGCGCACAGAGCTGCATCAGGGCCCGGCCCTCGTTGCTGCACTTCTTGGCGTGGGAGTAGCTACCCCAAATGTGTGAATGAAGGTGAAGGCAGGCATGAATGTACACATGCATACAGACACACGCACATACATACATATATACACAGGCACACATACATGCGCACAGAGCTGCATCAGGGCCCGGCCCTCGTTGCTGCACTTCTTGGCGTGGGAGTAGCTGCCACAAATGTGTGGATGAAGGTTAAACCAGGCATCAATGTACACATGCATACAGACACAGACACCCATACCCACAGAGCTGCGTCAGAGCTTGGCACTTCTTGGCGTGAGAGTAGCTGCCACAAATGTGTAGATGAAGGTTAAGGCAGGCATCAATGTACACATACATACAGACACATGCACACACATACATGCGCACAAGGCTCTGACTGCATCGCTGCAATTTTTGGCGTGGGAGTAGCTGGCACAAATATGTAGATGAAGGTTAAGGCAGGCATCAATGTACACATACATACAGACACATGCACATACATACATGCGCACAAGGCTCTGACTGCATCGCTGCACTTCTTGGCGTGGGAATAGCTGCCACAAATGTGCAGATCAAAATTAAGGCAGGCACGAATATACAGACATAGACACCCATACGCATAGAGCTGCATCAGAGCTTGCACTTCTTGGCATGCGAACAGCTGCCACAAATATGTAGATGAAGGTTAAGGCAGGCATCAATATACACATACATACATACATAGACATATGCACATACGCATTAGGCCTTACGGTCTGAACGTGGAGTCCTGTGTGCCCATGCACTTAGTACACTTTAAACTCAGTGGCAACAAAAAAGTTGTCATTTGGTCAAAATGTACCCCACCCCCCTTCCTTCCTCATCACTCACACAAAAATCGCAAGCAAAAAAAAAAGAAGGGTGGCACGTCTCTGGCTGTGATGCGCTTTCCAGGTGGGAGCAACCCGAATTTCACACACACCTCTGTGACTATAAAATACCAAATATGCATGCACACACACACATACATGCACAAAGGGACATGGAGATACAGAGAGAGAAAAGAGAAAAAACAATGGTGAAAGGAACAAAAGGAAGTAAAATCGAAGATTATGGACAGTATCTAACTCTGTCAATTGCCTAAGTTTACACCCCTCTTTGCCTCTCCCTAACAACAATTCCAAAGGACAGTAACTCTCTCTAGGCAAACACAAAGAACAATAACTCTGGAGATCGCATTTTATTCCATTAACAATAGAGCATTTGCCACGCGCCGGTGACCTTGAATTTCACTGAGTTGAATTTAGAGAGTTGAATTAGAGAGGTCAGCGCAACTCGGGCAGAACGAGCTCGGGCAAATTAGTAGTCTAGTATAGAGAACGAACACTCGTGGCAAACGCCTTATTGACATGAATTTGTGGCACCAACCATTGGGTAAGGCATGCCAACACACAAGCACACGCACACACACACTCACTCTGTCTCTCTCTCTCTGCCTCTTTCTCTGTGTGTGTGTGTGTCTCTCTCTCCCTCTTCCAAGCCAACACTCACCCCTCCACAATAGTCCTGTTGGCCAGAGCGATACAATGTTCCCACAATGTGGTAGCAGCTTCCTGTGGCAGAGGAATTCCTCTCTCTCTCTGTGTCTCTGTCTCTCTCTCTCTGTCTCTGTGTCTCTCTCTCTGTCTCTGTCTCTCCCAACCCTACACTCACAATGGTCCTGTTGGCCAGAGCGATGCAGTGTTGTTACACCGTGGTAGCAGCTTCCTGGGGCAGAGGAATTCCTCTCTCTCTCTGTCTGTCTGTCTCTCTCTATCTCTCTCTCTCACAACCCTACACACCCCTCCACAATGGTCCTGTTGGCCAGAGCGATGCAGTGTTGTTACACCGTGGTAGCAGCTTCCTGGGGCAGAGGAATTCCTCTCTCTCTCTGTCTGTCTGTCTGTGTCTGTCTCTCTCTATCTCCCAACCCTACACTCACCCCTCCACAATGGTCCTGTTGACCAGAGCGATGCAGTGTTGTCACACCGTGGTAGCAGCTTCCTGAGGCAGAGGAATTCCTCTCTCTCTCTCTGTCTGTCTGTCTGTCTCTCTCTCTCTATCTCTCTCTCTCTCCCAACCCTACACTCACCCCTCCACAATGGTCCTGTTGGCCAGAGCGATGCAGTGTTGTCACACCGTGGTAGCAGCTTCCTGGGGCAGAGGAATTTCTCTCTCTCTCTGTCTGTCTGTCTCTCTCTATCTCTCTCTTTCACAACCCTACACTCACCCCTCCACAATGGTCCTGTTGGCCAGAGCGATGCAGTGTTGTTACACAGTGGTAGCAGCTTCCTGGGGCAGAGGAATTCCTCTCTCTCTCTGTCTGTCTGTCTCTCTCTATCTCTCTCTTTCACAACCCTACACTCACCCCTCCACAATGGTCCTGTTGGCCAGAGCGATGCAGTGTTGTTACACAGTGGTAGCAGCTTCCTGGGGCAGAGGAATTCCTCTCTCTCTCTGTCTGTCTGTCTGTGTCTGTCTCTCTCTATCTCTCTCTCTCTCCCAACCCTACACTCACCCCTCCACAATGGTCCTGTTGACCAGAGCGATGCAGTGTTGTCACACCGTGGTAGCAGCTTCCTGAGGCAGAGGAATTCCTCTCTCTCTCTGTCTGTCTGTCTCTCTCTCTCTCTCTCTCTCTCCCCAACCCTACACTCACCCCTCCACAATGGTCCTGTTGGCCAGAGCGATGCAGTGTTGTCACACCGTGGTAGCAGCTTCCTGGGGCAGAGGAATTTCTCTCTCTCTCTCTGTCTGTGTCTCTCTCTCTCTGTCTCTGTCTCTCCCAACCCTACACTCACCCCTCCACAATGGTCCTGTTGGCCAGAGCGATGCAGTGTTGTCACACCGTGGTAGCAGCTTCCTGGGGCAGAGGAATTCCTCTCTCTCTCTGTCTGTCTGTCTGTGTCTGTCTCTCTCTCTCTCTCTCTCTCCCAACCCTACACTCACCCCTCCACAATGGTCCTGTTGGCCAGAGCGATGCAGTGTTGTCACACCGTGGAAGCAGCTTCCTGAGGCAGAGGAATTCCTCTCTCTCTCTCTCTCTGTCTCTCTCTCTCTCTCTCTCACAACCCTACACTCACCCCTCCACAATGGTCCTGTTGGCCAGAGCGATGCAGTGTTGTCACACCGTGGTAGCAGCTTCCTGAGGCAGAGGAATTCCTCTCTCTCTCTGTCTGTCTGTGTCTGTCTCTCTCTATCTCTCTCTCTCTCCCAACCCTACACTCACCCCTCCACAATGGTCCTGTTGGCCAGAGCGATGCAGTGTTGTCACACCGTGGTAGCAGCTTCCTGGGGCAGAGGAATTCCTCTCTCTCTCTCTGTCTGTCTGTCTGTGTCTGTCTCTCTCTATCTCTCTGTCTCTCCCAACCCTACACTCACCCCTCCACAATGGTCCTGTTGGCCAGAGCGATGCAGTGTTGTCACACCGTGGTAGCAGCTTCCTGGGGCAGAGGAATTCCTCTCTCTCTCTGTCTGTCTGTCTCTCTCTATCTCTCTCACAACCCTACACACCCCTCCACAATGGTCCTGTTGGCCAGAGCGATGCAGTGTTGCCACACCGTGGTAGCAGCTTCCTGGGGCAGAGGAATTCCTCTCTCTCTCTGTCTGTCTGTCTCTCTCTGTCTCTGTCTTTCACAACCCTACACTCACCCCTCCACAATGGTCCTGTTGGCCAGAGCGATGCAGTGTTGTCACACCGTGGTAGCAGCTTCCTGAGGCAGAGGAATTCCTCTCTCTCTCTGTCTGTCTGTCTGTCTCTATCTCTCTCTCTCCCAACCCTACACTCACCCCTCCACAATGGTCCTGTTGGCCAGAGCGATGCAGTGTTGTCAGACCGTGGTAGCAGCTTCCTGGGGCAGAGGAATTCCTCTCTCTCTCTGTCTGTCTGTCTGTCTCTCTCTCTCTCTCTCTCTCTCCCAACCCTACACTCACCCCTCCACAATGGTCCTGTTGGCCAGAGCGATGCAGTGTTACCACACTGTGGTAGTAGCGTCCTGGGGCAGAGGAATTCCTCTCTCTCTCTGTCTGTCTGTCTCTCTCTATCTCTCTCCCAACCCTACACTCACCTCTCCACAATAGTCCTGTTGGCCAGAGCGATGCAGTGTTGCCACACTGTGGTAGCAGCCTCCTGTGGCAGAGGAATTCCTTTCTCTCTCTCTCTCTCTGTCTGTCTGTCCGTTTCTCTATCCGTCTCTCTCCCAACCCTACATTCACCCTTCCACAATGGTCCTGTTGGCCAGAGCTACACAATGTTGCCACACCTTGGTAGCAGCCTCCTGGGGCAGAGGAATTCCTCTCTCTGTTTCTCTCTCTCTGTCTGTGTCTCTTTTTCTCTGTCTCTCTCCCTCTCCCAAGCCTACACTCACCCTTCCACAATGGTCCTGTTGGCCAGAGCGATGCAGTGTTGCCACACCGTGGTAGCAGCTTCCTGAGGCAGAGGAATGCGCCGCTCCACATCACGAAGCTTCACCTTCAGCTCTGTAAGACTCTGAAAGACAATCAATATGTATAACAATTTTTAAAACATTGAACTCACTTCAGACGGATGAGCCAGATCGGGCTCATGGCCTGCACAACTGTTTAGGATGAATCAGAATGGCCTCAATTGGGCTCTCTCCTCCTCCTCTCTCTCTCTCTCCTCCTCCTCTCTCTATCACCACAAGCAATGTATCAATGTACATAGTAGTTCTGCTGTGACATGATCTCTTTGATGTCCCATTTCACATTGTTCACAGACACACAAATCCTCTCCTCCTCTCTCTCTCCTCCTCCTCTCTCTCTCACTCTATTTCTCTCACCATGAGCTGTGTATCAATGTAGGAGTTGTGCTGTGACATGATCTTGATGTCCCATTTCACATTGTTCAGACACACAAACTCTCTCCTCTCTCTCTCCTCCTCCTCCTCTCTCTCTCCCCCCCCCTCTCTATCTCCCCTTCTCTCCCTCTCCCTTACCATGAGAAGTGTATCAATGTAGAGTTGTGCTGCAACATTATCTCCTTGATGTCCCATCTGACGTTGTTCTCTCTCTCTCCTCTCTCTCCCTCTCTCTCTCTCCTCTCTCTCTCTCCTCTCTCTCACCATGAGCAGTGCATCAATGTAGGAGTTGTGCTGTGACATGATCTCCTTGATGTCCCATCTGACGTTGTTCTCTCTCTCTCTCTCTCTCTCTCTCTCTCCCCTCTCTCTCTCTCTCTCTCCCCACCATGAGCAGAGTATCAATGTAGGAGTTGTGCTGTGACATGATCTCCTTGATGTCCCATCTGACGTTGTTCTCTCTCTCTCTCCTCTCTCTCTCTCCCCCTCTCTCTCTCTCTCTCTCCCACCATGAGCAGAGTATCAATGTAGGAGTTGTGCTGTGACATGATCTCCTTGATGTCCCATCTGACGTTGTTCTCTCTCTCTCTCTCTCTCTCTCTCTCTCCCTCTCTCTCTCTCTCTCTCTCCCACCATGAGCAGAGCATCAATGTAGGAGTTGTGCTGTGACATGATCTCCTTGATGTCCCATCTGACGTTGTTCTCTCTCTCTCTCCTCTCTCTCTCCTCTCTCTCTCTCTCTCTCCCACCATGAGCAGAGTATCAATGTAGGAGTTGTGCTGTGACATGATCTCCTTGATGTCCCATCTGCCATTGTTCTCTCTCTCTCCTCTCTCTCTCTCTCCTCTCTCTCTCTCTCCTCTCTCTCACCATGAGCAGTGTATCAATGTAGGAGTTGTGCTGTGACATGATCTCTTTGATGTCCCATCTGACGTTGTTCTCTCTCTCTCCTCTCTCTCCTCTCTCTCACCATGAGCAGTGTATCAATGTAGGAGTTGTGCTGTGACATGATCTCCTTGATGTCCCATCTGACGTTGTTCTCTCTCTCTCCTCTCTCTCTCTCTCTCTCTCTCTCTCCCTCTCTCTCTCTCTCTCCCCCATGAGCAGAGTATTAATGTAGGAGTTGTGCTGTGACATGATCTCCTTGATGTCCCATCTGCCATTGTTCTCTCTCTCCCCCTCTCTCTCTCTCTCTCTCTCCCACCATGAGCAGAGTATTAATGTAGGAGTTGTGCTGTGACATGATCTCCTTGATGTCCCATCTGCCATTGTTCTCTCTCTGTCTCCTCTCTCTCTCCCCCCCCCCCCTCTCTCTCTCTCTCTCACCATGAGCAGTGTATCAATGTAGGAGTTGTGCTGTGACATGATCTCTTTGATGTCCCATCTGACGTTGTTCTCTCTCTCTCCTCTCTCTCTCCCCTTCTCTCTCTCTCTCTCTCTCTCACCATGAGCAGTGTATCAATGTAGGAGTTGTGCTGTGACATGATCTCCTTGATGTCCCATCTGACGTTGTTCTCTCTCTCTCCTCTCTCTCTCTCTCCCCTTCCCTCTCTCTCTCACCATGAGCAGTGTATCAATGTAGGAGTTGTGCTGTGACATGATATCCTTGATGTCCCATCTGACGTTGTTCTCTCTCTCTCCTCTCTCTCTTTCTCTCCTCTCTCTCTCCCCCCTTCCCTCTCTCTCACCATGAGCAGTGTATCAATGTAGGAGTTGTGCTGTGACATGATCTCCTTGATGTCCCATCTGATGTTGTTCTCTCTCTCTCCTCTCTCTCCCCTTCCCTCTCTCTCTCACCATGAGCAGTGTATCAATGTAGGAGTTGTGCTGTGACATGATATCCTTGATGTCCCATCTGACGTTGTTCTCTCTCTCTCCTCTCTCTCTTTCTCTCCTCTCTCTCTCCCCCCTTCCCTCTCTCTCACCATGAGCAGTGTATCAATGTAGGAGTTGTGCTGTGACATGATCTCCTTGATGTCCCATCTGACGTTGTTCATCTGCTGCAGCACATGGTCGTAGCTGATGGCCCGCGATGCCACAGGTCTGTACACCGCCTTACGGAGCTCTGTGGCCATCTTCACCGTCTGCAGCCATAACAACCCGCATCATACTCTCCTGGATATTGGACTGATGTCATGCTAGGAGCTTGCCATGGCTACAGACAATCCCCATATAACTATGCAGAACATAACAAAATTTTGATGTAGCCTTGGCGTTCTAGCTTATATCAATCTAGACAAAATTGTGGACATATAGAGACGGGGGGCACATAAAGACCAAATTGGGGACACATAGAGACCAAATTGGGGACATATAGAGACGGGGGGCACAATGCTATGTAATCGACAGCACGGGAAGATTTAATCCCCACCTGTGAGTAGAAGGTCTGCAGAAAGGCTTTCCTGTTGGGAGGGATCAGGGATTCCAGGTGGCCCTCCAGCATCTCCAACTGACTGGCCAAAAACACTCTGAAATTCATTCAAACAGGCGCCTTCAGGTGTGTGATGTCATTGATGATGTCATAACTTTTGACGTTGTAGCCCTGGAATGGCTTAGACAAGTCAGGTAAGATATATCTCCAGACCATTTTCTCAGACTGAATGCAAAACTTGAGATTGAGCCTGACACGCCTCTTTTAGATTTTATAAGAAAATCGATAACTTCTCAATTTTCCTGTGGCAGTAAAAGGGGTTAACCATAAACTCAGTCATAAAAACAAAAACAAAAAAGACAACTCGTTTATAATATTTTTCTCTCCTTTGCACATAAAGCAGGGATGGGAATTGTCCACCAAACAGCAAATTTCCGCCAAAATAACAACTAAATTCAGCCATTCTAATGCTGTTTTAGGGCTTCAATTACAAAAAAAAGCTTCAGCAGTACCCCCTGGACCCCTACTAGGGGCCTTCTGCGTCCCCCAGACCCCCGTTTTTCAGCTTTTTAAAAACTTTTCCAATTCGCATGCCTGATTAGGTATTATTATTATTAGGTATTAGGCATTAAGTAATTAATAGTCACAGAGACGTCTCTGTGAAATTCGGGCTGCTCCCACCTGGAGAGCGCATCGCAGCCAGAGGCGCGCAGACCTTTTTTCTTTTTCTTTTTTTGTGCATGCAATTTTTGTGTGACTGAGGAAGGAAAGGGGGTGGTAAATTTTGACCAAATGACAACTTTTTCGTTGCCACTGGGTTTAACGTGTGGTAAATGCATGGGCACACGGGACCTTGGTTTATCGTCTCATCCGAAAGACTCCACGTTCAGACCGTAAGGCCTAGTGCAAAGTGAGATGAAAAATTTTCCCCTGTGCCCAGGTTCGACCTCGGGTTTACTTGACACGAGGTGCCACCACTGTGCCACTCTACACCGCATTAAGGACAAATGAAATAATGAAATAGTGAGGCCAAGAGAGGAAATAACGAAATTGAACAAAGGGTGAATACTCTCTTTCTAATTAACTCCCCTCCACCAAAGTTGATTACGATACCAATCACCTAGCATTGCGTGGGTCATGACCAAAGTGAGACAAACAAAGCATCATTCTCTAAAAAGAATGTGCCAAGTTCGCCTTTATGACCCTCCACCCACACAGTCAGTACACATCAACAATGGTGGAGAGAACATACAAACAAATCAACATCTATCCGAGAGTGGCATAGCCTTCTAGCCTTGAATATGTTACACATAAACAACAGACAACACAAAACAAACTGGTGAGCCTCGAAAGGAAGTTTGGTTAATCAAAGAATGAAATAGTGAGGCCAAGAGAGGAGATAACGAAATTAAACAAAGGGTGAAGGACAAATGGTAATGTTGACTCACAAAGACTCGACGGCCACGGTGCGTTCGGCCAGGCCATAGAGCAGGGCAGGAGAGGTGACGTCCACCACAGACAGCAGAACCGCTGCCGGAACCTTGTCCTGAACATCATCATGAAACTAAAGATAAGCCATGCACGCATACTCCCAGTTCTTCGGTAGAGAGAAACTAACTGACAGAGAGAGAGCATCGGAAATTAAACAACTCATTCAAGAACACCCCCCCCCCCCCGTGGGGATACCGGGGGTCTTCCTTACAAATAGTTCCCCCACCTTAATAATAATACTAATAATGGGAATTTATATAGCGCTCTTTCTCACATGATCTCAGTGCGCTTTACATTGATAACAAGAACATTAAAGGCAAACAAATAATGAATCATTAGAAGTAAAATAAACACGATGATTGCACTTCCTTCTGGAAGTTCTGTGCTTGTAACTTCCTCTAATCTCTCTCTCTTTGACTCTGCCTTTTTCCTTGCTTTGTGTACATAAGCTAGTCAATCCAGTACATAAACTAGTCAATCCGGTACATAAGCTAGTCAATCCAGTACATAAACTAGTCAATCCGGTACATAAGCTAGTCAATCCGGTACATAAACTAGTCAATCCGGTACATAAACTAGTCAATCCGGTACATAAGCTAGTCAATCCGGTACATAAACTAGTCAATCCGGTACATAAACTAGTCAATCTGGTACATAAGCTAGTCAATCCGGTACATAAACTAGTCAATCCGGTACATAAACTAGTCAATCCGGTACATAAGCTAGTCAATCTGGTACATAAACTAGTCAATCTGGTACATAAGCTAGTCAATCCGGTACATAAACTAGTCAATCCGGTACATAAACTAGTCAATCCGGTACATAAGCTAGTCAATCCGGTACATAAACTAGTCAATCCGGTACATAAACTAGTCAATATGGTACATAAGCTAGTCAATCCGGTACATAAACTAGTCAATGAATATTGCTCACCCTCATTCCGTCCGTTTCCATGGGAACCCCGGGGTCTGTGATCAGACTGTCGTGGATCCTCTTCAGCGTCATTAGCAGCCGATTGTTGATGCTGCGGTCCTCCGCAGAAATCTGACACAGTAAACGGACACGTTTCTTCTGCACTCTCAGGGTAAACAAAGTCATGTTATAAGTCATAACATTTCTTTATTGTTCATTGGCATTGTACAACGCACATAGAAACTTGTCTTCCACCGTGTAAAATAAAAAATATGAAATAAAAGTATGAAACATAAATTTACATTAACAAATATGTAACTCTCACACCACACCCAATCATTCATCCGCTCTTTGCAATTTCTCTGAGATAATAAAGATTTTTTGACTTGACTTGACTTGACTCTCTGCTATCTTGCTCACTCATCATGCAACCCACCACCACTTCCGCCTTCATTTTTAACCCTTTTTTTTTTTTTTTTTTCCTTCCTTTCCTCCTTTTTTCCTTGTTCCTTTTCTATTTTTTTCCATTTTCCCCGAAACACCTGAAGGTGATGATGGGACCCGGAGACGCACTAGCCAGTTTTGCTTTGCATTAATTAATTAGCATTCATTAAATTTTGAATATTAATTTTTTATTTGTCATTCGTTATTCTATGATGCCACAAGTTTTTAATGATGCTGAAACGGTTCACAACAACCTTTGCACTGCCGTTTAACAAACATTCATCAAATTTTGAACATTTGTCGGGGGCAGTGGGTGGATGCCTCATGCCTCCATACGGGGAGCTGGATGAACCCACCCCCTCCACGAGTCTCTCCCTGTGGGGATACCGGGGGGGGGGGGGGGGGGATCTTTCGTAAAAATAGTTCTCCCACCTTCTGTGCTTGTAACTTTCTCTAATCTGCCACTCTCCTTGACTCTGCCTTTTCCCTTTACTTTCTGTCATCTACTATTTTTCTGACTTATTGGCCCATCTCATGCCCTTAAAAAAAAAAAATCTTCCAAATAATTTTTCTCCTTTCAGCTTCTCCGAAATCAGAATGTGTCCGCTGTACGCAGCGGGGAGACCAATGAAAGCTGAAAACCGGGCACATACGTACCTTACCCATTATGGCCTGGGAACGCAGAAGAAGAAGAACATTTGTCATTCGTTATTCTTTGATGCCGCAACTTTTTAATGATGCTAAAACAGTTCACAACAACCTTCGTTCTGTTCATTAAAACAAAACATTTGTCGACGAACTTACCACCAGATTTGTTTATGCTCAAACATCAACAATCCTTGTTGCAAAACTGCCTGTTGTAAGTATTATTTCTTTACAAAGCTAGATTTCTTGGAGAAATATCGAGAAAGAAGAGCCACTGACTAAAGTTTGTACAAGGCATGTTTGATTTTTAAAAGTAATCCAGTCTCATAAAGTCCCTCCCATTTTGGCTTCTTTACAAATGTAATGTACACTTGAAAGCTTCACAGAATGGTCCTTGCAACAGAATCAGTATCATACAAAAGAATCTAAGAGAACTTATCTGTTTCAATATTGTGCTCTTGATGCCAACCGCTTTCCACCAAACATACACAAATAGAATATTTTAACCCTTTCACCGCCAATGTCGCATTTATGCACCAAAATGGTTTAACACCCCTGTTACTAAAAGGCATCAAATCAGGGCCTGTTATCCGAAGTCCCTATTTTCTTAATTTTGGGAGGTAAGGATAGGCCTAATGTTATACATGTCACAGAGGAATTCCCAATATTGCAGATAATTTTGTTCTCTACCCAGTTAAGATTAATGGGAGTTTTTTAAAACTGAAAAACATCTGGCGGCGAAAGGGTTAAAAAATTCAATACAACAGAACACCACAAAGACAAATGAACGGTAAAACAAGACAAGACTCACCCCATCAGTGGCGAAGAAGGAAAACACCTGAGAAAAATGCAAAGCAGAATATCTGAGATTATAAAAAAGCAACTAATCAATAAAGTAGAAATAATCATTAAAATTGTCATTAACCCCCACCCCCTAAAAATATAAAGAAAGAGAACAAAAGAAACGAAAGAAAGGATTAATTAAGGACATTTTATATTACTGTATTTTACGGACTATAAGGCGATACTTTTTTCCCCAGACTGACCCCTGCGTCTTATAACGTGACTGATAATATAGTAAGGAAATAGAGTAACAAACTCTGAATGTTGAGTCAAATTTGGGCGGTGCGCCTTATAATGTGGCTGATAATACAGTAAGGAAATAGAGTAACAAACTCTGAATTTTGAGTCAAGTTTGGGGGGTGCGCCTTATAATGTGACTGATAATATAGTAAGGAAATAGAGTAACAAACTCTGAATGTTGAGTCAAATTTGGGCGGTGCATCTTATAATGTGGCTGATAATACAGTAAGGAAATAGAGTAACAAACTCTGAATTTTGAGTCAAATTTGGGCGGTGCATCTTATAATGTGGCTGATAATACAGTAAGGAAATAGAGTAACAAACTCTGAATTTTGAGTCAAATTTGGGGGGTGCGCCTTATAATCAGATGCGCCTTATAGTCCGTAAAATACGGTACTGAGAAAACCACAATCTGACAGAAAAATATGAACGAAATGAAAAGAATCCAAAACGCAAACTGTAGTGCTAAAAAACCACCAACTTCACAGATTTTATCGCTATCAAACATACTTAAGTTCTGATCCATAAGTCTCAAGTACACAAGATAACAAGCTCAAAGAAAACAGATCAAATTAGCACTACACAAATTACCTCTAAAAGCACGGATACATTTCCTTATTCGTACTTCTTAGCGCAGTATTGCAACATGAGATTTCTGTATATTTATTCAATCAAGCCTGCCCAAGGAGGTAGCCATACCTAAACTCAAGATTCACTACTTTCAAAGCTCATTCGGTTTGTACATTTTTCCTTCTTGATCTTGTACCTGGGTGAATGATTGGGTAATAATGTCATGTGCGCCTTAGAGTGTAAAATAATTATAGAAAGGCGCTATAGAAATGCTATCAATTATTATTATTTTATTATTAGAATGAAAATGCACGCTTTTTCTTTAATTTAAAAAAAAAGAAAAGATCCGTTTCAAAATGGAATCAATGGAATATGAATGAACCGAGGTACAAACAGATAGCAACTCTGAAAAGAAAATGTACCCAGAGTTGCACACCACATGTTTTCGCTGTCAGTAATCAAACCTGTCCATGTCAGCAATCTGAGGCATCTGTCCACGCTGTCTAGCTTAGCGTTTTGTTCTTTATTTATAAAATCAGAATTTACCGTTGTTGAGCCTAGTAGCGTAATCAAGGTCTCCAAACAATTATTACAGCAAAATCGTAATAACAAACAGCTCGACATACCCAATCATTCGACATGGAGGCAATGAACTAATTAATGAGAATATAATACACTCACAGTGTACAGGTAATAGTCGAAGAGCTGGGACATACAGCTGATGACGTCAAAAGCAATAGGCTGGAGCACAGATATCATCTGAAGGTACTTCCCTGCAAAAGGAATGTTACGAGACGTTAAAATGATAAACAAAACAAAAACAAAGAGGGAAAGATGCAGTCACTGTGTATGGAAATTGCAAAGCAATGTCACAGAGTGTTACTCTGAGTGAAATAAACAGGCATCAGCTGCTCAGTATGTATGTGTGTGTGTTGTGTGCATGTTGTCTGTGTGTGTGTGTGAGCGTATGCGAGTATGTGCATACATGGATACATGCGTACAGACCCTGCATGTGTGCGCGTGCACATGCATGTGCAAAGTGCGCATTATGTTTAGGTATTAGGTATTAGGTATTAATTAGGTATTAGGTACTTCATAGTCACAAAGGCATCTCTGTGAAATTTGGGTTGCTCCCACCTGGAGAGCGCGTCGCAGCCAGAGGCGCGCCACCCATTTCTTTTTTTGCATGCGATTTTTTGTGTGACTGATGAAGGGAAGGGAAGGGGGTTGGTAAATTTTGATCAAATGACAACTTTTTAACGTGTGCTAAGTTGACATGTCCAGCACAACAATACTGACCCACAACTCTGAGCACATTGAGCGTTGTCATGGTGATGATGGGCCCCGGACTGCGTGAAGACGACCGATGATAACGGCTGCGACCACCGGACGAACTGGAATTCTGACGACCAGCATTCCTGAGCAACAATGGGAAATAGCCTTCGGTCTCCATCACATAAGGCAAGATACCCAGGCTTTTAGACGAGAACCCTCTTTTGTCTGAATCCCTTTTAGTGGAAGGATGTAAAACTGATGTAAAAAGGATGTAAAACCGAAGAACACACACACAAGAACCCGCCTCAACTTGCTCTACAAGATGTGTGTTCTTCGGTTTTACATCCTTCCACTAAAAGGGATTCAGACAAAAGAGGGTTCTCGTCTAAAAGCCTGGGTATTTTGCTTTATGTGATGGAGACCAAAGGCTACAGTGTACATCCCTTGCATTAGGGTTTTACTTGAGAACCTGCTAGAATGTATAATGTTTAACATTTTCTACTTTACAATTCTTTACAAGTTCTTATTCTTGCCATCAAATTTTTTTTCTAAAAGGACATTCCAATTCTATCCTCTTTTAATTCATTTTTGAAAATTATGGGGGAAAAAATACCAGTACTGAATCATCATTCAGACTTTCCTGTGTATCTATCTAACTTCGCCATATCCAGTCCTTGCAAAGTTTCAAATCAGCTCTCAAGACTCACCTATTCAAGCTACATCACAACCTTTAGGCCACATTACTTCTCGATTCTATTCTCACACACATCCTACCCCTCCCCCCCCCCCCCCCCCCCCCATGTTAGTTTCACTGTGTGTTGACTGAAATGTCTACGTCAGCTTTGTTGCAAGAGAGGCAGGAGAGAGAGAGAGAGAGAGAGAGAGAGAGAGAGAGAGAGAGAGAGAGAGAGAGAGAGAATTGTGTTATTGGGTGGGGTGAGTGGTGGTGATGGTAATGGTGTGTGTGTGTGTGTGTGTGTGTGTGTGTGTGTGTGTGTATGCGTGTGTGTGTATGTGTGCATACGTGCGTGCCTGCGTGTATGTGAGGGGGATGGGGTGTGTGTGTGTATGTGTATGCCTATTTGCATGTGTGTGAGCGATTATTTGTTTTTTTGTTGAATTTCTTGCTTTTAATTTTTGTTGTTATTAAGCGCATAGAGCTCCACATTTGGTGGAGGAGTGCACTATATACATGATTCACTATTATTATTATTATTATTATTAAACAATAACCTACATTATATCTTCAACAGTGAATCCCTTTCAGAATACCACAGCACAGTAATTATGGCATTATGAGATATATGCATTAGATAAATGTGTTCCATGATCAGATATTATATTATGAATTTCTGTACATGTCTTGTTACACTACAATAAAAAAAAACAAGTTGTCATTGAACTATAATGACGCATCTATGCAATGATCTATTTCCACCTACTTGTAGGAATGAGTTTCTCCGGTGAGCTCATCTATGTAGTCCTGTTTCAATTCATCCGGAATGTCCGAGTCACTGTCAGAATCCCCGTAGCCTTCTTCTAAATCCTAGGAAAGAAAACAATAACGTCACAGACAAAATACAATTCAAAAGTGTGGCATTGCAGCTGAAAGTAAGAATCAAATACAAAAAGACCACACACTCTTTCTCTCTCTCTCTCTCACACACACTCTCTCTCTCTCCTTCGCACGCACACAACACACACACAACACACACACAGACACACACCACACAAATCTGCTTGCCTATTCACCCACTATCAAACACAGCACAGTCCAAGTACCGTATTTTTCGGACTATAATGCGCACCTTATTATAAGACGTACCCCCCAAATTTCACACAAAATTCAGATTTAGTTGGTCTTTATATTCTCTTACTATATTAGTAGTCATTTGGTGGCATGCCTCTGGCTGCGACGCGTTCTCCAGGTGGGAGCAACCCGAATTTCACAGAGACGCCTCTGTGACTATAAAGTACCTAATACCTATTATAAGGCACATCAGTCTCACTCTTGAAAAAAAGTACCGCTTTTTCAGCACCTTCGGGTGTTTCTATTTCATAGTCAGAAAAATATAGTATGGCTATGTTACGCAATCTGTTTTTTTCTTTTTCATAAATGTAATGGGAATACAGTGGAACCTCTCAATGAAGACTTCCCCTATCAAGACTCCTTCCCACTTAAGACCTACTTGCCTCTGAGACATTGCCCTTCTTTGTAAGTATTAAAATTACCTCCCTATTACAACTCCCTCCCACTTAAGACCTACAGACTCCCTCCCACTTAAGACCTACTACTCTGAGACATTGCCCTTCTTTGTAAGTATTAAAATTACCTCCCTATTACAACTCCCTCCTACTTAAGACCTACTTCTCTGAGACATTGCCCTTCTTTGTAAGGATTAAAATTACCTCCCTATTAAGACTCCCTCCCACTTAAGACCTACTTCTCTGAGACATTGCCCTTCTTTGTAAGTATTAAAATTACCTCCCTGCTACAACCCCCTCCCACTTAAAGACCCTTATTTTGGATGATTTTTCAAGGTCTTGATAGGGAGGTTCCACTGTAAATGTTCTGTTCTTTTCTGCGTTGTTCCACCATTCATATCCATACACGCACAAACCCAACCACCCATGCACCCCCACCCCCACCCCCCCACACACTTACCCCACTTCCAGAGAAGACATCCTCCTTCTCCTCCTCCTCCTGCTGTCCGTCAAAGGGATTGCCCTCCCCCGCGTAGCGCTGGAAGTAACCTTGACCTTCGACCTCTCCGGGGTCAAGGGTCAACTTGTCCACCGAGTCTGACGAACTGTTGCTCATGGTAGCCACGCCGCCGTTGCCTGTCTTCAGGTTTCGCATAAATCGGAACTCCTGTTCACAGACAGATTAACCCCCATGACTGCCAGAGAAAATTAAAGAATAATTCATGGTACAAGTCATGCCACGAAAAAGACAAGTAGTACTGATAGAGCCGATCTGGCAAAATGGTCTGGGGGTATTACTCTCTTGGCTGTGTTAGAGCACAAGCCAGCATATCAGAATTATCCCTCTTCATTTGATAATGTCATCAGTGATGTCATCAAGTCAGAATTGATGTGTTATGGCAGTAGTCAAGGGGTTAACCCTTTCACCGCCAGCCATATTTCAGCAAAACATTTTCCATTAAATTTACCTGGGTAGAGAACAAAATCCATCTGCAGTATTGGGGATTCTTCTGTTACATATATGAAATAATGTCTATCCTTACTTCCCAAAACTAAGACAATGGGGTCTTTGGATAATAGACCCCTATTTGATGCCTTTTAGTGACATAGGTGTCAAATCACCGTGGTGCTAAAATGCGACTTTGTTGGTGAAAGGGTTAAGGGTAAATCAAAGTTCAAACTGTGTCCTTTGCATTCAGTACAAGAAATAAAAAACAAATATAACTATTGACAGTCTTTCAGTCATGCTATGGAACAGAAGAATTGAAGATGGATCAAAGATTAGGCGATTTAGGCAGTGTACACATTTGACTCGGAAACCTCATGTGCTTATCCGCAAAATAAGTAAAAGAAAGTAAGAAAATAAGCGGATGGGATAAGCACATGCAGCTTTCTTTCTTCTACTTATTTCCTCATAAGTGCATGAAGTTTCCGCGTCTAATGTGCGCAAAGCCATATCATTCTATCATCATTTTTACTGTGTTACATTTTCTTAACTTCAATTGCAAAGATGCTGACTTCTAACCCTTTCACCGCCAACGTCGCATTTATATACCACAATGGTTTAACACCCATGTCACTAAAAGGCATCAAACCAGAGCCTGTTATCCAAAGACCCTATTTTCTATATTTTATGAGGTAAGGATAGGCCTAGTGTTAAATATGTCACAGAGGAATTCCCAATATTGCAGTGTTTTTTTCTCTTCTCAGTTAAGTTTAATGGGGTGGTTTTTTTCTGAAAAAAGTGTTGGCAGCGAAAGGGTTAAAAGCAAAGAAAATTTGAGAACTGCCAGAAGAATTCAAAGCACTCAGCCCATTAGTACAATTATACAGAAGTGGAAAGGCAAGTCTACACGTTTTTTGACATATCCATGATACAGACAAACCTCTATTTTAAGACTTCCAAAATGTCCGGAAAAATCGGTCGTAAATTGGAGGGGTCGTATGACGGAGGTTTTCACTGGCAGCCGTAGAAAGAAAAAGTTCAGCACAGTTCATACTCTCTTCTTCATGCACACATACAATGACATATTAAAACTGGATTTGGGTCTTTCCAACTCCATAGGATTGTGCAATCGATATTACAGTTTCACTTTGCCGACTTCTTTTAATCACCTCCACTCTCATCCAAAGTCAGTGGTTTTCTTTTTCAAAGTCAGTGGTTTTCGTGCTTTTCCTACGCTCTCCGCCATCTTTTCTACAACAAGGGAAGCGACTCCGCTTTCAGGCCCTTGACCGTGGTTGTTTCCCTTTGCTCGAAGTCTATGCAGACGACAGCAACGGTCGTAAAAACCAACAAAATGGCGGTCGTAAGTCGTGTTTTAGAGGAAGTCGTTTAAGAGAGGTCGTTTACATAGTAAAATGCATCTGTGCCTACAAATCCGGTCTCAAATGAGAGGTGGTCGCTTAACAGAGGGTCGTAAAATAGGGGTTTGTCTGTAATCAAAGAAAGCAAAAAGAACATGGAACAAACATCTGTTATTGTCTTGTTTGCTGTCCCATAGTTTTGGGCCGTACAAAGGCATTGCTCTCATGACACATATTTTGACTCCCAACACAAACAAACTTTTTTTTTTTAACACGAGAACACTTATTAAACAACTCAATTATGGGCAGCAAGGCAATTTCTAATCACACATGCAAGAGCTTGAGTGTAGAATGTCTACATCTAATAATAGTAAACGCAGGTACTCCTGCATACTGAACTCCTGTATGTTGCTATCAGACCTGTTTACCCTGAAATTGGGCTTTGTGTATTTGAAATCCCAAATAAGTGTATTGTTCACAAAATACGAGTACAGTGGACCCCCTCACGAACGGCCCTCTGATTTACGACCTCCCCTCTTTTACGACTGAAATATGAATGACGGATCGTTTTTCTTCAAAACTTGCCTCCTCATTTATGACTCCCCCTCTAACGCGTTTTATGACCGTAAATCTTGTTGATTTTACGACCGATGCAACACATTCTGACAATTATCAGTCGCAAAAGCGTATGATATCTATCCTTCTCGGCCTCAGTTCGAGCCGACGCACAGCTGGGGTACCACTGTTGTTAGGTCAATCTCGGTAAAAACTAACCGTTCTCATGCTGAAATTGAAGAATTTAATCAGCGATATCACGATCTGACCACTAAATGTCACCACTTTTATGCACATGTGTCATCACTGAGCAGTTTATGATCAAAGTTTGAACTGAAACAGTCGCGATCGTGTCGATCTTTACGAACTCTGTACACACGTAGGCCTAAATGCGAAGTCAACTCCCAAGTTGAAACTAGGTGATCGGTTACACTCCATGAGTTGGAACTCAGTGAATGGTCTCACTTTACAAAAAATAAGTTGAAAAGCAGCTCCTTTCCGTTATCAAACCGATAAATCGGCGTTAGTGCGTGCACTGAAACACTCACTGAATGCAAACAACTCACAAAATCCGATAAATGAAAGCAGCTGGTGCATTAGCGTTTGCCGTGATTTCGTATTTGCGGTGTGTGCGGCGCCATTTTGTCAGCTGAGTTGTATGCGCGGTAAAAGTTCCGTGTGTGCAAACTGTGACTGAAAATGAACTGCCAGAGCGTAACTTTGTCATGTTTTGTGTTGTGTCGTTGTGCAGAATCCAGTATTTAGTAGGTCTGTTATGGCGAAGATTAGGTCTGTACTGTTATGTGTAGTTTGTGTGTGAGTGCAACACGGGCCGTCGAGCACACTTTCTGTTTTCGCCCGTTTTCGTATATTAGGTAGACCACGGATGTTTCATTCAAGAATGGCGGAGAAAGCATGTTTTAGTCTTAGTGTATGCATGTGCTGTGCGTCATATACGGTGTAGTGAGTGCATTGTTTTGGTCACCCCTGATTTAAGACCCCCCTCTTTTACGACCGATTTTTCAATATTTTTTGAAGGTCTTAAAAGAGGGGGTCGACTGTACTCCAATACAAAAGTTTAAAAAAACAGAGTGCAAACATGCATACAATTTTATAACAACTTAAAGAAATACTGTGTTAAAAGTATCATTCATTTCAATTTAGAAGAACAACACACACTCACACAGACACACACAGAGCTCACCCGTTTCCCGAATCAGGCAACATACAGAAATTATAGATTTTTTTTCTCACCATTTCATATTTTCTCCCCATGTACCATATTTATGTCAAATACGTGTACAAAATATGACGAAATCTTATGGGTAAACAGGTCTGTGCTATGCATAGCATATGCAAAAAAAAAGTTCAGATCTTACCATGAGTTGCAGAGTGTTGAAATTGGTCTTGACAGGGCACAGCTCCCAGGCCTCATTCTCCAGAAACATGTGCAGTTCATCAAGCCGGGCTCTGCCACAAGATTTATAAAAGGCATGCTTACGCATAGCCCTGAACTGAACCGTGCGGCTGAATTAGCCTGGCTCAGCATAGCTTGCTCGCTACTCTTTTCAGTTTACAATGCTCGTCCGACCATCCTCCCAGAACACAGAGGAGACATTTAATTTCTATTTTCAGCGAAGAAGAAAAAAAAGGAACTATCAAGCGAAACAGAATGTGGCTCAGCAGCAACCTATCTTCAGAAGAGGGACACTCTCAATGCTGCTCACCTCGGTACAACTCCATATTATTATTAACCTGGAAGATTTGGGCAAAAATCTCCTGAGCCTGAGCCGAGGGCCGGTCAAGCAATGTAAAATGAATACCATGTTTTACGGACTATAAGGCGATACGTTTTTTTTACTAGACTGAGAGCCCTGCGCCTTATAATGTAACTAATAAAATAGCAAGAAGCTATAACAAAATCAGAATTTCGTAATCAGGTACGCATAATAGTCCGTAAAGTACAGTCTTATAAATGCACCCAAAGCAGGGTGACTTCAAGATCTGAAACCATCGATACAAAGGTCAAAATCCCACTCTTCTCTTTCCCCTTACTCCCCATTCTTCCTGCATTTCCTTCTCCTTAACCACACATGTTAAAAAAGGGAGCAAAGCAACTAGTTCCCTAGGTGAGAGCAGCCTGAATTTCAGTGGATGAGGGGGGTTGAAAGCGAGGTTATGGCGTGAGGAGATTGCTGAGACAAAAGCAATCAAAAATGTTTTAAAAGTTTGGATTTAGGAAGTTGTAGCTGTGCAAAGAAACTCAAGGGTGAGCTGCAAAATTATTAGATGAGGTGAAAAAGAAAAAGAAACAAAAACATGAACAAAACTCAAAAACAATATAGAGTACAAACACAGTGCAGCGTGGTCAAGTCAAGTCAAAATGATCTTTAATGACTCTGCGTGCCTTACCTGTGGTGGTTCTTGAAGTAGTTCAGGCTCTGCTGTTTTCAGGGAGTCCTGCCGTCCTTACCTGTGGTGGTTCTTGAAGTAGTTCAGGCTCTGCTGTTTCAGTGATGAGTCCTGCAGTCCTTACCTGTGGTGGTTCTTGAAGTAGTTCAGGCTCTGCTGTTTCAGTGACCTGTGGTGGTTCTTGAAGTCCTGCTGTTTTCAGTCCTTACCTGTGGTGGTTCTTGAAGTAGTTCAGGCTCTGCTGTTTCAGTGATGAGTCCTGCAGTCCTTACCTGTGGTGGTTCTTGAAGTAGTTCAGGCTCTGCTGTTTCAGTGATGAGTCCTGCAGTCCTTACCTGTGGTGGTTCTTGAAGTAGTTCAGGCTCTGCTGTTTCAGTGATGAGTCCTGCAGTCCTTACCTGTGGTGGTTCTTGAAGTAGTTCAGGCTCTGCTGTTTCAGCGATGAGTCCTGCAGTCCTTACCTGTGGTGGTTCTTGAAGTAGTTCAGGCTCTGCTGTTTCAGTGATGAGTCCTGCAGTCCTTACCTGTGGTGGTTCTTGAAGTAGTTCAGGCTCTGCTGTTTCAGTGATGAGTCCTGCAGTCCTTACCTGTGGTGGTTCTTGAAGTAGTTCAGGCTCTGCTGTTTTCAGGGAGTCCTGCAGTCCGTACCTGTGGTGGTTCTTGAAGTAGTTCAGGCTCTGCTGTTTTCAGGGAGTCCTGCAGTCCTTACCTGTGGTGGTTCTTGAAATAGTTCAAGCTCTGCTGTTTTCAGGGAGTCCTGCCGTTCTTACCTGTGGTGGTTCTTGAAGTAGTTCAAGCTCTGCTGTTTCAGCGACTCCTGCAGTCCTTACCTGTGGTGGCTCTTGAAGTAGTTCAGGCTCTGCTGTTTTCAGGGAGTCCTGCAGTCCTTACCTATGGTGGTTCTTGAAGTAGTTCAGGCTCTACTGTTTTCAGGGAGTCCTGCAGTCCTTACATGTGGTGGTTCTTTTGGTTTCAACAAAAGTCCTGTTCTCCACCATGTCTGATCTCCTAGGCAACAAGAAATCAAGTCCTCTGCCATCAAATATCAGTCCTGACAAACTGCCAGAAACCTTTTCCTCCTTCTTCTCCACCAAGATTATCGATCTACGATCAAAAATCGACTCCATGCCTTTTCAACCAACTATTCCAGACCCATCATTCATTGGTGTCCCCCTTCTCTCTTTCAAGCCGGTGTCTGAGACCAAAGTTCTTTCTACTTTGAAAGAAATGCATTTTAAATCCTGTGATCTTGACCCCATCCCAGCCTCTCTTTTCTCACAAATCTATCAACACCTTCTGCCATCAATCACCAACATCATCAATTCTTCTTTAGTTTCAGGTGTGTTTCCTTCTGCTTTCAAAACCGCTCTTGTAAGGCCCCTTCTCAAGAAGAACAATCTGGATCCTAATAATCTGAAAAACTACAGACCTGTATCTAACCTCCCTTTTCTCTCCAAACTCCTTGAGAAGACTGTCCTGAAACAACTTAACGATCATCTATCCTCAAACAATCTTCATCATCCTTATCAGTCTGCCTATAGAACCAACCACAGTACAGAAACAGCCCTTGTTCAAATCGTCAATGACCTCTTACTTGCTTCTGATGCTGGTCAAATCTCTCTTTTGACACTTCTTGATCTCTCTGCTGCCTTTGATACCATAGACCACTCCATTCTTCTGTCTCGTCTTGAACATACTTTTGGAATTAAGGGCCCTGCTCTTTCTTGGTTTTCCTCTTACCTTTCTGATCGTTTTCAATCAGTTCTGGTCAATGGTCGTCAGTCTGAACAGGTTAGGCTTTCTTGTGGAGTCCCCCAGGGGTCTGTGCTTGGTCCTGTCTTGTTTACTTTGTATACGTCACCTCTTGCCAATGTCATCGATCAGCACAACATGAAACATCACTTCTATGCAGATGACTCACAACTCCAAAACAGTACAACCCCTGAAGATCTAGATTCCATTCTTACAGAAAGTAACAACTGCTATATTGATATTCAAAATTGGATGGTTCAAAATAAACTTCAATTAAATGGTGAAAAAACCGAAGCAATGCTTGTAGGGACAAAAAACAAACTAGCCTCTGTTTCCATAGAGTCAATCCAACTGGGTAACAATATCATTCCCCTCTCAGACTCAGTCAAAAACTTAGGTGTCACTTTGGACAATACTCTTTCCATGCAGAGTTTCCTGACTCAGACCTGTCAGTCCTGCTACTATCAAATTCGTTGCATTGGCTATATTCGTAAATACCTCTCAGATGAAGCCACAGCAAAGCTTGTTACTTCCCTCATCCTATCTCGTATTGACTACTGTAATGCTCTCCTTTCTGGCCTATCAGTCTCTTCTCTATCTTGTCTCCAGCGTATTCAAAACACAGCTGCTCGTCTTGTCCTTAGGAAGAAAAAGTTTGATCATGTTAGCCCTCTTCTGCGTTCTTTGCACTGGCTTCCTGTCGCAGACAGAATTGAGTATAAATTAAACACACTTTGCTATAAATCTATTCATAAAGCTGCTCCATCTTACCTCTGTGACAATATTTCCATCTATACGCCAGCTCGCACTTTACGTTCAGTTTCTGACCCTCTTTCTCTCCAGATCCCTAGGTATAAGCTTTCAACTGTTGGTCGGCGCTCTTTTGCTGTCTCAGGACCGACCTCCTGGAACAAACTTCCGCTCTCCCTCCGTCAGCGACCGACTCTCTCTGCTTTCAAAGCTAACCTCAAAACCCACCTGTTCCCCCGTCATTAAAGCTCCTCTCTCTTTATCTTCTCTCTCTTGCCATTAGGTCTGTTTCTGCTAGATTCCATTTATGTTATCTGTGTGTGTTTGCGTTGTATTGCGTTTGTGTTTGAATGCGCTTTGAATGCTAACGTGTGTGTGCGCTTTGATTTGATTTATATCAAGATTCAGCGCCGTATAAATACTGTATGTTGTTGTTGTTGTTGCTCTTGAAGTAGTTCAGGCTCTGCTGTTTCAGCGAGTCCTGCAGTCCTTACCTGTGGTGGTGCTTGAAGTAGTTGAGGCTCTGCTGTTTCAGCGATGAGTCCTGCAGTCCTTACCTGTGGTGGTGCTTGAAGTAGTTGAGGCTCTGCTGTTTCAGCGATGAGTCCTGCAGTCCTTACCTGTGGTGGTTCTTGAAGTAGTTCAGGCTCTGCTGTTTCAGGGAGTCCTGCAGTCCTTACCTGTGGTGGTTCTTGAAGTAGTTCAGGCTCTGCTGTTTCAGTCCTTACCTGTGGTGGCTCTTGAAGTAGAGTCCTGCAGTCCTTACCTGTGGTGGTTCTTGAAGTAGTTCAGGCTCTGCTGTTTCAGGGAGTCCTGCAGTCCTTACCTGTGGTGGCTCTTGAAGTAGTTCAGGCTCTGCTGTTTCAGGGAGTCCTGCAGTCCTTACCTGTGGTGGTTCTTGAAGTAGTTCAGGCTCTGCTGTTTTCAGAGAGTCCTGCAGTCCTTACCTGTGGTGGTTCTTGAAGTAGTTCAAGCTCTGCTGTTTCAGCGAGTCCTGCAACCCCTCTGATCGGCTGCCGCAAAACTCCTCCCCAATCTTGATCATCCTGAAACCATAAAAAGAATAGTATGTAATTGTCATCAGTTACTTTCCTTTTTTTTCTTTTCAGATCTTTTCTTTTCATATGCATGACCCTTTTTGCATTTTGCTGAACCAGCAATGAAATCCCCCGTGAATGTTCACATTCTTATTAATAATACTTTAACATTTTTAACACAATCTCTTTAATGAAGATCATCATTCATTCATTCCCATTGCAGCGGAATTGCCTTCAGAAATGCTCAAGGCATGTCTTGAGGTAAATATATTTTTATGAATGCGAACGTATGCATGCTTGGAGGCACACGCATGCAGGCACACGCGCACAAACCTGCGCATACTACCGAACATCAGTCTCACCCACCTACCCATGCCCCACCCAACCACTCCACGTACACTTAGCATAACCCGCTCTACCTGTTAATATGGTCTAGAACGTAAATTAACTCTTCCACTTTGAAGTGCGACAGGTCCGTGGCAAGGATGTAGGTTTTCACTTTCTGTTGCACATCCTATCACCTACCCCCCTTTACACACATAGCATAACCCGCTCTACCTGTTGATAAGGTCCAGGACATAAATGAACTCTTCCAGTTTGAAGTGGGACAGGTCCGTGGCCAGGACGTAGGTCTTCACTTTCTGTTGCACGTCCTGCCACACCCTCCCCCGCCCGTACTCCAGCTTCTGCATGACGTAGCGACGGTTGAATGTCGCCTCCACCGCTTCTCCGGCATCTGCTGTCATTAATCATAATAATAATATTTAAAAAATATCTGTACAATAACAATAGTACTCCCACAAAAAGGGGGAGGGGGGATCCTAAGTATTAAAAAAAAACAACATAGTTAAGTATTTTTCAGTCTAGAAAGAGTTCCCATGTGTAAGCCGCAACCCCCAAATTTTCGTAAAAATCACGAAAAACACACACACAAAAAAGCTGCAAAGATTAAAAGCGGGACTAAATAAAGGCAAGCTAAAATGACCACAACGGATGAAGATTTGAAAATGACAGCAACTAGCAGACAGTCACATTGTCATACTCACATAACTACACAGTACACATAACTAATCTTACCTATAACCTATGCAAAAGTATGAGTCGATTTTTTGCAAAACGAAACAAGTCGACTGACCTGGCTGTTCCTCGGAATCGTGGTCGTGCGTCTCGTGCCACTGCATGGTTTTGTAGTAGCTCAGCATCACCCCCCACAATGCTTTGCACAGATCCAGCAAACACGGCGTGAAACTCTCCACCGTGATGTGCTGTCGATCAAACGCACGCCAAACCGCTTAAGTAGATGCGATGCATAACAATAGGGTGCAATTCCCGAGAAAACAACCTCCTTTCAAAAGTTTTTTTAGTTATTTTGTTCACAATCAGAGACAGATGGAGACATCAACAGACAAAGACAGCTGAGGTATTTGATTACCACAGAGATGCTAACTACAAATTTGAAGAACAAACACTTTAAAAATCCAGAATTTACCACAATTTTCCTAAACATGGCAAGCAAGTGTAGCTTACTTGTTACTATGACGACGTGGTTCCTCTGGCTACACCAATTCACAAGAGCAAAGTTCACAAAATGTAAGTCCATCTCAGTGCAAATCAACATCGCCTCTCGGTTCATGGTTCAGAGCAAAGTTCACAAAATGTAAGTCCATCTCAGTGCAAATCAAAATCGCCTCTCGGTTCATGGTTCAGAGCAAAGTTCACAAAATGTAAGTCCATCTCAGTGCAAATCAAAATCGCCTCTCGGTTCATGGTTCAGAGCAAAGTTCACAAAATGTAAGTCCATCTCAGTGCAAATCAAAATCGCCTCTCGGTTCATGGTTCAGAGCAAAGTTCACAAAATGTAAGTCCATCTCAGTGCAAATCAAAATCGCCTCTCGGTTCATGGTTCAGCGCAAACACCCCCAGGTTTCGAGAGTCTTCACTCACTCACTCACTCACTCACTCCACCCTTGACCGGCTGGATTGGGTGGTCAGCCTCCACCACTGGTCACCATCCTCTGCCAGGCGGTATGAGGTTGTTGGTGTTGCGGTTGGTCCAGCTTTTGATGTTGTCCAGCCAGAACTTTCTTTGTCTGCCTTGCCGGCGCTTTCCTTGGATGGTGCCCTGGAGAATTGTTTTGGCCAGAGTGTTGTGACGTGTCACATGACCGTACCAGGCAAGTTTGCGGCACTTAACAACTGCTAGGAGTGGCTCTTGTCTGCCTGCGAGGGTGTTCACTTTTTGCCTGACATACTTATTCACAAAAGACTATGTATTTTTTTTCCATTACTGTAGAGAATCATTCATTGTACAGTTCTCTTTACTTTACAGGCCAATGTCTATCAATGATAAAAAGCCAGTATAATAGTTCACTTATGCAGCGTCAGGAGGCCAACATTGGACATAAGTTATGATAACTGCATGGGTGCTACTCTCCAAAATGAAAAACAAATGAAAGGCAGGGATTCAGGGACCCATGGCCCCGGCAGGGTATAGGGGCAGAGCCCTGTCGGACGATTCAAGGGGGGCAACCTAACAGAGAGAGAGATAGCGAGACAGACAGACAGTTAAAATGATAGACAGAGACAGTTTGATTCTGATAAGCCTTGTAAAGTTATGACATTGCCTTTGTAAACTTCCAAGATGGAACAACCAAGTTCAAAACTCCCCAAATCGCTTGTGGTCAATTTTTTTCTGTCTTTTTTTTATGAATTAAAAAAACCCCTGAAGTTCAGTTTCTGGTAAAATTAAAAGTACTGAAATCAGTGTGAAACTGACAGAGTAGCACCCATGTAACTGACAAATGCATACCTTGCAGTTCACTTACAGCGTCAGGAGGCCAAAATTGAACATAACAGTTATAACTGACAAACACATACCTTGCAGAGGTCCGGGTACTGCCTTTTCTGGAAGTTAACCCCCGCTGCCTCCCCCCCTGCACACAGCTCCACGTAGCCCAGCACAATGGTGAAGGCTGTGTTGTGGATGGCGCTGGCAAAGTGCATGTGCAGCTGATCCATGGCCGTCTGTCAACACACAGGACAATTACAGCAATAACTGCACAGCCCAGCACTATGGATTCATGGCCGTCTGTCAACACACAGGACAATTACAGCAATAACTGCACAGCCCAGCACTATGGATCCATGGCCGTCTGTCAACACACAGGACAATTGCAGCAATAACTGCACAGCCCAGCATAATGGTGAAGGCTGTGTTGTGGATGGCGCTGGCAAACTGCATGTGCAGCTGATCCATGGCCGTCTGTCAACACACAGGACAATTGCAGCAATAACTGCACAGCCCAGCATAATGGTGAAGGCTGTGTTGTGGATGGCGCTGGCAAACTGCATGTGCAGCTGATCCATGGCCGTCTGTCAACACACAGGACAATTGCAGCAATAACTGCACAGCCCAGCATAATGGTGAAGGCTGTGTTGTGGATGGCGCTGGCAAACTGCATGTGCAGCTGATCCATGGCCGTCTGTCAACACACAGGACAATTGCAGCAATAACTGCACAGCCCAGCATAATGGTGAAGGCTGTGTTGTAGATGGCGCTGGCAAACTGCATGTGCAGCTGATCCATGGCCGTCTGTCAACACATAGGACAATTACAGCAATAATCCCACAGCCCAGCACAATGGTGAAGGCTGTGTTGTGGATGGCGCTGGCAAAGTGCACATTAAAATGCTTCAAAATCCCTATTATCATCCGAGATACCGTCCAACAGATGCCATAACCCTTCATTGGATGTAAAAAGCATCATTGTAGAGCTTAAAATGCCATAATTCTACCAGTTTCCGCCAAAAAAAAGTCCAAACACAGCAACCAGAAGTCGCAAAAACGGAAGTTCAATTATTTGAGAAGGGAGCCAACTCTCGTTTATGACAGCAGTAATGGCGGTCGGTAAGCGTTTACAGGATGTGTACGGGCTTCAAACTTTGACTTTCTTTATAAACAAGGGCGCTTTTTACTTTAATTTTTTCTTGAAAATTGCCCTATTTGCCTTATACACAGCAGCGCCTAATGATCCGAAAAATATGGTATAAGGATTAGAGGAAATACGGACACGTGCGCTTATTTTTTTCCCTTCTTTCTTTTACTTATTTACGGATTGTGCATGGGGTTTCCGCGTCTACTGTGTACGAGGCCTTATACAGCAAAATCTGCCACACACGCATACCTGAGTCTTGCCCAGTAGTCTGTAGGCGTTCTGCACTTTTTCGTAGTGGGCCACGTCGAAGCCAGAGCACGTCTTGGACAGAGCCACGTCCAGCTGCTCCTCAATCATCTCCAGCGTGTCCTGGAGCTTGGAGCTCAGTTCACTGCCCAGAACAACATGCAATAAAAGAATGAAATAGTGAGGCCAAGAGAGGAGATAACAAAATTGAATAAAGGGGAGTTAATTAGAAAGAGAGTATTCACCCTTTGTTCAATTTTTTTAATATACAATAGAGTCGGTTCATAGACAGCGTTAACTCTGATGCGCATGTGTGTGTTTCTGACGCTCAGAACTAACATCTTCTTATTATTATTATTCATCGATCGCTCAGACAGTTTCCTGTCAAGTATGAGCGCAGATGCATCATGCTGCTATTATGCGCCTAACTAAGAAATAGGCCCAGCGTATCCATCTTCGGATGGAGATAATCTTCGTAAGAATTTCTTGAAAAAAGGCATGAGTAGAATAGACCCGGTAAGGCAAAAAGACAGTAGTTGACAGAAAGCAAAGGGAAGAGGCAGAGTCAAAGAGAGTGACAGATTAGAGGAAGCTACAAGCACATAACTTCCAGAAGGTGGGGGAACTATTTCCCTACGGGGGGATGAACTGACATCTGATGCACTGTGCTTCAGATCAATGCGTCATTCAACGTAGTAAATCTTCACTAGAAGCACAGTTGTTGTTTTTCATGTTTAAAAAATTATATAGAGAGACGCCTTAAAGTATTCAGGCGATCCCCTAAAAATCTAGAAACATATTTCGCCTCGTTAATCTTTTTCTTCTGTGTTCCCAGTGGCCATGCTTAAATCTTTAGTCCAGTCCCGATGGCAAAGTCTGCTGTCTTTTGTAGCGCCTTTGTTGGTCCCCACAGCTTCTCCTGGAGCTCCACTCTCACCGGCCAGGTTTGACACTGAATGTCTTGGTAAGTAGGGCAGTCCTGGAGGATATGTTCAGGAGTCTGGATGCCAGTGCCACAAGGGAACTCATTTGTGTGTGACAGGTTTATCCTGTGGAGATGTGACAGGAGTTGGCAATGGCTTGTTCTCAGTCTAAACAATATCACCTGGTGATCGTTAATCTATCCATCCATCTATCCACCCTTCCCTGGATGATGGACGATCCCTTCCTCTCTCTCTCTCTCTCTCTCCATCTGACCTGATGCACTTGTAATGTCTGAAGGTGCTGGCAGCCTTCTGGCACTCCAGACAAAGCTGTATGGCTCCACTGTAGTCCTCCTCCTGACGCACGCACATCATCATGATAATAACACATTCGAACACATGATAACACATTCGAACACATGATAATAACATATTCGAAAAAACAGAACAAGCATATAAAGCAAAAGCTGTGCAAACACGCACAAAAAAATGTGTCCCCTTTATCGCATGCAAAACGAACAGCATAAACAAATACAGTAAGAAGCAATGCTTTAACAAACACACTAAAAAAAAATCACTTTTCACATGCGTTTCTTATTCCTGTTTTACAAACACTTACTTTCTTTCAGTTCTAGCTTTAGATCATCTTTCACAACAAAGCACAGAGGGGAATGGTTAGTCAGCATCTGCACAATTCCTAAAGCACAGATCTCTGGTCTAATCTGTAGATAAACCGAGGTCCTGTGTGCCCACGCATTTAGCACACATTAAACCCAGTAGTAAAAAAAAAGTTGTCATTTGGTCAAAATTTACACACACACCTTTCCTTCCTCATCAGTCACACAAAAATTACAAGACCCCCCAAAAAGGGGTGGCGCGCCTCTGGCTGCGACGCGCTCTCCAGGTGGGAACAACCCGACTTTCACCCCGACTCTGTGACTATAAAGTACCAAATACCAACATCTGTGTAATCCCATTACTTACGTCACTCATTCTGACCTCTCATACACTATGAAACCTAAGTCTGCACCATTACAACCTTTGTACCAGCAGCCTAGTTAACAACTTCAGACATGCCTACCCACAAATTTGCTTTTCAGGAACACTCACACTCAAAATCAGTAACAGAGCATGATTTTGAGGAATACATGGATTTCGCGCACTCCGACACTTGAAGCTGCCAAGCACGTAGCCGGTCAAATTTTGGCTCAACCTTGGTGAAAGACGATTGGTTGAAAAGCTCTCTCGGAAAACTTTGGGGCTGACTTTCGTAAGCTTTCGGTATTGCTTTCCCGCCTCTCCCTCTCTCTCGCAGAAGCTAAACCACCAGCCGGCATCGTAATTTTTTGTTGTTGATTTTTTTATTTTTCCCGCAACATGCGCCTGTTTTCCGTATTTTCAGAACACACTGCCAAAATCAATACATTTCCGTAACAAATACGGATAACCCATGACGGTAGGCATGTCTGCAACTTACATTACCACAAACTATTGATGAAAGCACTGGATAGATACAAAGCCATTCAAACAAAAGTTCCTCTGCCAGTAAACACATACAGAACATTACCGATTTTTAAAAAAATTCAAAGCCTTCTGCCCAAAATTGCTTAGTCATAGAGCAAGCATACTAAGGGAGCCTTTTTCACAGAAATAAACCAACCAAGAACGGTCTGCAAAGACTTAACAAAACCAAGTATGCTGATTACTGTCATTTTCGGGTTATAATGCAATACTTTTTTCTCCAATTTCGATCTATGCGCCTAATAAACGAGGGTGCCCTATTAATGAATAAAATCATAAGAGAGGCAATGATTGCCGTGTTCAGTACAGTCTACTGTGAGTCAGACATCGAAAGTGGTAGAGTGGTTTTCGTGAAGAATAGTCCAAACACAACAACAGGAAGCAGCTCAAACGGAAGTTTGATGATTTGAGAGGGAGCCAACTCTCATTTATGACTGCAGTAATGGCGGTCGGTAAGCGTTTACAGGACATGTACAGGCTTCAAAACTTGACTTTCTTTTGTAAGAAAGTGAATCGAGGGCGCCTTTTATTTTAATTTTTTTAGATTTTTCTTGAAAATTGCCCTATTTGCCTTATACACAGCAGCGCCTAATGGTCCGAAAAAGACGGTAACTTATAAATAATAGGCACACCCTTACACAGAAATATCTGTTAACAAAAAAAGTAGCAACAAAAAGAGTTTACCTCCATGAGCTCTCGGAGACGCAAATCTGTCCTTTGCTGCAACGAAAGAAACTGAACAGGTGAAGTGGGAATAAAGGAATCCGTTCATTTGCCTAACAAGTACACTAATTCATCTTAACGAAACAATGAGCTCACCGATTGCAAATGAGTGGCTGCCCACGTGGCGAGGTAATCAAAACGGTCACACACGTAATGTTCCCATCCCTAGCTGAAGCACTTGTACTATCAAGTGCTTCTGCTGTTGGGATGGTCCCTGGAGTCTTTTAGCCAGGGTAAGCCAACAACAACAACTGATTGCAAATGTACTTGGGCAGTGGTTGAATGAGCCTGCTGCCTAAACCAAAAGAGATTTAAAGCTGGAATTCCATATGCACAATTTGAAAGGCGAAAATTGATGGCGATAATCGCCCACAATTAAATTTTATCGCCACCAACAATAAAGCCATTCTGTACACCCATAGGTGCAATAATCACGAGCAGTCAGTCGAAAATCACTCGCCATTTTATGTTATCGCTTGGTGAAGCGAAAAAATATTTTTGTCGCTGTTGAAAATAGTCTGAAAGTGTGCAGAGCTAAAACATCACGCCATTTTGTCAGCCAGCATGGCTTCCAAAAGCGTGGAGAAACTTGTGGTACTGGTGAGAAACGTTACTTGCAGTTTTGAAGGCGCGATTGGGATTTCTAGTGCGATGCTTGAATAGTGCCATCAACGATTTTAAGTGTCAATGGAATTGCAGGCAACTTTTTTCGCTGCTGTCGAAAGTCGTGGGCAATTGAAGCCAGCGAAAATAGTGCATATGGAATTCCAGCTTAAAAGAGTGGTTACAAAAAAATAGAGACACAGCCTGATTGTAATCTTGTGTGTGCGTTCCTCTTCTTTCAGCTCACAACCACCATCATCATTTTGATGGTTCCGTTGTTATAGCGTTTTTCTGCCCAATCCAACTAAGACCTCTAGGTACCAAAGGAGGCAATTGCTATTGTAGAAATCTCGGCTCGCATTTACTCATAGAAGAGATTCCTTGCCAAATATACATACCCTTTATCTAGAACATGAGCATTTGTATCAACACCATTTGGCTTTGGGACATGGGTTGCTTCAAAGGATAACTACCACATTTTCCTCCGAAGTCGGAGAGTGGCTGCCAACGTGGCGGGGTAATCAAAAACGGTCACACACGTAATGTTCTCACCCTTAGCTGTTGCATTTGTACCATTGTGTTCAAGTGCTTCGGCTCTTGGGATGATCCCTGGAGTCTTTAAGCCAGGGTGCGACAACCAACCAACTACCACATTCTAAAGACAATAAGATGCATCTTATTATAAGGCACACACCCAATTTTTTACCAAAAAATCAAACTTTTTTTTACAATACTTATTTTTACTACAGTATATAGTCATATTATAAGGCACAGAGATCTCAGTCTGGGGAACAAATTATTATTTTATAGTCAATAAATTAGAGTACCCTTTATCTTGAACATGATCACTTGTGGGTACATGTACTTTTGCTTTGGGACATGCGTGGGCAGTTCCCAAAGCTTAACTAGCTTTTTATTTACAACGAAATAAATAAAGGCTACAGACACCAAACCAAAAAGCCTAAACGTCACAAAGAGTGATTTCTTCGCAGCCTACCAACCTTGCAAAGAATGAAGCCAACTTTTCTCACTTCCCACCTGGAACTGGAAGGTGAAAAGGCGGAAGGTGGGAAGTGTTCAGTATGGCAACAGTAGACCAGTGAGTGAGTTCACAATCATCCCCACCTGTAGTGTAGGTGAAAGGGTGTGAGTAAAAATCCGGCTTCAGTCAGCTGCGGAGTAATCACTCTTTGTATGTTCAGGCTTTTTTACCAAAACTTACCAAGGTCTTGATGGTTCCCAGCGACTTGAGGAGAGTGACCAGCTGCTGGCGTTTGCGGTAGTTGGCCAGCAGACCCAGGCTGGCTATGGTGAAACTGGACCGCGCGTGCTGAAGTCGCCTGCAGAGAGAAGGGCGATGCTCAGTTACCAATACTAGTCCAGAACAGGCTGGCTATGGTGAAACTGGACCGTGCGTGCTGAAGTCGCCTGCAGAGAGATGGGCGATGCTCAGTTACCAATACTAGTCCAGAACAGGCTGGCTATGGTGAAACTGGACAGTGCATGCTGAAGTCGCCTGCAGAGAGAAGGGCGATGCTCAGTTACCAATACTAGTCCAGAACAGGCTGGCTATGGTGAAACTGGACCGCGCGTGCTGAAGTCGCCTGCAGAGAGAAGGGCGATGCTCAGTTACCAATACTAGTCCAGAACGGAACCGTCTCTAAATCGCCTAGAAAACGTAAAATTCTATCTTTAACCCTTTCATCACCAATGTCGCATTTTAGCACCACAATGGTTCAACACCCATGTCACTAAAAGGCATCAAATCAGGACCAAAGACCCTATTTTCTTAATTTTGGGAGGTACGGATAGGCCTAATGTTATAAATGTCACAGAGGACTTTGCAATATTGCAGATATTTTATTTTCTCTACCCAGTTAAGCTTAATGGTATTTTTTGGCTGAAGAATGGCTGGCGGCGAAAAGGGTTAAACGGTTATATCTTCATGTTGATTAGGACATAAGTGCCGATTTTTTTTACCATAATACTTCTTAAACATCATACTACCAATACCAGTTGACATTTTTTTAGCCGGCTCAAATAATTAAAAAAATGAAAAATCTTGTTTTCCTTCTGGCGTATACCCCACCCCCGTGGGGTCTTTCGTACAAATAGTCCCTCCATCTTCTAGATGTTCTGTGCTTGTAACTTCCTCTAATCTGTCACTCTCTTCAACTCTGCCTTTTCCCTTTGCTTCACTGTCATCCACCATCCTTCTGCCTTACTGGTCCATTCTCTTGCCTTTTTTCTAGAAACTCTTACAAAGATTTATTAGTTAGACACATAATGGTAACATGATGCATCTGCGCTAGTATGACAGGAAACTGTTTGATCAATCGACAAAGAAAATAAATAAAAAGTATCAACAACTAAAGTGTAAAGAAACTTTGAGAGTCGGGCCTGTATTCACATTGAGAGAGTATGAGACTTATTATCATGATGTCTTAGAAGTCCTTTTAAAGTCCTGTTAAATGAAGGGCTTCTAAGATATCATGATGGTAAGTCTCCTACTATCTCAATGTGAATACAGGCCCAGGGTTAATCTTACAATTGATCATTCTTTCCTCTTTCCCGGTCTTTCATAACAACAACAACAACATACAGTATTTATACGGCGCTGAATCTTGATAGAAATCAAATCAAAGCGCACACACACATTAGCATTCATAGCGCATTCAAACAAAAACGCAATACAAAGCGAACACACACGGATGACATAAATGGAACATAGCAGAAACAGACCTAATGGCAAGAGAGAGAAGAGAAAGAGAGCGGAGCTTTAATGACGGGGGAAACAGGTGGGTTTTGAGGTTAGCTTTGAAAGCAGAGAGGGTCAGTCACTGACGGAGGGAGAGAGGAAGTTTGTTCCAGGAGGAACATACCTTCGTCATTGCCTTGGCTTAAGGATGTGTCAGACCAATTGACATACCGGTAGGCTAGAACACCAAGGCTACACCAAAATGTTGTTATGCTCTGCATAGTTATGTGGGGATTGTCTTTCGCCATGACAAGCTCCTAGCATAACATCATCAGTCTCCAAAATCCTCCGAAGTCGGGAGTGTGGCTGCCCACGTGGCGGGGTAATCAAAAACGGTCATACACGTTATGTTCTCATCCCTAGCTGGTGCATTTGTACCATAGCGTTCAAGTGCTTCGGCTGTTGGGATGATCCCTGGAGTCTTTTAGCCAGGATATAACAACAAGAACAACAAAACATACCTTCTTCCACTAAGGCAGACGGAGCTGGCGGACTGCAGGGTGCGTTGCAGCTCCATCACTCTTTCCAGCTCCACAGCGTAGGCAGGGTGGTTCTGTAGGATCAGTTCTGACACACGCTTCGACACCTGAACAATAATCATCATCATCATCATGATCATTGTCACAATCATCGACAATATCACCATCATCATCATCAATCATCACAATCTGAATCATCATCATTGTCACAATCATCAACAATATCACCATGATCAATCATCACAATCTGAATCATCATCATTGTCACAATTATCAACATTATATCATCATCATCACAATCTGAATCATCATCATTGTCACAATCATCAACAATATCACCACCATCATCATCATCAATCATCACAATCTGAATCATCATCATTGTCACAATCATCAACAATATCATCATCATCATGGTCAATCATCACAATCTGAATCATCATCATTGTCACAATCATCAACAATATCACCATCATCATGATCAATCATCACAATCTGAATCGTCATCATCATTGTCACAATCATCAACAGTATCATCATCATCATCATCAGTCATCACAATCCGAATCATCATTATTACAATCATCAACAACAATATCACCATCATCATCATCATCAGAATCAATCAATATTTTTATTGTCCATTTTACAGGAAATTCTTATTGCAGCGATAAAGCAATCAACACAATAAATGTTAATGATGTCATGATGTAAAATGTAATGTAACATACTGTTAATAATAATGTAACCCCATCACTCTCTCTACAGTTTACGTCACAGGCAGGGTGGTTTTGTAGGATCAGCTCTGACACACTCTTTGAATCCTGGTTGACCATACTTTATTATGTTGCTGTTTATTTTGTTAATAGCTGATGTGATCAGATAGGGTATCCACAAGAAGGTACCAGTACTCAAATGGAATGTTCAATACAATTACCTTAGAAATAAACTTTAGTGGTGGAAATTGTTACACTATGCTTTATACACACACACACACACACATAATACACGCATGTGCACGCAGACGCACACGCAGACGCACACACACAGTACACACATGCACGCACACATGCATGCACACACACACACACAGCCAGGCACACAAGTATACACACACATGCTTGCACATATGCACACACTCGAACACACACACACACACACGTGACACTGAGACGTACACACACACACACAACACATACATATGGAGTTAGAAAAGGCCTTCTTTAACAGGCCGTTTAACTGAAAACTATGAAACAGAATAAGAAAAGGAGCAAAATTGGCAAATTATGAAAGCATCACATAAAATCATTTACTTCCCCGGAGGGCATTCCATGGCTAATCGCAAAAAACAATGAGGTCAAATAGACTATAGGAGGCAAAACTTAATCAATTATTAATGTATCTATGTCTCTCTGTCTATGTCTCTCTCTCTCTGTATCTCGTTATCTACTCACTCTCTTCCTCCCCTTCCCCCACCCCCTTCCCTTCTTAACCTTATCCCTCTCTCTGAAGACCAGGCAGCCGGTATTCTCAGTCACTTCTCGTTAGTGTTCGAGTTTACCCTCTCTCTCTCTGTCTGCCTCTTTCACTTTCAGTTGGGTTTTTTTCTTCTCTCTCTGAGTCTCTCCCATAAGGTATCTCTCTCTTCTTTTTCTTTCCCATTCAATCACTCTCTCTTCCCAAGTTCCCCTCTCACATCCACCCCGTCCCTCTCTTTTTCATTCCCACTAGTATCATTCTCATATGTGAAATTCTCTCCCATTCTCTCTCTCTCTTTGTTTCCGTGTACTCTATGCTATGTGAGAGGGGGGGGGGGGGGGGGGAGAAAGAGAAAGAGAGGGAGAGGGAGAGGGAGAGAGAGAGAGAAAGAGAGAAACTGGGCCATATATGGTGTTTAAAGACCAGTAACTTCATGGTAGGCAAGCGGCTCTCGATTCCTATAATTCAAACTGGATTAAAATCAGCTCTTACTGGCCCAGTGATCTGTGTAGCGCTCTCTCTCTCTCTCTCTCTCTCTCTCTCTCTCACTCTATGACAGGAACTAAACTTTTACAGCCTTGTTGCCGTCAATAAACCAAATTTTAAAAAATTATAATTCTGGCAATGAAGGCAAACAGGATAACCCCCAACACAAAACAATAAACAAAATGTTTTTAATAAAGCGCCCTAGTCACTACCTGTTTAATTAAAGACTTCAAAGAGACTGCTTAATAATGGCCAACAGCTGCAGAAGGAAATACTTTAACATTCATTTTGGTCTTTTAATCATTTTTATCACAAAATGCGCTAGCAAGCAAATGAACCAGTGTCCTATATCCACACTTGACCATAAGTTGAACAGAACTTTTCATACAAATAGTTCCCCCACCTTCTGGAAGTTCTGTGCTTGTAACTTCCTCTAATTCTGTCACCCTCTTTGACTCTGCCTTTTCCTTTTGCTAATGGTCATCTGCTATCTTTCTATCTTACTGGTCCATTCACCTGCCCTTTTGTCTATAAATTCTTACACAGATTTCTTCAGCCGAAGTCGGACATGCTGGGCCTAGCTATTTCTTAGTTAGGCGCATAACGACAGCATGACGCATCTACGCTCATATGACAGAAACTGTCTGAGCGAACGAATAATAATAATAATAAACGGATATTTACATAGCACTTTTTATCGAGCACAAAGCACTTTACAATCAGCATTTAAGCGCACACACACACACACTGCGCACACTGAGACACACACATACACACACGCACGCGTGCTTGCACACAGACATACACACACAGACCCACATACATTTCATCAAACGCACAGAAACACATTATCACTGGCACGCACACACACTTACACTTGCACAAACGTGCGCACATGCACACACACACACACACACTCCATCTCTCTCTCTAACCGAACACAATCTCTCCTGCGCACAAGAAGAAGAAGAAGGATTGACAATAAGAGAAAACAGACACAAATTTGGATAGTAAAGAGCAAGAAGGGCGTAAATCAAGGAGCCTCTAAATTCAAGCTTGAACAAGTCTTACCACTTGCAGCTGTCGGCCCAGTTTTGTCCTGTCGTCCGTCACTATGTCCAGATCGACGACTTCAGGCAACTTCTGTGAAACGAAAACCAAATTCCCATAAAACTCTCCGCTTAAAAGATAAATTCGGGCTCTTTTTGCTGAAAAATCGTTTCAAATCGGCTCACAGGGAAAAATACGCTTTTGTTGACTACTGTACTTTGAAGAAAACGGATCTCTCACTGACTTATCAGCATACACTACAAAAATTATGAAAAGTCTAACTAAAAGAAATCTAAAGTTTTAGCGAAGAGGTTATAACAAATTAAATAAATGTATGTATATGCACATGCACACGCACACACGCACACACATTATTTACAACCCATGCATGTGCACAAATGAATATCCGAGAAACAATGATTTTATTTATTTTTTAATGCTCCCTATATTTATAAGTTAAAATTACTAGATTTTTGCTACTTACAGTTACATAAGCAACACACACACACACTTACCTCCAATTCAAATAGACTGGTGTCAAACGTCTCATCCTTGAAATAGGCAGGATCGATGCTGTCCAGAACATCTTGCTCCTCGTGGGGATTACTGGGCCGCTCTGGTTGCTGAAAATGTGTTTTCCAGTGTGCACAGCAAAAGATTATAACTCCAGTAGAACAAGTACCATTAACAGTTTAACCCTTTTACCGCCAGCCATATTTCAACCAAATAATTCCATTAAATTTACCTGGGTAGAGAACAAAATCCATCTGCAGTATTGGGGATTCTTCTGTGAAATATACAAAATAAGGTCTATCCTTACTTCCCCAAACTAAGACAATAGGGTCTTTGGATAATAGACCCCAATTTGATGCCCTTTAGTGACATAGGTGTTAAATAACTGTGGTGCTAAAATGCGACTTTAGCGGTGAAAGGGTTAACTAAAGAAGGGATCTGATTAGCTTTAGGCAGCCCAATTAATGGATCAATTGAAAATGCACAATAGCACCATCACCTGCTGATTTCCTTATCTTGCTGAGAACAAAAATCAAGAACACAAGAACAGAATAAGAATCAGCTAGCTTTTTTTAATTTTAATAAAAGTTTGTTTTAACCCTTTCAGCGCCGATGTGGCATTTCTGCACCACAATGATTTAACAATCATGTCAGCAAAAGGCCTCAAACCATGGTCTGTTATCTGTTTGGGGAAATAAGGATAGGCGCTACTTAAAGTAGTACTTTACACAATTGTCTCAGGTGAATCCTCAATATTGCAGACATATTTTTTTGTACCCAGGTAAGTTTAACGGGTTGTTTTTTTGCAGACAAATGGCTGGCAAAGAAAGGATTAATGTAATGCATAAACTTTGTGAGTTTGTCATAATTTTAACTAACTTTGATTTTATTTTATTTTATTTTTCTTTCCTTTTTTCGAGATACATGTATAACAGTCTGATTGAAGCAACATGAAAAAGGGGAAATTTAAAACTTCTTTCTGATAATGTCCTTGCATAATTTGTATATCTTTAAAGTAAACAAAATCTTGCAGTTGGATCTTTAGGACCTCAAGGCTCAACTAGGCATTGCAAGCAATTAACCCACAATTAAAATGTTAATTCTTCTTCTGTGTTCCCAGGCCATATAGCCATAATGGGTAAGGTACGTATGTGTCCGGTTTTCAGTTTTCACTGGTCTCCCCGCTGCGTAGAGCCAACACATTCCGATTTCGGAGGAGCTCAAAGGAAAAAAATATTTGGAAGATTTTTTTTTTAAAGGCAGGAGAATGGGCCAATAAGTCAGAAAGATAGTAGAAGATAGAAAGCAAAGGGAAAAGGCAGAGTCAAAGAGAGTAGCAGATAAGGGGAAGCTACAAGCACAGAACTTCCAGAAGGTGGGGGAACTATTTTTATGAAAGACCCCCAGGTATCCCCACGGGGAAAAATGTTAATAAATATTTAGAAAATCTATTAATTAAAAAAACCCAAACAGCATCCTTTGCTTACTTTGATTTTTGAAACAGCCGCAGCACCTGCACCAGTTAGCAGATCTGTCACGTGGATGTTCTCTTCACTTGGCGACTGCACCGATTCCTGTTTGAACAGTTTCTTCATCAAACAACTGGTCAGTGCTATGGTGGCATTCTGAGGTAAAGCTTAAAAGAAACTCAGAGAGATGTCTGCCGGTCAGTTGTTTCTGACTATGATTCATTGCATCTGCCAATAACAGAAGGGGCAGCTGCTATTCAGAATCATAAACAGAAATTTGTTTTACGTCCTCCGACCTGCTTAGAGGCACATAGTGACAGATATATGGGACATTTGTTTAATGCTAGGATGAAGACAGGGAGCTGCTATTTAAAAACCTGGGACAGTTTTTATAATTGGAAGAAACAACAAGGGGGGCCTTAGAATTTACTTAAAAGAAATAGTTTTTATCTATCGTGTGTGTGTGTGTGTGTGTGTGTGTGTGTGTGTATGTGTGCCACTGTGTGTGTGTGTGTGCACATGTGAGAGTGTGTGTGGGTGTGTGACTGTGTTAGTGTGTATGTATGAGAGAGATATATATATATATAGTCACTGTGTGTGTGTGTGTGTGTGTGTGTGTGTGTGTGTGTGTGTGTGTGTGTGTGTGTCACTGTGTGTGTGTGTGTGCACATGCGTGCACATTCCAGATTTCTTTCCACATCAAAACAATAAACAAATGGTTGTTTAAATGACAACAAACACACATGCAATGATGCATACACACACACGCACATGTATGTATATACACACAACAACACGCACACACAAAGCAGGAAAATAATGTGATTCACTGATTGCAATTGTGGGGCAATTAACTGGACTGAAATACAAGCCTTTAAACTTTAAAACAATACACAACTGGGTTCATTGCTAAGCCTGTAGGAGTGAATTAAATGAAATGAATGAAGCTGCCAACCTTCATTTTGTTTCTGCATCAGTGGTTTGGTTAGTTTTGAACATGGCCAACTTCTTTTTAACAAAACAAATAACATTGTTTTTACCATGCAAATAATAAATACCTGCTTTCCAATCAAAGACTTCAGCTTTTGCTTGAAATCCATACTAGCATTCGTTGAACTCTTAAAAATAGCTTTACAAAAGTCCACTTCCACCCACAAAATTACTTCGCATCCATTTTGTTTTTGTCTGCTCTTGGCAAGATAGGTAACTCTGGGCCTACCGCGGGGAGTTACCTTTCGTCTTCATGTCTTGTTTACCGCGGAAACCGCATTATCAGAAAATGAGATTCTGTTGTTGAGGGATGAAAAGACAGCCAGTTTCTAGTGAAACAGTTTGCGAAAAACAGGTCTAGATGGCTGTTGTCGTATCTGAAGATGCTTTGAAAAGACAGGGATGGAGTGGTAAGCTGGATCTTGAACATGACCATGGGCATGGGCCATGGCCATGGGCATGGCTAACGTGAATCAGTCCAGAATCATGATCAATCATGTATTGAAGAAACAAAAATAGATCTATGTTCAATTGATGACATTTGCTTTGCTAGGTAATCTGTAATGCTATATTGATTACATTTATTTTCCTAGCTAATCAGTAATGTTAGCACACGTAGTAATATCACTATCAGTGATAGTATCACTAGTATCACTTCTTCCGGCAAAAAACCCCAAATGAATATATAATATGCCACGATCTGGCCCTATCAACTATAGATGCAGATCTATACAGATGCAGATGCAGAAACAATTAGTAGGTAACTACTAGCTACATCTGTAGCTCAGTTGGTTGAGTCGCCGGCTCGTAATCCGCCAGGTTTGCGAGTGTGCGGGTTCGAATCCAGCTTGGGTCGCAGTGGTGTGTCCTTGGGAAAGGCACTTTACTCCTATTTTCCTCACTCCACCCAGGTGTAAATGGGTACCTGTCGCAGCCGAAAAAGTCGCTCAGTCAAATAAATCGCCCGGCTACTATGAGAGTGTATTTGCGACATTGAGCATGAACCACAAATTTCACTTTTTTCTAGGGATAGGGTTAGGTAAATGGTTCAAGTACAGAAAAAGTGAAATTTCTGGTTGTCGCAAATACACACTCATAGTAGCGGGCGATTTATTTCACAGCGAATATTTTGACTGCGACAGTACCTGACGTCAGTTTCGGGAAAAGTGCTTCGGATGAGACTTAAAACCGAGGTCCCGTGTGCGAACGCATGCACAAAGATCTTGCACACACGTTAAAGCCCATTCCACTATTCAGTAGGAGTAGGCCCTGTTGTGCCGGTGGAATGGATGACACGAACTCACATAGCATGCATCCTGTGCGCCAATTGCAGTCTAAACGATAGTTTGGGCATGGGGCAGGATAAACATCCCCAATAGGAAGGAAGGATGTTGTAACTGAAAGGTTGGGGTGCTGATGAACCAATTTATGGATTGTCAATCAATGTCTCTGTTTTTCTGTTCTGTTTAATATTAATGTATCTTCTTATTTTTCTTCTACTACTACTACTACTACTACTACTACAGGGATCTGTGCTGGGCCCATGCCTATTGCATATATAGATGACTTGCCAGAAAAACTGTTGGTCTCCAACTGATTGGACGCTAATCTCATCACAAAAGAAAAAACAGAAAAAAAGGGCAAGGCTCTTTCAGTCTTTCAGTCTACAGGCTTATCTTCTCATGGGAAGACCATTCCCACAGTTTACAGGAAGACCTCCAATGCCTCGAGGAATGGGAGAAGAAGTGCGACATGTATGTAGTTTTACCCTGGGAAATGCCAGACTCTGCCTTTCAGTTTCACCCACAGCAGGAAGCCCTTGCAGCACCCGTACCAACTGCATGGACACACCTTGGTCACCGTTCAAACAGCCAAGTACTTGGGTGTCACCCTACAAGCAACTGGCAGCTGGGATGTCCATGTGAACACCATTACGGCAAAGGCCAGCCAGACACCCGGCTTCTTACGAAGGAACCTGAAGATAGCCCCCGGTATTTGTCAGACCTCTCCTTGAGTATGCATGCACGGTCTGGGACCTCTTCACTCAGAAGAGTATGGAGACAAGGTGAACTGAGGGAGAAAGCCTATGTGGTATTTGTCAGACCTCTCCTTGAGTATGCATGCACGGTCTGGGACCCCTTCACACAGAAGAGTATAGAGACAAGGTGGAAGCAATCTAACGCAGGGCTGCTAGATTTGTCTTAAATAGATATCACAGGACAGCCAGCGTTACTGACATGCTACAGAGGCACCGTTGGAATTCACTGACAGACCACCAGACTCACCATGCTATATAAAATACTCAATGGCATGGTGAGTGTGAACAGGAGCAAAGTCATACCTCAGCCAGAGCGGCAACGTAGAGGTCATTCACAACAGCTCCTCATCCCTCAATGTCGGACGCAGTACCATCAAAGCTCCTTTTCCCCCCGAACAATCAGGGAGTGGAATGACCTGCCAACATCAGCAGTGGAGGCCAGAACTCCAGAGAGTTTCGCAGCCGGAGTCTGGAAGTTCTACAACGGACACCCGCCTGCTGCACCTGCCGCAGCTGGTGGCCCCACTCAGGGGTCATCAGTCTAAAAACCAAAAAGATCTTTTTTTTCTCAGCAGATTCCCATCAAGTTAGGCTTTTTCATTTTATCTGTCCTCTCTTCTATTCTTTTACTTTAATCTTCTCAGGCCTCCAGGCTCTTTCTTCTGGCAGGATGGTTGAGCTACCCGATTCCATGGCATAATAATCAGTGTGTTGATTGTGGTCACGCTCTGCGAAGAAGAAGAACAGAGCAATATCGCAGCTCTTTCTTCATGCAGATTGCTGCAGAGTGAAACAAACTGAGCGAGGCCACTGTTAACGCAGGCTCCATCAGCGCATTCACATCAGCGCTGATCAGATCTCTATCTGAGCCTGCCCCCACTGACCACTAAGCCAACAAAAAATGTGTTGCTTGTTGCTGGAAGTGGGGCCTGTTCCTTCCCACCTGAACCATGGGAGTTAATAGTCTTATCCCAGTGCAAGCAGTAGGTCTCTCTTCTATATTATTTCTAATAAATAGATGCACTCTCCTAGTTCTGTCGTGTCTATCGTCAGAAACGTATGAAATCAGAATCAGAAGGGCCTTAGTTTAGTTGATTTTGAGAATTTAGGGATAATCACGGTAATTTTTTTTTTTTAATGAATGATCAGTGTCATCGACAAAACATTTTTTTTTTTAATCAGCAAGGGAAATTATTTCGTAGTCGTAATCGTATCTGGTTGCAGTTTGCTGGAGTTACCTCTCATCATTATAATAATTAATATGCACACACATACAATAAATGCACACACACACAAAAATGCGCGCACACCCATGAACGCACACACACACACACAGACACACACACACAAACACACGTGCATGGAAGGGACAAAGTACTTTGAAAGGAAATGAAGCAGACTATGATTTGAAGAGAGTAGTTTTGAGAGAAGACTTAAATGAAGAAAGGGAGTTGGCAGAACAGAGAGGTAAAGGGAGTTTATTCCAAGTGGAAGGAGCCTGAAAAGAGAAAGAACGTTCGCCAAGGGTTTCTGGTACGGCAACGAGGGTTCTGGAGGAGAGAAGAAGAAGAAGTGTCAGAGGAAGAGCGTAACTGTCTAAGACTAAGAGGTCAAACAATTACATTAAGCAAATTTTAGCAATGCACAAACAGATATGCTATGTATTTTATTTTTCAGATTTGTCCCTGAGGCATTACCAGCTGGAGGGAGTGAACTGGCTGCTGGGATGCTACAACAACAACCATGGCTGCATTCTTGGCGACGAAATGGGCCTGGGAAAAACGTGCCAGGTAACGTACCCTCGTTTTCAGACTATAAGGCGTACACCCCACGTTTTACACAAAATTGTTTTTATATAGGGGCAGTGGGTGGATGCCTCGTGCCTCCATACGGGGAGCTGGACGACCCCGCCCCCTCCACGAGTCTCTCCCCGTGGGGATACCGGTGGGTCTTTCGTAAAAATACTTCCCCCACCTTCTGGAAGTTCTGCGCTTGTAATTTTTCTAATCTGCCACTCTCTTTGACTCTGCCTTTTCCCTTTGCTTTCTATCATCTACTATGCTAATTTGGAGGGGTGCGCCTTATAATCAGGTGCGCCTTAAAGCCCGTAAAGTACAGTATAAAGAAAGGCCCCCTAATATATGCGGGTGACACTCTGAAAATGTAGAGACGTGTTAGCATGCTGATTCTGACCCCCCCTGGTTTTGAAGGTGGAACTAGCGCTGCACATGAATTCTTCACCGATGTTGTTTGTTCAGACGATAGCGATGTTGACGTGGCTGACGGCGACATCTGGTGACGAGCGCCCTCATCTTGTGGTGTGTCCCCGATCAGTGCTGGAAAACTGGCTGCAAGAATTTGGCAGGTAATTACTGGTTGTATCTGTGTGTGTTTGTGTGTGTAAGTGTGCAGACCTGTTTACCCTCCCGGTTTTGCCAGAATTATCCCGGGAATTTGCAAAAATTCTGGGTAAAATAATAAATTCTGGGTGAACGCTGAAAATCCCTGGATTATTTGTTTCCGTTTGTATGCAAGGGTTGACCGAAACCTTGGAGTTCTGAGACGCGATTTTTCATTGGTCCGTGGACCCCTCAACCAATGATAGTATTTCTTGTTGGCAGAGATTGTAGGTTTGCACCAAATATGTTGTCAGGCAAGTCAACCGCAGGCGGCAAGCGCCAGAAATCTTCGACAAACGACAGCAGTGATAGGATGAAATGGCCAAAAGTGAAGCAGAAGTTTTCTCAAAAGTATTTGAAAGTGCCAGGAATAACAAGTTCGCGTTTGGGAGACGAGCATGCACACTGCAAGTACTGCAACGTGGACTTCAAAATTTGTCATGGCGGCATAAGCAACATTGTGATGTGAATTCTGTTGGTTTTTTCTCAAATTCCTGGTTTTTCTGTGGCAAATTCCAGGTTGTTCATTATAAGGGTAAACAGGTCTGAAGTGTGTATTCTTCCGGTAATGTCCACCTGCCGTAACCGGCAATTATTGACATGTACTGGGGTTCAAAGAATGTATGCTGCACAGGGAAAAACAAAAACAAAAGCTAGATAGATAAGAGGGCATGCAAGGCTGGGCACCCTTGGCTAGTCCGAGAACACCCAACCCCACTTGGAGAAAAAAATAAAGAAAACAATATGTGGTCTTTATGCGGGGAGCTTCAGCACCTTCGAGGAGGAGGTGAAGGAGCTGAGCATGGGGGACTGGACAGTTTCTGGTGGCAAGGAGTTCCAGTCGCGGATGGTTTGGGGGAAGAAAGTGTTGTTGCGGTAGTCAGTTCTTGCAGATATACGTTGAAATTGTATGTTGTTGTTCTGTCTTCTACCGCTGGGAGGTAGGGGTTTGAGGGCGTTGCACCTTACACAGGCCAGTCCATTCACAATTTTTATAGAACATGGTGAGCCTGGATGCTCTGCGGCGCTCAGCCAGTGAGGACCATTGTAGCTGTTGGAGCATGCTACTGACACTGTGTGTGTCTGTGTTGTTTGTGTCTGCATCTGTGTTTGTGTGTTTGTTTGTGTGTGTGCATCTGTGTTTGTGTGTGTGTGTTCATGCATCTCTGTGTGTCTGTGTGTTTTTCTTTGTGTGTGTATGTTTGTCTCTGTGTGTGTGAGTGTGTCCACTCACATGCATTTTTCCTACATGATTTACATTTAATTTAGGTTTGCCCCCAAACTCAAAGTGAAAGCCTACATCGGTGACAAGGAGACGAGGGCGAACCTGTCCAAAACAATCAAGAAATCCAGGAATGGTCTGGGATACTGCTTTGATGTCCTGGTCACAACATACGAGGTAACACACACATACACACACACACACACACAGTGACACACACACAGTGACACATGTACATACACACATACACATACATACACACACACACACACACACATGCACACAGTGACACACACACACACACACACACACACATCATGCATAGGCATGCGTCAGATCCTATAAACAATACAGTCGAACCTCAGTATTCCAACTGGCCGAAGCTGTCTGAAATTGCGAGGTGGTTGTTATACGGAGGAGATTCGGTTTAGTAATAAATAACTAGAGAAGAGACTGAAGACAACTGTGCTGATTACTGGGGTGGTAGCCGAGGTGCGAAGGTACATACCGTATTTTACAGACTATAAGGCGATACTTTTTTCCTAGACTGAGACCCCAACGCTTTATAATATGACTATCGTAATTCGCGAACTATAAGACGCAACTTTTATTTTACACACCCCCCCTCCCTGCGGCTAGTACAGTGTTGCGGCCTAAATGTTGCCGAAAGTGAAAGTAAACTCAACTCAGTGGCATCCTTGATTCAGACCTTTGATCTGTGGCCTTGTTCACGGTTGATGACCAAAAAATGTCGGTATATTTTTCGCAAAATGATCTGTTTCGCGGTCCGACACTTTCGTTTTGGCAGTCAACACACTCTTGACTCAACCGGAAGCGGACATCGTGCATCGCCACGCTTCCACGGCTTATGCTTCGATGCGGCTTATGCGTTACTTTTTTCAGATTTGTTTTTAAAAGTAGGGGGTGAGGCTTGTATTACGAAGCGGCTTGTACTTAGTTGTAGTCCGTGAATTACGGTACTAATAAAGTAAGGAAATGTAAGAACAAAATCTGAATTTTATGTATAATTTTGGGTGTGCATCTTATAGTCCGAAAAATACGTTAATTTTCCCTTTTCTGTCTCAGATCTGCCTGAAGGATTTTCTGTTTCTCCAGTCGTTGTCATGGAACGTGCTGGTGGTGGATGAGGGGCATCGGCTGAAGAACAGCGAATCGCTGCTGTACCGCACCTTACAACAGGTATGTACACTATGGGTCTGTGCACATTGCATGCGGAAACCTCATGCGCTCATCTGCAAATAAATAAAAGAAAGTCAGAAATAAGCGGAATGCATGAGATTTCCGTGTGTTCTTCTTCGATCGCTCAGACAGTTTCCTGTCAATTATGAGCGCAGATGCGTCATGCTGCCGTTATGCGCCTAACTAAGAAATAGGCCCAGCAAGTCCGACTTCGGCTGGAGGAAATGTTTTTGAAAGTGTTTTTCGTGGGAAAAAAAGGCAGTAGAATGGACTGGAAAGGCAGAAAGATAGTAGATGTTAGTAAGCAAAGGGAAAAGGCAGAGTCAAAGAGAGTGACAGATTAGAAAATGTTACAAGCACACGGGATCCCCACGGGAGGGGTTTCCGCGCGTAATGTGCACAGCCCCTTTTGATGTAGACTTTTTTTTTAAATGCTTACCTTTCACTAGCCAGTTTCAAGCATTGTTGATTTGTATTTCCGCTCCTCTTCTCAACATTTCTGCCTTTTCCTTTTACCTTCACCTTCAAACTCCTCTCACGCTTATTTTCCATTCTACAGTTCTTCGATTAAGGCTGATATGCATATCCGATATGGAATTTATTAAAGACACACTGACCCACCACCCCTTTTTTTTCCCTGGGTAGCTGTGACCCGCATACATATGCCCCCAACTTCCAATTGAGGCTGCTCTTTAAAATGATGTTTTGTTTTCAATTTGGGGGTATTTGTATGGGAGTCGAACCTGGTCAAAACAAGATTTCTTGCCAGCTATAAGAGGGAAAACCCGTGAAACCCGTGATTTTGACACATGATCTGGTGGGTCTTTAAGACTGAAAATGTGCTTTTGTGGTTTTATCTCAGCACTGTTCATAGTACTAACGACACCACCATATAGTATGACCTTGGGGAGCTTTACACCTTACTGGCTTTCAACGACAAGTGCAAATTAATTTACCGTATTTTACGGACTATAAGGCGGTATCCCCCCCCCCCCCCCTCCCAGACTGAGACCCCTGCGCCTGGATGGAAGTTCAGTTTAACGTCGCGTATCGGCTTTCGCCATGTACGACGGGCTGAACAAACCAACCAGGGTATAAACTAAAATTTATGTTCCTGAATCACTGTCTTAGCCAAAAGGCCGAGAAGCGATCAGAATCTGCGCCTTATAATGTGACTGATCATATAGTAAGAAAATAAAGTAACAAAATCTGCATGTTGTGTTTAATGGGCAACTTAGGACGATAAATTGACCGCCAGAGGGCAGTTCAACCGTTAGGGGCTTATCACGCGCTATTCTTAGTTGGGCATAGTGAGAGAGAGAGAGAGGGTGGGTCTCCCTCTCTCTCTCTCTCTCTCTTTATCCCCAACTAAGAATATAGAGATGATTAGCCCCACTCGAGCGTTATGCCACCTGGCGGACAAAAGAGCCATCTAAGCCGCTCATTTGGGGAGTGCGCCGTATATAATCAGGTGCGCCTTATAGTCGGTAAAATACGGTATATGACAAATTGGCACTTTTCTTCTTCTTCTTCTTTTTTTCTACTTCAGTGGGACATTCAGCGTCACGTTCTGCTGACAGGCACCCCCATACAGAATGACCTAGGGGAGCTTTACGCCTTGCTAGCCTTCATCGACAGAAAGCAGTTCAAGCCTTCCAGAAAGGACTCCTTCGTCGAGAAATACAGCACTTCTGACAAAGACAGTGAGTTTAGGGTTTTTCCATTTCTTTCTTTTGTGTTCTTGTTGTTTTCATTTGTTGTATTGTTTTGTTGTTGTTGTTGTAAGTTCTCTTAACCACTTGCAGACCTGTTTACTCTACTCTACTCAATTTGGACCTCTACTATTCAAAATTGAAAATAATGCTCTAATTCCTCATTTTCAGTGAACATTATTTGATGGTTTAATGAAGAGGACTACTCATTTCACACAGAAAATACTCATTTCAGCTATCCAGACTACTCAAGACTTGTGTAGGGGGTAAACAGGTCTGCCCTTGACTGCCAGAGAAAATTAAAAAAAAAAATCATTGGGCAAATCATGACATGAAAAAGACAACTGATAGAGTTAATCTGAGAAAATGATAGAGCTAATCTGAGAAAATAGTCTGGGGATATTACTCTCTTGATTATGTTAGAGCAAAAGCCAGCATGTCAGGGTTATTCAATTTCATCTGATGACAGTACGTAAGTAATACGTTGATGGCAGCCAAGGAATGAATGAAAATTCATTTAACGTCCTCCGGTCTGGAACAGACACATATGGGACATTTATAGAAATAAAGATGGTGGGAACGATTCTGGAGGCAATGCCCGAAGGCAGTGCAACACCAGGAAAGTCCCGATTTTTTTAGCAATACAGATTAAGTATATGAAGATGTGGCAACAAAGCAAAATAGAGCTAATGCATCTCCTTTATAAGCAGCTTCCAGCCCAGATTTCCGGAAAAGTAGTTGCCTCTTCTGCTATGTGGATGTCATGGTTAGAAGCAGCTGGCATGCACTCAAGACACATGCACACGCACACACTTGGCAATCTACACAGAAAGAGGGATATTATGTACTCCCAGTAGTCTTTAGATTGACTGAGAATCACAGGTTACAAGCTAACCAGCTCTTTTGAAAATTGAAATACAAAAAATAATCAACAGCCTGATGCACCAGTCATTCATAGTTTAACCCCTTGACTGCCAGAGAAAATTAAAGAAAACAATCATTGTACAAATGCCATGAAAAAGACATCTGATAGAGCCAAAATGGTCTGGGGATATAACTCTCTTGACTGTTAGAGCAAAAACCGGAGTTATTCCTCTTCATCTGATGACGTCATCAGTGATGTCATCAAGTCAGTACGTGATGCGTTATATGGCATTTGAGGGGTTAAACTAAGTGTGTGTGAGTCTGTCAGTCAATATGTACGTTCACGCTCATGTTTTGTTGTTGTTGCTTTTTTTGTTTTTAGCTGTTGAAGAGCTGCACAGTGTGTTGAAGCCGTACCTCCTGAGGCGAACAAAGTCCGGCGTGCTGAAGGATTTACCAGAGAAGTCGGACGTGGTGCTTTACCATGGGCTGAGCAAGCTGCAGAAAAAACTCTACAAGGCCATCCTCACGAAGGACATAGGTGAGATTGTGGGCATGCACATGCATCAACACATGCGCGCGCACACTCACAAAAGTATATGTAGAACATTCACTGATGTACAGACACAAACACACGCACACACGCACAAACTTTCATAATTAAAATTATCTGCAGTTTGATTCTGTTGTGTGTTTTGTGTTTGCAAGTGAATGTCTTTGCTTTGCGTGTGTGTCTGCGTTTTTACCTTTAATCTGTGTATATGCTTGAGTCATTTGTATTCAATCTTCAAATATACTGCCATTGTTTTGTTTGAATCTATGCACACATCTTTACGTCTAAACGTGCATGCTTTGGTTATGTGATCCAAATTGCAGGAAAAAACCCTGCCATAACTATATTTGAACCAACGTGTGGTGTATAGGTCTGACTTTACATTCATAACTTGTGTGATCACATGTTCTGCAGAAAATGCATGGCAATATGTGAGCATAATATTCATGTGTTGTGTCTCTATGTTTGTCTTTGTGTGAGACAGAAGCGTTTGAGAATCCCTACAACACAGGCCAGACTCGTCTGATGAACATTTTGATGCAGCTTCGCAAATGTGTCAACCACCCTTACCTCTTTGACGGTGAGTAGTCAGAAAAACTCAGGCTTGGGGACATAAAAATGCATGTGCGCGCACATATGCACACACGCTTGCATACACGCATGCCTCTCAAATATCTTGATTATGATAATTCCAGTTTGAATGGTTGATGAGCGGATTGATTGATTCATTCATTCATTAATTCATTCTTTCTTTCATCGTTTCCTTCCTTCCTTCCTTCTCTCACTGAAAGCATCCATCCATTCATCTATCCACCAGCTGTTAACAGAGGTAGAGTCAGAGCCCTTTGAACTAAGAGATCATTTAGTGGAGGTCAGTGCCAAGCTGTCTCTGATTGACCATTTACACTACCGTATTTTACGGACTACAAGGCGATACTTTTTTCCTCAACTGAGACCCCTGCGCCTTAAAATGCGTTGCACCTGGTGTATGACTGAAATCTGATTAAACAAAGTTGTGAATTCCATTCACATCGTATCTGTTGAGATCGATTATCAGGCCGAAATCGTGAATGAAGCCAAAGATGCAGACGACAAATTAAAAGTCAAAAGGGGGAGTTTGAAGCAGGATAAGATGTCACAGACTCGGTTTCGACAGTAAAAGCCATAACAATCATGGCGGAGAAGTATGTCGCTGCTCAAGGCGAGCCAAACTCTTTGTAGAAATCTACTCCGTGTTTATCAATTCCGACTTTTCTGGGCTCTCTGTCGCAGACGATTCGTAAAAGTGCTTCATCTTATGGATATCTTGATAGCGGTTTGAGTGTAACTTCTGTCGTTCTGAAGCGGTTTGAGTGTAACTTCTGTCGTTCTGAAGATTGTTTTGACAGAACTAGGCAAAATATGACCTCCTTTGTTTGAGTCGATCTCAGTTTTTTTATCTATTTTTTTGCTTTTGTTTGATCATAGTGAATGCGCCTTAAAATATGTTGCGCCTTGTGTATGTTTAAATTTGCATTTTTAGTTAAATTCAGGGGGTGCGCCCTATAATTAGAAGCGCCTTGTAGTCCGTAAAGTACGGTACCTGCACACCAGTGACCACAAGGATGTCATTTATATTTTTTACACTTGTACACATTCTTGACTGGTGTACAGCCAGAGCCAGAACCCTTGGAGCTGGGTGAGCACTTGGCGGAGTTCAGTCTGTTACTGATTGATTGACTGGTTGATTGATTGCTGGATTGATTGACTGACCGACTTCTTCTTCTGCGATCCCAGGCCGTGTGGCCATAATACTCTCTTTCTAATTAACTCCCCTCCACCAAAGTTGATTGCGATACCAATCACCTAGCAGTGCGTGGGTCAGAACCAAAGTGAGACAAACAAAGCATCATTCTTAAAAAAGAATGTGCCAAGTTCGCCTTTATGACCCTCCACCCACACATGACACATTCTTTTTTAAGACTGATGCTTTGTTTGTCTCACTTTGGTTCTGACCCACGCACTGCTAGGTGATTGGTATCGTAATCAACTTTGGTGGAGGGGAGTTAATTAGAAAGAGAGTATTCACCCTTTGTTCAATTTCGCTATATCCTCTCTTGGCCTCACTATTTCATTCTTTGTTATGTACAGGTGTGGAGCCAGAGCTCTTTGAGCTGGGTAAACACCTGGTGGAGGTCAGTGCCAAGCCGACCCTGATGGACATTCCCATGCCACTGACCACACTTTTTACACTTGTACACCTTCTTTACAGGTGTGGAGACAGAGCCCTTAGAGCTAGGTGTTGTTGACATACCCTGGCTAAAAGACTCCAGGGTTCATCCCAACAGCCGAAGCACTTGAACAGTATGGTACAAATGCATCAGTTAGGGATGAGAACATTGCGTGTGTGACCGTTTTTGATTACCCCGCCATGTGGTCAGCCACACTCTGACTTCGGGGGGAATAGAGCTAGGTAAAAACTTTGTTGAAGTCGGCTCCAAACTGTCCCTCATTGACCATTTATTAAAGTGGCTCCAATCTGGTGACCACAAGGATGCTTTTTTTTCTTTACTTTTTACACCCGGTGGAGTTCAGTGTCAGTACTAACCCGTTGCTGGTTGATTGATTGACTGATTGATTGGTTGATTGATCAACTGACTGACTAAATAAGTTTGTACAGAGACCTTTGAGCCAGGGAACACTTGAAGTCTGCACCAAACTGTCCCTGATTGACCATGTATTGAAGTGGCTCCGTTCTGGTGACCACAAGGATGTTGTTTTTTTCTTTCTTTTTTACGCCCGGTGGAGTTCAGTGTCAGTACTAACCCGTTGCTGGTTGATTGATTCACTGATTGATCAACTGACTGACTAAATAAGTTTGTACAGAGACCTTTGAGCTAGGGGAACACTTAGTTGAAGTATGCGCCAAACTGTCCCTGATTGACCATGTATTGAAGTGGCTCCATTCTGGTGACCACAAGGATGTTGTTTTTTTCTTTCTTTTTTACGCCCGGTGGAGTTCAGTGTCAGTACTAACCCGTTGCTGGTTGATTGATTCACTGATTGATCAACTGACTGACTAAATAAGTTTGTACAGAGACCTTTGAGCTAGGGGAACACTTAGTTGAAGTATGCGCCAAACTGTCCCTGATTGACCATGTATTGAAGTGGCTCCATTCTGGTGACCACAAGGATGTTGTTTTTTTCTTTCTTTTTTACGCCCGGTGGAGTTCAGTGTCAGTACTAACCCGTTGCTGGTTGATTGATTCACTGATTGATCAACTGACTGACTAAATAAGTTTGTACAGAGACCTTTGAGCTAGGGGAACACTTAGTTGAAGTATGCGCCAAACTGTCCCTGATTGACCATGTATTGAAGTGGCTCCATTCTGGTGACCACAAGGATGTTTTTTTTTTCTTTACTTTTTGCACTTTTACGTCTTCTTTACAGGGGTGGAGCCAGAGCCCTTTGAGCTGGGCGAGCACCTGGTGGAGGTCAGTGCCAAGCTGACCCTGATTGACCACCTGCTGAAGTGGCTGCAGGCCAATGACCACAAGGTGCTGCTCTTCTCCCAGATGACCCACATGCTGGACATTGTACAGGACTACCTGGGATACAGGGGTCAGTCGGTACCTATTGACCAAAATTTTATGTTGTGTTGTCATTTTTAGTTTGCCTTTTTTGTGTTTAATGTTTTATCTTCTTTTTCCTTATTACCTCCAATGCTATAATTTGTCCAGAAAATCATGAGATACACCTGCTTAGGAAGTTAGTTGGTTTGTTATTTTGGTGTGGGGTGGGTGGGGGTGGCGGTCATCTTTTTCTCTGGGATAGTGAAGTCAGTCTAGCCTTACTTCCCTGAACCAAGCTTTTGTCTTCTTCTTTTTCTTCGATCGCTCAGACAGTTTCCTGTCAATTATGAGCGCAGATGTGTCATGCTGTGTTTTTGCGCCTAACTAAATAATAGTTAGGCCCTGCAAGTCCGACCAGCGAGAGGAAATCTTTTTGAAAGTGTTTCGTGAAAAAAGGCAGGAGAATGGACGGGTAAGGCAGAAAGATAGTAGATGACAGTAAGCAAAAAAGTGAAAAGGCAGAGTCAAAGAGTGACAGATTAGAGGAAGTTACGAGCACAGAACTTCCAGAAGGTGGGGCAACTATTTATATAAAAGACTCCCCGGTATCCCCACGGGGGGGGACTTTTATCTAAAGAAACAGGTCTGCAAATGGAGACTATAATATTGGCAAATCCGATACAGGTTTTAGATTTTCTGAGTACTGTAGTCAATGTTTTGTTTCCGTGTGCAGGGTTCACCTATGAGCGCCTGGACGGCTCAGTGCGAGGGGAGGAGCGGTTTCTGGCCGTGCAGAACTTCAACCAGAATGAGGAGACCTTCGTTTTCCTCCTCAGTACTAGAGCAGGTGTGAATTTGAAGTAATAGACGATTTTTTGAGAGAAAAAAAACTAGGGGAGAGCACTTAGTGAAAATTAGAGTTGATTACCTCGATTTACTCACTCAAAACCATGGCGGCATGGCGTCGAAGCTTGAAACCACAGGATGCGAATCAGCGACTTGTAAACATTGTTTTGGAAAATTAGGGGTGGCCAGTACCCATAAACTGATAGAACTTGCAAATTGTGACGTAAAAATATAAATTACATCAATTTTAGGTAAAGGTCAAGATGTGCCACCCCCCCTACATTTCTCGGTGAATTCGATTTTTCCGTTTTTGCCTTTCTTAGGAAACATTAAGCTGTATTTTATTAACCTTTTCAGCTAATTATCTTTGTTCAATAATTGCATTCATGATAAAGGCCATTATCTAATAGCACCCACCCTATGTATTGCAGTACACCACAGCATTTGTCACAGTCCTGGTTCATTGCGTTTTTCCGTCTTGCTTATACTACATAGGGGGGTCCTATTAGATAATGACCTTTATCATGACTGCGATTATTGAAAAAAGATAATTAGCTGAAAAGGTTAATAAAATACAGCTTAATGTTTGGCAAGAAAGGCAAGAACGGAAAAATTGAAACAACCGAGAAATGTAGGGGGGGGGGGGGGTGGCACATCTTTACCTTTACCCAATATTAGTATTACGCACGGTGTTCTAAGTGCTATATGTCTACTCAAGCACACGAGGCGAGAGCTGGGGATCTACCTGTTGATCAAAGTCAAAGTCAAAAATACTTTATTATCACGTTAGGTGAAATTACAGTGTGGTCTCGTACAAGCACAATACAATCAAAGAAACACATTTGCATGCATGAAAAATGGAAACAAAACTAAGGAAAAATGAATGACAAATCATGCTTCGCCAAAAAATTGAACATAATTAGGGTCGATGCAAGCGACTATCAAAACATAAGAAATGCCCTCTTTCCCACCATTTCTATTATCGCATTCATTTGTTCACCCCCACCCTACCCCAAACCCCACCCTCTCCAAGTCACCCCAAGCTTTCACATATTTTGGGTCCCTTCCCGTTCCCAACATTTCATGCACCTCCCTCTTCTCTCTCTCTCTCTCTCTCTCTCTCTCTCTCTCTCTCTCTCTCTCTCTCTCTCTCTCTCTCTCTCTCTCTCTCTCACACACACACACACACACACACACACACACACACACATAGAAACATACGGACAGACATACACACACGCACGCACGCACGCACACACACTCACACACACATACACAGACACACACACACACTACTGTACAGATTGACCAAATATACCTCTAGGCCTAAGCTAATATATAATTCCTAATTATTTGGTCTTAGCAGAGATCTTGTTCAGAAGTTCGACTAACTTAGGGACAAAACTAGCTGAATTTCTAATTGTTCTACAACGAATAGTGCGGAACCGTCTATCAGATGGCAATAGTTCATAGCAATGCCACAGAACGTGACTTGGATCATTAGCGATCTCCCTGGCTTTTCGAACTACACGTTTTTCATACAACAAACACAAACTGTCTTGTTTACTACCCACGATCTTGCTACCAACATTCACAATCTTATTCAGAACACCCTTGGGTTTTACATTCAAGCCACCGTACCAACAAATGAACGAAAATGTTATAATAGATTCAAGAAAACAATGATAAAAGCTTTGGAGAAGATCTGTGCTAACATTGAAAGATCTGAGCTTTCTCAGGCAGTACATCCTTGTCTGGCATTTCTTGGAAACATGATCAACATGAGAACTATAAGTAAACTTATTGTCTATGATTGTTCCCAAATACTTGTATTCATCTACCCTTTCGACTGTCACACCTTTGAATGTGAGATCTGGCATTGGTACCGGGGATTTCCTAAAGTCGACTACCATTTATTTTGTTTTGTTATGTTGAGGTCAAGATAGTTTTCCTCACACCAGGACACAAACTTTTCAACCTGCTCAAAGTAAGTACTGTCTGAATTAGAAAGGTCAACTAAAGCTGTATCATCAGAGTATTTAATGACAGGGGCAGAATCTGTTCCTTTACAGTCATTTGTGTAAAGGGTGAAGAGAACAGGAGATAAGACAGTGCCTTGGGGACAGCCAGTGGATACAGACATTGTGGAGGACAGAGCGTTTTGAAATCTCACAGTCTGCGTGCGTTTGAGTAGGAAATCTATGATCCATAAGACTAGTCTATTGTTGACACTCATGTTTATTAGTTTCTTTGCTAAAAGATGGGGTTGTATGGTGTTAAAAGCAGATGAGACGATTTTTTCAAAACATTTCATAACAATTGATGTGAGTGCGACAGGACGATAGTCATTGAGGCACGATGGACTGCGTTTTTGGGGGGCTGGGCATATTGTAGAGGCCTTCCACTGAGCAGTAATTGTACAAACTCTAAGAGATCAAGAGAACAAAGAACTAAAAACATCTGATAGTGATAGAGTCACTTCCCATGTTTGACCGATTGAATTAGGCAAGATCACTCCCACACACCATGAAATTACTCCCCTTAATTATTTTCGAACAACTCCTATTTGCTGTTAACTCTTCTAGTGCAGTGGACGAATATATTCGCCCAAGTTATCTTTATACACTCCCATCAAATGCAGAGACATTCACTGCCGAGCACCCTGCTGTGTGTTTGTCTGTTTTTAAAGGTTTTTGTCACTGCTTTTGCCGTTAAAGCAACGCATACGCGCTTGGAAAAACAATAGTTACTTCCCTCTTGTCGGTTGAGATACAATGGACAAGAACGTCAAATAATACATGGCGCTAGAAGAGATTAACACAAATGCACATACGTACATACAATCCTGAAGTAAAAACCCGTAATCTTCTTTAATTTCTCCTTTTGTTTATGTATGTTTTGTTTGTGTGTATGGCTGGAGTGATTTGTGAGGTTTTTTAATTAATCAAAATTGTTCCGATGCGAATGAGTTAACCCTTTCAACGCCAGCCATTGTTCAGCCCAAGCTTTCCATTAAACTTACCTGGGTAGAGAAAAGATTATGTCGGCAATATTGGGGATTCCTCTGTGACATGCATAAAATAGGGCATGTCCTTATCTCCCAAAACATAGAACATAAGGCCACTGGATACCAGACCCTCATTTGATGCTTTTTAGTGACATGGGTGTTGAATCATTGTGGTGCCAAGAGGCGACAGTGGCGATGAAAGGGTTAAAGCAAATTTGTTCCACCCCAAAGAAGAAAGTAAATTGTCAAATGACCCTAAGCACACAAAAGAGCATCATGCTGTGGAAGAGTGCAAGCAAACAAACATGCGGTTACGTGAACTGTGAAAAATATCTCTCGCACGAGTATTGACATGCAGCCCTGCTTGTCGTCCTTCAGGGGGTCAGGGGTTGAACCTGACGTCAGCGGACACTGTGATCTTCATCGACAGCGATTTCAATCCTCAGAACGACCTGCAGGCCGCCGCAAGAGCTCACCGCATCGGCCAAAACAGGTCAGGCGAAGGGGCTATTTTTTGTTTTGTTTTTTCTAAATGTCTAAATGTCTAATGCATACTCACTGTCCCCAACCTCTCTCACCTCAAAACATTTTTTTCTTTCTTTCTTTTCCTTTTTCCCCTAATTTGTGTTCATAAATACATGCCTTGCTCTTTGGTTTCAACTTAGTTGTATCATTTACGCATTGGACTGTAGAGGGGAAGTATTGTTTTTTTATTTTGATCTTGTTGGTTTTTTGCTCCTTTTGTTGCCTGCTTTTTGCTATATTTGCTGTTTACTGTTTAATTGTTTGTCTGTGTTGATAAAGGCGCGTTCGCCAAAATATCCAGTAGTTTTGTTTTTTGTCTCTTGTGAATAAAATAACGTCACTTTACACTTGTCGTGTAGTTGTTTGTTTGTTGTATGTCTAAATGTCTGTAAACACCGTTTTTCAACAGTAAAGTCTGTAAACACCATTTTTCAACAGTTTATGGATGCATTTTAATTCATGGAACTTTTATGGACATTGGGGTATCAGAATTTTCTTTTTCTTTTACTTTTTCCTTTATAAGACATAGTTTTATATGTAAATTTGATTGTTCAAATGTTTAAGAATAGATTTCTGTGAATGTTGGCCTCACATGCTAATGTTTGATATTGGTTTTTTTTGGTTTTGTTAGTTTTTTGTTGGTTTGTTTATCTTATTATTATTTTTTTAATTATTGATTGTATTGGAGTACGTCTTTTCTTGTTTGCACACTGTGTTGTTTTTTGTTTGTTTTAGTTTTGTGTGTGTCGATTTTGTGTGTATTTTTCTGGCGTTAGTCATTTGTGTTTGTTGTTTATTTTTAGCTTAGATGCTCCCTCTTTCCGAATCGAGGCCAAAGCTTCAATAAAGCGATCTTACCTTCCTCACACCTTTAAACACCCCTCCCTCACTACCTCATCAAATGTCGCAATTTATAAAGACCATTGTTTGGATACAGGGATTATTTGCGTGCATAATTATCTACCCCTTAAAAAATCCAAGTCTAGTCTAAGAAAATACTACACTCTACCGTTATAATTAAAATTGTAGTGTTCTCTTTGGAAGACGTTTTCTTTGTTTCAGTACTTTCTAGTTATTTGTCTTCCTTTTTGGCTCACTTGTGTTAACGAACTTAACACGAAGTGAGTCTATTGTATGATAGTTGTTCGGTTGTGTGTATGTGTGTGTTGCGTTCGTGGTCTAATCTCCGAACTTTAACGTTGCCATTTTCTCGGGAAATAGAAGGCATACATTGTTCAAACTTTGCACACATATAGATGTCTATGCAAGCTTTCAAACGATAATGATTTGAATAATTAAATACTTAAAACAACACTGTAAACAGATAACATTTTAGATTAGTGGGTTAGAGAGTATTCAACAGGCAACATGAGTTAAGAAACTCATCAACACTGAAAGCCTCGATAGCTCATTGGTCATTGGTCTGTCTGTCATGCCAATAGTTCCGGGTCTGATTCTCAGCACAGGCACTTTAAAAAAATACCATTTTTTAATTTTTTAGTTGTATCCATTAACGATAGTTTCATTTGTACTTTAAAATTTTATTGGCAATCTTGTACTTTAGACACCCCCCTCAATCTTTGTTGTTGTTCCACATGTTCCAGTTCGAGTGAGCCTTGAAGGCTTTGCCTCTTGTTATGTTGTTGCTCAGGCCTGTGAGGGTGATTCGCCTGATTGGCCGGCACACGGTGGAGGAGATCATTCTGAAGCGAGCAGAGGACAAGCTGAAACTGACGGACACCGTCATCGAGAAAGGAGAGTTCGATTCTGTTGAGCCGTCTACGTCAAAACAGTCGCTGACCAAGAATGCAGGACAAGTAATTCCACTTTTGAGTCAAGTTCTCTCACTGTCTCTCTCACTCTCTCTCTCTCTTTCTCCCCACCCCCTCTCTCTCTCTCTCTCCCCCTCAGTCTTTGCCTGTTTGTCTGTCTGTCTGTCTGTCTCTATGTGTATGGGGGGGGAGGGGGAGAGTGTAGCGGGGGTGCTTGCTGTCTGTGTGTGCTTGAGTTTTGCGTGAATCTGATATTTTAATATTGGAACTGTGATCTTTCATTACATACTGTTTAACTTTTTACGTGCCACCACACACACATTTCCATTTCATTGGACGAATAAATATTGTGATTGTTATTGAAGTTCTAAGCGCATTACAATTGTTTTGTCGCTCAAATTTGCCTTGCCCCAATCACTGCTGCCTGTCAGTGTTCTGTTCATTGTTTTCTGAGTGATCATTTGATTCGTCATTCCTTTTCTTCTCTAGTCCGTCTTCGTTTTCTCTTTCAATTTCTTCTGCGTTCCCAGGCCATATGGTCATAATGGGTGAGGTACGTATGTGTCCGTTTTTCAGTTTTCGCTGGTCTCCCCGCTGCATTCAGCCAACACATTCCGATTTCGGAGGAGCTCAAAGGAGAAAATTATTTGGATTTTTTTTTTTTAAGGTGGAAGAATGGACCAGCATGGCAGAAAGATACTGAATGACAGAAAGCAAAGGGAAAAGGCAGAGTCAAAGAGGGACAGATTAGAGGAAGTTACAAGCACATAATTTCCAGTAGGTGGGGGAACTATTTATGCAAAAGAGCCCCCGGTATCCCCACAGGGAGTCTGTTCAGTTTTATTTGAACTAGACATTGAAGTGCATGCCATCCCTTACCACTGATATACAAATCTCTTGAAAAAATGTGGAATGGGATTTCATGCTTTGCCCGGTGCTATTCATATGCTGCATTGTCCAGATCATTTATTGGCAAAAATGTAATACTCACATTTAGCAGACCTGTTTTCCCTACGGATTTGTCCGTAATTATTACGTTTTGAGACCTCCGATTAGCCGGAAAAAACCCCACTTGCAAGCGGATGATTCCGACTGTGATCCTGATCGGACGCCAAAGAAAAAAGCGAGGCCCCCCCTCCCGCCTCAACGCAACCAAAATTTCGGCAGTTGTTAAAGTTGGGTTTGGATGGGAAGTTGCAGCGTGTGTGTACGTTCGCCCCACCCCCACCCCACCCCGCTCAACAAAAGGTTTGACGGGCAGCGAAAAAATCTGGTGGAAGGATTTCTCAGCCAGCCAAATTACGGACAGATGCCTGAAATTACTGATTTCAGAGCTTGGGATTACTGACAGTGAAGATTTTGGGTAAACAGGTCTGATTTAGTAGTAATAGTTGGGATGTTTTTTTGTTTCATTGAAGTGCTCACACAACACAAGAAGAAGGTAATTAGCTGTGCCTAAAAACCCATTTATCTTGTACTGGTTTCAAATAAAATAAGCAGGTGTGTTTCACTACGCAATAAAACTAACGTCTGTGAACATGCATTCTCTACTGGTGTCATGGAATTAGAGGTAAGGGGAGGATACTCACAGGGTCACATAACGTGAGTTCACTTTGGGTTATATCCCTTTTTCTTTTCTCTAAGAAGTGGGCTATCACGGTGCTCTCCCTTTGTCTAACCAAATCTGCTGGAGAGATAATGCTATCAACCATTCACTCTATCTAACAATATTAACGTACATGAACGTGCATTCTCTACTGGTTTCATAAGCATAAACAAAGATAATTTATAAAGCTTCATCCTTTTTCTTAATTCCTGTCCCCACACCGGGTGATGTTGAAAATTATCACACAAAAATGTAAGTAAAATAATCCTTATTTTTGCTATGCTGGTGTATTTGGTTCCAATCCACAGCTGCACGGGATGTTGAAAATGTACAATTGATGAAACAATCGTTAAGTTTTTGTGACTAGTATATTTGGTTCCACTCCACAGCTGCAGGAAATGCTGAAAAATGTACAATTGATGAAACAATCGTGAACTTTTCATGACTAGTATGTTTGGTTCCACTCCACTGCTGCAGGAAATGCTGAAAAATGTACAATTAATGAAACAATCGTGAACTTTTCATGACTAGTATGTTTGGTTCCACTCCACAGCTGCAGGAAATGCTGAAAAATGTACAATTAATGAAACAATCGTGAACTTTTCATGACTAGTATGTTTGGTTCCACTCCACAGCTGCAGGAAATGCTGAAAAATGTACAATTAATGAAACAATCGTTAACTTTTCGTGACTAGTAATTTGGTTCCACTCCACAGCTGCAGGAAAATGTACAATGGATGAAACAATCGTTAACTTTTCATGACTAGTATATTTGGTTCCTCTCCACAGCTGCAGGAAATGCTGAAAAATGTACAATTAATGAAACAATCGTTAACTTTTCGTGACTAGTAATTTGGTTCCACTCCACAGCTGCAGGAAATGCTGAAAACACTCCACTGCTGCAGGAAATGCTGAAAAGTGTACAATTAATGAAACAATCGTGAACTTTTCATGACTAGTATATTTGGTTCTCTCCACAGCTGCAGGAGATGTTGAAGTTTGGTGTGGAAAATCTCCTGAAGGAGGATGCGGAGGAGGAGGAGGAGGTGGACTTTACTCACATTCTGGGAGCATCTGTAGACGGGGAATGGCAGCTGGCAGAGGCCAGTACACAAAAAGGAAAGGAAAATGAGGAAGAAGAAAAAGAGGAAGAAGAGGTTTGTATTCATAATTGAAAATTTCAATTTTGGGGGAAAAGTGGAGGAAAGTAGTTCTGAAAGACTAGGAAAAAATGGCATATACTTGTGTGTTTAAAAAGTATAAGTATTATGTTTCTTTGGAAGGTGGGGCTGGCTCTCATTCAGTCTTGCTAATCAGGGAAAAACTAAACTGAAAATACTTTCTTAGATAGATTTAGACTATGCATTAAACAAAAAAATATATATTTTGAATCATGCAATTTTGTGATGTTGAGTATGGATGAGCAATGTGTAGACGGCCTTTGTATATTAACTCACATAAGAGAAATGACAAATAATATATTGCTCTGTGTTAATTTTTCACGGTTGAATGAATAGTACTGTGTAGACAGCCTTTGAATATTAACTCGCATGTGAGAAATTACAAATGTGACCCCGCACCATGAAAGGGACATTAAGTGTCCAACTGACCATTCTGAGAAAATTATACCTTTGAAAACTTCACACTGTTCTCTTTCTAATGATGTGAGAACCATTCTTGTATCTTTTCCCGTTCCAAAGTTATGAGCATTTAAAGTTAGTAGAGTGAGTGTCGGCCATTTTAAGAAAACACAATCTGAAATCTGGCCTAGATGAAGACAATGCACTGACCTACTCATTTTAAAGCACTTATAAGACCATTTAAAGACCATTTAAAGACCATTTAAAGACCATATTAAAGATTGTCCTTTATATTCATGAAAGATAAGATATTAGAAAACACGAAAATACGCATAACTCAAAATTGACAAAAAATGAGTTTGTTTTTTAACTCTTCTGCTGCCGTCGGCGGGTTGAACCGCCCGGTTTACTGTATACCGTTGCTAGCCATGGGCGGGTTTGACCGCCAGATACTAGGGAAACCCCGGTGTCCCCCTTTGCGCTATTTATATGAAGTGACATCACATCCTTTACTTCCGTGACATGCGCAGTTCGCTCAGGGAAAGCACAATCTTCCGCCATCTTCATTTGTAGGCTAAATTTTGTAATTTTCAATCAATTTTGGTCGCGTTTTCGACGATGGAAACTGACGACTTTTGGCGTGAACCTCTACAAGATGGCGACAGTGACAACGAAGCATTTACTGTGGAAGAAGTGGCAGAATCTGAACTTAGGCGAATAAAAAAGAGTATCGAAAGTGTTGAAACGATCTTGGGTTTGCAGTAGCAGATCGACGCAGGTAATTTTCGTGATGATTCGAGCGAGTATTTTTTTAATGAATTTTTAAAGTGAGTGTGTGCGAAAATCAGTGCAGCAGCAAAAAGTACTTGGTGCGCAACGGTAAACAGTCTAAGTAATACTTGGTAGTAGAAGAGTTTCTCTTTTTTACTCTGTTTCATTCATCTTTATTTACAAGTAATCGCTGTTTATTATTCATAAATGTTGAATCATACATATATATGAATGTTATTTGTAAATGTATGAAGAAGGAATAAAATGTTTAATACCCCAAAAATGATATTTTTAACTTTCCAAGCCTCTTATGAGAAACTAGCCCAGCGACTTAATGCCCCTTTCTTGGTGCTGGGTCACAAATAATATTTTGGATTGTGTAAATTTTCCACAGTTTTGTTGGTAGTGTGTAGATGGCATTTGTACATTATCTCACTGGTGTTTGACTCAGGAAGGAGAGAAAGAAGAAGAAGAAGGAGAGGAGGCACCTCAGAGCATGTACATGTTTGAGGGCCATGACTACTCAAAGGACACCAAAGACGCTTCCACGGCGGATGATCAGGCCTTTGACACCTTACTACAGTGTGAGTTATTCAAAATTCCCTTATCTATTCTAACCATACTGACCAACACTCAAAACAATAGCAAAGCTCATTATCAGTTGGAAACCAAATGCCATAGCACATACAAAAAACGAAAGTAGCAAAGGATCGCTACTCCTGTGACCTGCAGTATATTGCCTGCTCTTGACTTCCGGTCACGCAGTCTTTGACCTTACAAACAATTCACTTTTCTCAAAGGACACCAAAGACGCTTCCACGGCGGATGATCAGGCCTTTGACACCTTACTACAGCGTGAGTTATTCAAAATTCCCTTTTTTTCCCTTTCCCTTAACTCCGTGAGGAGTCATCGGGGCGCCACAGTGAAGTCTTCACCAACTTCCTCCAGCTCTGTCGGTCGTGAGCCAGAGTCTGGGTTTCTGCGAATTATTTTGCTGTCCATTCTGTGATGTTGTCAGACCATCGTTTCTTTTGTCTTCCCCTCCGTCTCCCTCCCTCAACAGTTCCCTGGAGCATCGTTTTGGCAAGGCCGTTGGATCTTGTTACATGGCCATACCAGCGTAGCTTTCTTTTCTTTACTGACGTCAGCAGATCTTCATATGGTCCAACGTGCTGTGCTGTCTGATGGTTTGGCGCACTTGTTCATTGGTGGTGTGATATGCTCTGTGTATCTGATGTTAAGCAACTTACGATAGCATCTCATTTCCATAGCTTGGATTCTTCTTTCCAGATCTGCTGTGAGAGTCCATGTCTCACATGCGTAAAGGAAGATGGAGTATACCAGTGCACGCAGAAGCCTGATCTTGTGCTTCATTGAGATGTTTCTGTCCTTCAACAGAGGTTTCAATCTGGACAGTGCTGCTGTTGTCTTTGCTGTCCTTGCAAGGATTTCTGGTTTGGATCCTGCACTACTGATGACTGATTTTGAATATATTCAAAATTATTTCTGTGGTTATTTTATAAGTAAACTGCAAGTGAGCATGCGCGGGCAGGCTGACATACACAAGCACTCGCACTGTATGCACACACACATGGGTGCTACTCTTTCATTTTTACACCGATTTCAGTATTTTTAATTTTACCAGAAACTGAACTTCAGGTGTTTTTTAATTCATCCAAAACAAAACAAAAATTGACTGCAAGCGATTTGGGGCGTTTTGAACTTAGTCTAGTTGTTCTAACTTAGAAGTTTATAAAGGCAATGTAATAATTTTACAAGGCTTATCAGACTCAATCTGTCTTTGTCTATCATTTTAACTGTGTGTCTGTCTCGTTATATCTCTCTCTTAAGTTGCACCCCTGAATCGTCCGACAGGGCTCTGCCCCTGTACCCTGCCGGGGCCATGGGACCCTGGACCCCAGCCTTTCAGGGTTTTTTCATTTTGGGGAGTTAAACCCATGCACACAACAGACTCTGAATTACACTTCTACTGCTGGTACGAAGGCCTTTGAGACCCAAGTACAACTTGAGTTGGTCATCACCTTTATGTTTTTCTGGTAAAACACTCTACTTTTCAATCGTCTTATCTCTTACTCTTTGCATAAATGGCTGCCTTGCTTTGACAGTCTTTGTGCCTGCTCGTTGCAAGCAGTAACTTTATTGGCCACTGCAACGACCACCTTTTGCAAGAATGAATGCCCTTGGTAGATGTTTGAGTACTGACCAAACAAGGGAATAACTCTCGCAAATAACCCTATTTGTGGCCACTGAATGGCTGCCTTTTGCAAGAGTAAATGCCTTTTTGGATACTGACCAACAAGGGCTTAACTCTTGCTGTCAAGGGCGTTAATAACCCTAGTTGCAGTGGCCAATAGAATGGTAACCACTGCAGTACTACTAAGTGTGTTTGTTTCTTTACACAGCCAATATGTGTATGTATCTTATGTGATACTTTGCAAGTTATCCCTGGTCTTCATTCTATAGGCTTAATAAGATACTAATACATGTACGTCATGGTCAAATGGCAATAAAATGGACATTTATCCAATGCCTTTCTTTAACTCATTCAAGTCGTTCCGGCCATATATGTCCGGAATTAATAAATAGATGTCAATTTGATGCATTTGCTTCAAGGGAAGTAAATCTGTGTGCAAACCATACCTTGGTCACTTCTAAACCTTAGACCACAATTTTGCCTCTGACTTTGCTTTTGTAGTGGTTTGTTGTGTGGGAAACCTATCGGGTGTGGAGAGTTTTTCTATATAAAGTCTATATATAAAAGAGTCTGATCTACCACTTCCCTATGTCTAAACCTGAAGTAAAAACCTGTAAACTTCTCCTTTTGTTTATGTATGTTTTGTTTGGGTGTATGGCTGGGGTGATTTTTATTTTATTTTTAATAATTCAAAATCGCTGTGATGCGAATGAGTTATATCATGCATGAAATAATGTGTGTGTGTGTGTTTGGTTGGTTGGTTTTTGTTTTATTGATGCAGTCTAACTAGCAAACAAAGAAAAAAGTACAAAAATAATACAATGTTTTGAGCATAGCCTGTCGGAGAAAGGGGGCAGCGTGGCTAAGATGTTCGCCTGCCAAATGTAATGCGTGACTGCAACGTGAGTAACCCGGGTTCGAATCCTGGCCTCGCCCTTTCTTTCTAGTTCGACAGGGAAATCGAACTGAACGTCCAGTCCTTCGGATGGGGACTTAAAGCTAGTCTGACCCGTGCGCTTTACGCACATAAAAATCCCACGGCAGTTGAAAGTCGGTAAGAGCAGGGAGAAATCCTGCTGTCTGGTATGGCCAAATTGATAGCTAGGTTTCCCAAGTCTGCCCCCACTCCCCCCCTCAACCTGCCCCCCCCCCCCCCCCAAAAAAAACATTTTTACCATCAATTGGGTAGGCGCTGCGCTTGCAGCGACGTGCTCTCCAGGGGAGAGCAGCCCGAATTTCACAGAGATAAGTCTCTGTGACTTGAATATACCAAATACCAATACCATCAGATGATCTTTTTTTTTTCTTTTTTTCTTTTTTTGGGGGGGGAGAGGTGTGTTTATGTTTATCAAATCCACTATGCATGTTTGCTCACCCCCACATGACACCGTGAGGATTGTTTTCCCAGTGGCAAAGGCGGACAAAGAAGAGAGTGCGAAAGGGGATAGAAGTCTAAGGAAAAAGGGCACGGTGGTGCTGAAAGGCTTATTACCGGAAGCTGTCCGTAAACCGCGCAATCCCCTCACGCCGGAGGAGCTGGAGGCACGCCGCAAAAAGGTGGGCATTGAGTTTGTTTAGATTTAATACTGCAGAATTTTGCCACGCCTTTTCTTCAAGTCTTCTTCTTTTTATGCATGATTAATTACTCTTGCAGGGCTGCCTACCGTCCCCCTAAGGGGTATTTGTGCCTGGAAATAGTTAAAATGGGCACCCTGTCCCTGGAATCCATTTTTCTGTTTAGTGTCCCTGGAAACTGAGTAGAATCAAAATTTCATAGAGCAGTCACTTGTCTTGTTAGCTAGCCTTACTATTAAACACAGGAACACCCAACACAATACGCACTGTTGACATTTTCTTTCTGTTAGGTTTTTGAACACCAAATTTTTACGATGGCTTGGAGTCAAAACGGACTATCTTTAGTTAGTCCAATGAGGTATTATTGGACTTATTACGAAAACTAATAACTTGTATCAAACAATGACTGCAGAAATATAGAAAGGGGGTTATGCTTTTTATATTTCTGCAGTCTTTTTGTGATACAAGTTATTAGCTTTCGTAATATGTTCAATAATATGTCAATGGACTATCTAAAGATAGTCCGTTTTGACTCCAAGCCATCGATTTAAAAATCTTGTACATAGAAGATGTTGGCACCGAAAAGCGACAAAAAGCCTACTCAAAATATCCAGAAGTCGCAGAAATGTTGCTAGATCACGAAATATATTTCATAATGCATGATATCGCTATCTTTGTCCCTGGAAATAAGTCTCTGTCCCTGGTTTTTAAGCAGTTTGTCCCTGGAAAGTGCAACAGGGGGTAGGCAGCCCTGCTCGTGTCTGTGTGCAAATGTCTGATTTGTTTCTTTTTCATACACTCGCAACCAAACTTTCTTGGTGTTTTTGTTTTTATGGTGTGTTTTTCTTTGCTTGCATAGACATTGCTAATTTTATATATTTCAATGTTTTAAAACACTTTCGTGAATTAATGTTTTCAGAGGCAGGAAGCGGCAGAAAAGAGGGCACAGAAGGCTGCTGAAGAAAAGCAAAGAAAAAGGTGAAGTACAGTGGAACCTCCGTTATAAGACCTCCCATTATAAGGCTCCCTCCCATATAAGACCTACTTCTCTGATACATTGCCCTTCTTTGTAAGTATTAAAATGACCCCCCTTATAAGACCCCTCCCTTATAAGACCTCATTTTGGATGATTTTTGAAGGTCTTATAAGGGAGGTTCCACTGTATTGTATTTTCCCCCTTTTCTTCCCCCTTTGTTTTGCATCATTTGGCTGTTGGTATTTCTTCTCTCATTATCTAGTTTTCTTTTGTTTGTTCATTTGTTGTTGTTGTTGTCGAACCCTGGCTTAAAGACTCCAGGGATCATCCCAACAGCCGAATCACTTGCAGCACTATGGTACAAATGCACCAGCTAGGGATGAGAACATTACGTGTGTGACCGTTTTTGATTACCCCGCCACGTGAGCAGCCACACTCTGACTTCGGAGGAGTTTGTTCATTTAATTATTTTCTCTTTGCTATGCCTGGATTTGCTCAAACGTTTTCATTACCTACAAGCAATTTTTGTTATTGTCTATGCCTCATGTTTTACTGTATTTTACAGAGAGTAAGGTTCTTTATATAATACGGTGCATCCCCCATAATTAATTTAAAGACCCACCAGATCATGTATCAAAATCACGGGTTTGACGTGTTTTCTCTCTTACAGCTGGTAAGAAATCTTGTTTTGACCAGGTTTGACTCCCATACAAATGTCCTGAAATTGAAAACGAAACATCATTTTGAAGAGCAGCCTCAATTTGAAGTTGGGGACATTTGTATGTGGGCCACAGCTACCCAGAAAAAAACAAGGGACTTAATCGCGGTGGGTTAGTGTGTCTTTAAAGAAAATTTGGTTGTGTGATACATAGTTACTTTGTAAATTATTTGTCGTATTACAAAGTGCAGAGGTCTCTTTCGAGGAAAAAAAAGTTTCATGTTAAAAATTTTTAAAAAGAGGTAAGTATTTGTCTTTGTATTGTACAAGCGATTTATTTTTTATTGTCTGCGCCTTATGTCTGCATGCACGCCTTGGTTTAAGGCTGTATCAGTCTAATTGACATAGGCAAGAACACCAAGGCTACATCAAAATGTTCTTACGCTATGCAGGGGTTGTCTTTAGCCTTGGCAAGCTCCTAGCATAACATCATCAGTCCAAAATCCTCCGAAGTCGGAGTGTGGCTGCCCACGTGGCGAGGTAATCAAAAACGGTCACACACACGTAATGTTCTCATCCCTAGCTGGTGCATTTGTACCATACTAGTGTTCAAGTGCTTCGGCTGTCGGGATAATCCCTGGAGTCTTTAAGCCAGGGTACGACAACAACAACAACATATCTGCATGCAATGCCTTTTGCAGGGAAGCTTTGTGGAAGAAACATTCCTACCGTTCGGTCAACATAGTGGTAGACAGCGAAGAGGAGGAGGAGGAGGAAGAAGAGGAAGGAGGAGGAGGGGAGGGAGAGAGGCAGGGAAAATCTATCAACTACGTGAGTGGGGATGTCACACAGCCGGTGAACACCTCCAAAACACCGGTCAACATCATCATCCATTGCGCAGGTGAGACAGGGTTTGGGAAACCAGACTCCCCGTGGGGATACCGGGGTGGGTGGGGGGTGTCTTTCGTACAAATAGTTCCCCCACCTTCTGGAAGTTCTGTGCTTGTAGCTTCCTCTTATCTGCCAATCTATTCTAACCATACTGACAAACACTCAAAACAATTAGCATAAATCAATATCAGTTGGAAACCAAATGCCACAGCACATAAAAAACGAAAGTAGCAAAGGACCGCTACTCCCATTACCCGGAAGCCCGATTACTCCCCTTGACTTCCGGTCACGTGGTTCCTTTTGCCTTATCAAATCACTTTTCAATTTTCCACGCTTGTGGAAGCATCTCTTGGAAGCCATTTGCTTTTCTTCAAGTTTGTTTTCGAATTCACTGTCTTTGCTTTCTATCATCTACTATCTTTCTGACTTATTGGCCCATTCTCCTGCCTTTAAAACCCCCCAAATCTTCCAAATAATTTTTCTCCTTTGAGCTCCTCCGAAATCGGAATGTGTCGGCTGTACGCAGCGGGGAGACCAGTGAAAAATGAAAAACGAACACATATGTACCTTATCCGTTATGGCCATATGGCCTGGGAAGGCAGAAGAAGAAGAAGGAAACCAGACGTGGCACTTTTCAGTGATTTCTCTGAATTCAGAGAAAAGTGATTGTTAACAAAAAAATTAATCCAAATGTCAGAGGGGCTTTAGGAGATGCCCTTTCCCCCAATATCAAAGACACTGAAAAGAAAGACTAACATCCGGTCCCTTTTCCCTATATGAGTCGTGAGGACAGAAACACTGGTTATGTCCCTTTTAAACGTGACACATTTAGATTACATTAACTCTTTTTTTCAAACCTGAGAGAGTTATCTTTTCATGAGTCAGTTATACTTTGGATAACTACCCCACTAACGATAACTCTATCAACCCGGCTCACCGTAACTCTTAAGTAGTCCATCTTACCCTTTTAGAGTCTTTGCCAATATATAACAGTTTTATGGAGTCATATTCAAGAGAAATCGTCCCCTGATCACCTGAAAGGGTTCTCTACCCCTTAACCACACTCGGAGACAACGTCTCCTGAATCCCAAAAATATAATAGTTCAGAGGAAAATGCTCTTCTTCCAGTGCTATGCTTTTGTTTATGAGAGAAAATGGAGTTTTACGTCCTGTTGGTCTGAATCAGACACATATGGGACATTTGTAAATACAAATATGGTGGGAACAATACTGGAGGCAATGCCTGGAGGCAGTACGAAACCAGTAAAGTCCCGATTTTTTAAAATTAATACAGATAGCTGTAGCGGTGACCACGCCTCGGTTAAACCTCATCGGCTATGGCACCGCCACAAGTAGTGAGCTTTTGTTTATAACATCTGGCAAAGGGGTTATGTTTTGGGCTTTTTGTTTGTTTTTTGTTTGTGTAATCTTAGTTCTTCAAGAACATGAGTGCAATTACCTAAAACAAGGCTTAGTTTCTCTGTGTGTGTGTGTGTGTGTGTGTGTGCATACTTCAATTTAATGTCTATTCACATAAGTGATTTTAGACCCCCAAAATGAAATAAAGAAAGAAATAAGATAAAATAAAGAAAGAAAGGGGGAGTAAGAAGAATAAGAGAGAGAGAGACAGAGAAAGGAGACAAAGAGACAGAGAAACAGAGAGAGAGAAAAGGAAGGAGGAGGAGGAGGAGGATGTGATAAGGAAGAAGAACAGTTAACATAAAAATGCTATAACCTATAACAGTAACACAACTATGATAATAGTTTTAAAACAATCAGATTAACGAATAAGATAACCAAAATTTTACATTTTTAGTGTGTGTGTGCCTGCGTGCATGCACATGTATGTGTGTGTGCGCACTCATCAATATTGATGTATTCTGTATTGATTCCGTGTCCATTCAAATTCAGACAGTAGAGGATTAACTCATTCAAGTCGTTCCGGCCATATATGTCCGGAATTAATAGATAACTGTCTATTTGATGCATTTGCTTCAAGGGAAGTAAATCTGTGTGCACACAATACCTTGGTCACTTCTAAGCTCGCTTCGCTCCCTTAGACCACAATTATGCCTCTGACTTTGCTTTTGTAGTCGTTTGTTGTGGGGAAACCAATCAGTTTAGAGAGTTTTTCTATATAAAGTCTATATATAAAAAAGTCTGATCTACCACTTCCCTATGTCTAAACCTGAAGTAAAAACCCTTAATCTTCCTTCATTTCTCCTTTTGTTTATGTGTGTTTTGTTTGTGTGTATGGCTGGAGTGATTTGTGAGGGGTTTTAATAATTCAAAATCGTTGCGATGTGAATGAGTTAATGGGTGACTGCTGTCTGGCAGATGACTCAGGCTACTGGGGCAGAGGAGGTCTGTTTTCTGCACTGGCGGCGCGATCCACAGAGCCTCAGAGACAGTACGAACTGGCCGGGGAAGTGAAGGGTGAGTAAGAACTCACTCGCCCTAACTAAGTTTAACCCTTTCGCCCCCAGCCATTTTTCAGCCAAAAAATTAAATTAAGCTTAACTGGGGAAAGAAAAACAAATATCTGCAATATTGCCAATTCCTCTGTGACATATATATAACATTAGGCCTATCCTTACCTCCCAAAATTAACCCTTTCACCGCCAGCCATTTTTCAGCAAAAAAATACCATAACTGGGTGGAGAAAAACCCCACTGCAACGTTGGGAATTCCTCTGTGACATGTATAACATTAGGTCTATCCTTACCTCCCAACATTAAGAAAATATGGTCTTCATATAACAGGCCCTGATTTGATGCCTTTTAGTGACATGGGTGTTAAACCATTGTGGTGCATAAATCCATTGGCGATGAAAGGGTTAAGCAACCAGTCTTTCCAACAGGACCCTGTTTGATGCCTTTTAGCCTGAAGTGTGGTGCAAAATGCGACATTGGCGATGAAAGGGTTAAGAAAATGTGCTTTGGACCAGGCCCTGATTTGATGCCTTTAACGCTACACACATTGTGGTGCAAAAATGCAACATTGGCGATGAAAGGGTTAAGAAAATAGGGTCTTTGGACAACAGGCCCTGATTTGATGCCTTTTAGTGACATGGGTGTTAAACCATTGTGGTGCATAAATGCAACATTGGCGATGAAAGGGTTAAGAAAATAGGGTCTTTGGACAACAGGCCCTGATTTGATGCCTTTTAGTGACATGGGTGTTAAACCATTGTGGTGCTAACATGCGAAAGGGTTAACATCATGGTAATAAAAAACGGACTGAGACAAACTTATTTGTCCGTTCGTAGAAACGGGGAAATAAAAACGGGGGAAAAATGAAAAGGACTAAAGTGGGAATGAGAGAGACCTATAGAATTGACTGAAAATATGTTGCAAATGAATGCAATGCCTCAGTGAATACAAGCTGAGTTGATATGTTTCGAATCTGATTCTGGACACAGTGCATCATAACTGTTGTTGTTGTTGTTGTCTTACCCTGGCTTAAAGACTCCATGGATCATTTAGACAGCCGAAGCACTTGAACACTATGGTACAAATGCACCAGCTAAGGATGACAACATTACGTGTGTGACCATTTTTGATTACCCCATACTCCGACTTCGGAGGATACATCATAACTAAAAACGTATAAAGGCACAAGATAGCCTTTTTATGTCCTAAGGGCATCTGATCACTCACTGTGTTCTTGGCTTATAATTGAAATTTTGAGGCCATCTTTCTACTTTTATTGCCTTTACCACCACCCTCTTCCATCAGTCGAAGTCAACCATGGATTTGTGCGCCCTAAATTAACCCTCTTGTATTCAAGTCGGCCAAGGTGTAGAGTGGCACAGAAGGATTTGGGCTCCCAAACTCAACCCTCTTGCATTCAAGTCGGCCAAAGCCTCCATGCACACAACAAACAACTACACGACAAGTGTAAAGTGATGTTATTATTATTCACAAGAGACAAAACAAAACTACTAAATATTTCGGCGAATGCGCCTTTATCAACATAGACAAAAATGTCAAAAATATACATGATAGCAATTCCCCCTCCCCTAGATGGCAATGGGGATCTACTTGATGGTAGAGTAACTTCCCCTGTTTGACTGATTGAATTAGGCAAGATCACTCCCATACACCATAAGATTACTCTCCTTAATTATTTGCGAACAATTCCTATTATCTGTGGAGCATGCTTCGCCATTTGCTTCAGTCAGCTGCCGTGTCCTGTAGGTATTAGGTACTTTATAGTCACAGAGGCATCTCTGTGAAATTCGGGTTGCTCCCACCTGGAGAGCGCATCGCAGCCAAAGGCGCGCCACCCTTCTTTTTTTTTTTTGCATGCCATTTTTGTGTGACTGATGAGGAAGGAAAGGGGTGGTAGGTGGTAAATTTGGACCAAATGACAACTTTTTCATTGCCACTGGGTTTAACGTGTGCTAAATGCATGGGCACACGGAACCTCGGTTTATCGTCTCATCCGAAAGACTCCACATTCAGACCGCAAGGCCTAGTGCAAAGTGAGAGGAAAAATCCTCTGTACCCAGTTTCAGTTCTCTGTACCCAGGTTCGAACTCAGGTTTACTTGAAGGCGAACGCGTTACCTCTGTGCCACTCTACACCCTCTGTAGTTTGTGTGAATTATGAGCCATGCCGTGCACTCTCCTGCAGTGCCTCAACACTGATGGATATCCTAACACTACTAAGTGTGTGTGTGTGTGTGTGTGTTTCAGATCTGTCTTTAGGGGACTGCCACCTTATACCTCTGAGGACTCCAGATGATGATGATGATACGGAGGACTCTGAAGATCTGGTATGTGTTTGTATGTGATGCGTAATGCTTTACACTTGTTTTTGTTCTTGTGCTGTGCGTGTGTGTGTGCCCCTGTGTGTGTGTGTGTGTATTTGTGTGCGTGCATGTGTGTGTGTGTGTGTATGTGATGTGTATTGTTTTAGATGGGTTTTTTCTTGTTCTCATGCTTTGTAAGTTTTGTTTACTTTTATAAGGAACTATTGACAATCGTTTGAGAGAGAGAGTGTGTGTTTGAGTATGTGTGTTTGTGTGTGTGAGAGATAGAGAGAGAGAGAGTGTGTGTGTGTGTGTGTGTGTCCCAAAGAGAGGCTTTGAAGTGATTTTCAAAATAACAGTAAACTAGCCAGTATTTATGTATGGTCAGAAAGGAGTTCAAGAGCCACAGCAGCCATAATTTTTGACGAGCAAAGTCTCATCTTTGTAATGACGATTTGGTGTGCATGTGTGTGTTTGTGTGTGTGTGCGTGCGTTTGAATATGTGAGTGTGTTTGTGTGTGTGAGAGAGAGAGAGTGTGTGTGTGTGTGTTTGGGTATGTGAGTGTGTTTGTGTGTGAGAGAGAGAGAGAGTGTGTGTGTGTAATTTGAGTATGTGTGTGTGTATGTGCGTGTGCATGCATGGTTGGTTTTCTACTTGATGTTCATACCAACACCTCTCGGCCAAACGGATTTGAGGACAGCTGGCGTTGGGGAAGGTCCCCAAAAGCCAACCAATCCCTTTGACCGTAGCACTAAGAACCAGTATAAAATGTCCCCCTAGTTTGAGAGTCATAGTCTTCCACGAAAAAACTGACCTATACCGTGATGTTCCATCACTGTAGAAAATCATTTATTGTACAGCTGTCACTTTGCTGTTTGCCCCTACTACAGGCTGATGTCAACCAATGATAAAAGCTGTTTGAGTAAAGGGCCCAGACCTGTCCAAATGTATTTTCCATGTTAACCCCTTCAGTGCAAGTGGGATTTGTGTCGTGGACAGTCATGATTCAACAACAATTCTAGCTAGAAAACTATTGATGCAAAGTATACATTTATATAACCTTTGGGTTTTTGGGAAGGTAAATGAATAAACTAGCTATTTAAAACGATTTTAGACTTCTATCTGACATTTTACTGTCAACATGCTTCATGAAGGGTTAATTTGTCCAAAATGTCCAATGCCCCCCCCTCCCCCCCCTTTTAACCATCTCCGGTTTGAAATGGTCATTGAAACTTATTACTTCCCACTAAAAACAACGCCTGCTATCGATTCTTTTGCACAACCAGTCTGTTTAATCACTCCATCAGCAAAAAATTCAGTAATGGGAGGGTTAACTTCAAAAGGGAGGGGGGTGGTTGCATAGCAGTTCATGACCTACCCCACCCCACCCCACCCCACCCCTATAGTAATTAAAGTTCAAAAGATGATGCCCATGTTTAGATAACATGTCAACCTTGTTTGACACAAAATTAATCACCTCTGTTCAGTCATATGGCCTAGAAAAATGCTAAAGTAAGCAGGACCTATACGCATGGATGCTCCTGCTTTCAGGATGTCCTGAAATGCAGGATTTTTTTTATTGCCTGGAGCCGGCGTCGCCGGATTATGAGAATTTGAGAAACAACTAATTTCCTATTTATAAATGTTTTGTCGGTTTCTCGCATGTGTAGAATATAAAATAAATGAATACAGATTAATATTTACATGCCTTTACCAGGAACTTTATATTTTTAGGATTGTTTAAGTCAAGTTGTTAACTGGGCGGCCCCTGGACCCCTGCCTTGCTGGATTTTTGAAATTTCCCAGGAGCACCCATGTATACGCAGACCTGCCAACCTTTCCGCTTTGAGGGAATTTTTTCCGCCCTTCCGCTCAAGTCCATAAAATTCTGCTTTCAAAACTTAAACAAAAAGTTTTTTTGAACACACAAATTCATCATCTTATATACAGAGCATCACAGCTGCTATGCGTATAACCGACTTTCCAGTTCTGTTTGCGCACTTCCGTCAAGATGGCGATTGGGGAGAAAAGAAAGAGAATAGACCAACATTTCTGCCAAGATTACATGGAAAAGTATCTGTGCATTCAGAGATCAAGGAAGTGTGCATTATGCTTGATGTATGACACATGTGCTCACTACACTTAAAAGTCTCCTATGGAGGTTGTCAAGACATCAAATGTAACATTACTTCTCATCGTCTTATCGAAACTGCAAACTCCCAGACTACGTCTTTCACCATTACCGAATTTTTCAAGCCAACGGAAGGAAAGGAGAACAAAGATGAGCTTAAATTGATTCATTATCTTCCTTCCAAGTCTTATTATTTAAGTCATCTCTGGCACCAACCATCTTGGTCTGCCCAAGTAAAAAGGGCAGAGGAACAAACCAAAAGCTTCTATTGTGTTATTAATAGTTGTGACACTTCCAGACAAGACTAGTTTTAAAAGACAAGTTCACAAAGATGAAAATTGCTTGCTTCAAATTATGTTTACGTGCAAACGGTAAGATGCCGCGTCAAAATTCCTCTTAGCTCCCCAAAATTCCTCTTTCCTGCTACAAATATTCCTCTTTGGTCTGTTAGGGGGTTGGCAGGTCTGTATACGTCCTGCACACTGAAGGGGTTAATGTTACGGGTTGTCTGTGCAGCTGGGTCTGATCATAGCCCAGACCAGGGACAGACACAGCAGACTGTCGGGAATCAAACTTCACGCTCTACAAGAAGGGTTGGAGAAGGTCTACCACAAGGCACGCACACTCAAAGGTAAATTAGGTGAATTTTTTTTTTAGTGGAATAGACAAAAGAGTGTGTGTGATTTGGACAACCCAGCTGATTTTTAGGCTTAGTTTATCTGTGTTTCTTGGTTTGTTTTGCTAAATGATTGCAAAAGATTATATTGACGTCATGATCATTTGAACAACTGCTATAAAGGCTATTTTTATATTTCATATTTTGTCAACAATTTAAATTTTAAAAAAGAAGCTGTATTGATTACGACACTCATATTGTGGGGTCCACTTCGGAAAAAAATGCAACACATATTTATGAATGCACATATGTAAAAGCACAAACACATATGAACATTAACTGTAACCTCGATGTCTTGTTGTTTGAATTTGTGTGTGAAAGGAGAGCTAAGTTAAATAGTGTATGCATTTTAGCATGGCAGAATGCATTTAGTGTGTGAAAACTTCAACACATCGTACTTTAACCCTTTTACCGCCAGCCATATTTCAGCCAAAAATGTCCATTTAATTTACCTGGGTAGAGAACAAAATCTATCTGCAGTATTGGGGATTCTTCTGTGACATATATAAAATAAGGTCTATCCTTACTTCCCCAAAACTAACACAATAGGGTCTTTGGATAACAGACCCCAATTTGATGCCTTTTAGTGACTTAGGTGTTAAATCACTGTGGTGCTAAAATGCAACTTTGGCGGTGAAAGGGTTGAATGTTGTTGTTTTTTCAGCCAGCGTCCATCTGCCTCGTATCGGACACGACACCCCTGGCTTCAACTGGTACGGCACAGAGCGTCTCATCCGCAAAATCCTGACTTCAAAGGGCATCCCCACCTTCATGTATCCTCCATGATGAGATTCACAGACCTGTTTACTCTTCTGTTTTAGAGTAGTATTCTACTCAATTTGGACCTCTACTACTCTTCAAAATTGAAAAAAATGCTCTAATTACTCATTTTTAGTGAACATTATTTGATGGTTTAATGAAGAGGACTACTCATTTCACACCAAAACTACTCATTTCAGCTATCCAGACTACTCAAGATTTGTGTAGAGGGTAAACAGGTCTGTGAGAATATGATGATTATTATGATGATGGTGTTTATGATGATGACTATGGTTCCTCAACCCCGTTACTGCCAGCGGAAAACAGAAATTATTTATTTTCTTATTATAAAATTTAAAAGAGACCTGTCAGACTCAATCTGAGAAAATGGTGTAGAGATATATCTTTCCTGACTTGTCAAAACCCAAAACCATCGTTCCAGGGCTATGACAACTTCTTCTTTTTCTTCTTCTTCTGCGTTCCAGGGCCATGAGGCCACAATGTGTACGCATGTGCCCGTTTTCCAGCTTTCACTGGTGTCCTCACTGCATTCAGCCGACACATTCCGATTTCGGAGGAGCTCAAAGGAGAAAACTATATGGAAGATTTTTTGAGAAAAAAGGGCAGGAAAATATTGCCAAAAGTCAGAAAGATAGTTGATGACACAAAGCAAGGAAAAAGGCAGAGTCAAAGAGAGAGAGAGAGAGAGATTAGAGGAAGTTACAAGCACAGAACTTCCAGAAGGTTGGGAAACTATTTGTACGGAAGACACCCCCCCCCCACCCCGGTATCCCCACAGGGGGGCTATGACATCATCAATGACATCACACATCCCGTAGTAGACACTGGACCGTGCAGGGAAGGGGTTAATGTTTATGACACTCATTCTAGAAAATTCTTGAAAGACACTTAGAAAATTTTAGAAGTTCACTGATTCATTTTGTACGTCCAACAAGTAGCGCTTTGTTCCTTCCTTCGATAAACTCCTATTATGGACAAAAAATGAGGTTTATTTATTTTGTGCATCGTCGTCTTTTCTTTAACATAGCGTTGTGATGGTTTTTGTGTAACAAAATTTCAGAAAGAAAAGGAAGTTGTGTTAGAAGTAACTTATTTACATTCAGCGACTTCTTTTTGCACCAAAAAATTAATTCTTCATATTCTGCGACTTCTTTTTGCACCAAATAAATTAATTCTTCATATTCTGCGACTTCTTTTTGCACCAAATAAATTAATTCTTCATATTCTGCGACTTCTTTTTGCACCAAATAATTAGTTTGGATATGTTGAGTCTAGGTGAAATTATGTGACCTTTATCCTGTCGTTCTAGTCTCTCTCTTAGTATTATGTTGTTGTTTTCGCTCCCCAGCTTAAACGCTCAGGGGGCACCCCAGTGCCATGTCAACATTTCGCATGGCCTTGGGTGGGAAGATTACGTGTATGGCTGCTTTTAAAGGGCCCCCTCCACATGGGCGGCCGTACTCCGACTTCAGGGGACCTCAGTATATAAAAATTTTCAAAATCTATCAGCAGGTTTGGGTTTTTCAAATCTTTATAAAGTTTGATCTTTAACAGAAACACAGCTATTATTTCCCAAGGAAAAAGGCACCGAAGCGGAAACAAACCACCCCTGCGTCTCCTCCTTCAAAAGGTGAGATTCTACCGTGTTTCTTTGCTTTTAACACTATTGTGACTGGCACTGCGTCAGTGAAACCACTGTGCTGGCCTGAGGCTGCACTGGAAAGATTACTGTGGAATAACTGCTTGTGATCAAACATTGTTTAAGAGCCTAATTGAAGTCTGATATGCACCAAACTTTCTGTACATTATGAAAAATGGATGCTTAATTCCATTTTATGCTTTGTGAAAATATTGCATGAACGATTTAAAGCCGACATGCTGCTTGACTTCGAGATCGAACTCCGCTACGAGATCGAACGATTCTGCCGATAACAACACTTTTTGTTGTCACATTCTCACTCTAGAGAATTAGAGTACCGGGCACTCACTGTTCAATTTAATCAGTACTGGCATTATTTTCCCTACTTTCATCCTTAAAACCTGACTGATTGCCAGCATTACTTCCGTCCTCATCAAGTTTGAGCAACCAAACAATCTCCTCGCCACTCAGACCTCTAATTTTTGACAATTATTGTGCAAAAATCTCCTCAAATTTCCACGAAGTCCACCATTTTCGCTTCACTATTCAAGACTATTCAAGGGAAGTAACTGTGAAATAAAACAAGAAAAGTCTGCAGCAGTTTTGTACTTTAGACCGTTGGACCTTCGATTGGAGGTTCCCGGCAGATAGAGATGTTCTGCTGAACCTACGATCGGAGGTTCCCGTCACGGAAGTGTTAATAATAATAATAATAAACAGACACTTATATAGCGCTTTTTATTGAGCACACAGCGCTTTACAATCAGCATTGAAACACTCACAGACATACACACACACACACAGACACACACACAACAGACACACATGCACATACGTGCACCTACGCGAGTGAACGCGTTCTTGCACACAGACGTAACACACACAGACCCACACACATTTCATCAAACATACAGAAAACACATTCCCACTGAAACGCACACACACTTACACAAACATACACAGTGATGATTCTAGAGCGCGTCCTGGGCGAAATCGCGCGAAATTTACGCTGATGATGCCTAAATGAAAAGCCAGTGCGTCCCCTATGACGCTAGAAAAAAAATGCGGACGCGTTTTTAAACCACCAGTGCGACATTACAAAATTGCACTGCTGCTTTGCGTATAGCCAGTAAGCCGGAAATGAATAATCCCCTTTCGCGCGCGCCATTGGACGTCAATGCTTTATCACGAGTTGAGTTATGAGTGGAGCGCGTCCGAGTGAGAAGATGGAGTAGTGAGAGGTCTGGTGCTGTGGCAATCATGAAGCGAACATCAACACTGTTTGATTATGCGTTCAAGTCATCCAAAACACCTAAAGTGTCTGACTTAGAAGAATCTGGCCAAACATCTCGATCTGTTGTGAATGAAGATACGGCTGCAGTAGAAGATTCGGGGCCAACATCCAGTGACAATGAACTTGTGATTGCTGACGCACGTGGCGATGGTCATGAGGAGGTTCAAAACAAAACCAGTGCCAGTGGTGGTAGGCCTAATACTCACATCAAAACAAGAACCTTTCAGAAAGACTGGCTTATAAAATGGCCGTGGTTAGAAAACCGAGACGACGGCATGAGGTGCTTGTTTTGTATCAAACTGGGACCCCATTTTTTTTTACCATGAAGAGTCCCTAGGACCCTCTTTTTTCATCTTTAGGGGTCCTTGGACCCCCTTTTCTAAAAGTCTAGAATCATCACTGCATACACTTGTACAAACGCGCGCGCACAGACACAAACACACATGTGCATTCACATACACAAACACACATGTGCACTCGCACTCACAGACACATACTCGCACACACTCACTCCCCCCTCTCTCTAGCCGAACACAATCTCTCCTGCGCACACATACACTCATACACTCATACACATGCAAGCACATAGACCCACACAGCACACACACACACACACACACACACACACACACCTGCTCGGAAGAGCTAAAGAAAATCTTTGAAAATAATCTTTTTGATGATTGTACTATTATTACTTCACTTACGACAGTGAAAGCACTGGGGCTTTTGTCTTTTACCTGGGTTCTGCTTTTTTTCTTTTATAAACTCTCAAGTGTTCAGTAATAATAATAATATGATGATAGTGGTATTAGTAGAAGTTGTATAAAACATCGCTGTAGTAGTTGTAGTAATAACAATAACCATGATGTTGATGACAGTAAAAGCACAAACCCAGTCCAAAAATAATAATAACTAGCGCAACGCCTAGTACTGGCAAATCCCAGAACCGGTAATGCCTAGTACCGGTACCGCCAAGAACCGGTAATGATGAGTAGCGGTTTCGCCGGGTCTGCAAAATATTATGTTATTAGAGAGAGAGAGACAGACAGACAGGCAGAGAGAGAGACAGACAGACAGGAAGAGAGAGACAGACAGACAGAGAGACACATAGACATACAGAGACATGAGACACAGAGAGAGAGACAGACAGACAAAGGCAGAGAGAGAGAGACAGACAGACAGACACAGAGAGAGAGAGAGAAACAGCGACTCTCGCGCGCCCCTCCCCTCCTCTGAGAGAGAGAAACAGCGACGCTCGCGCTTCCCCTCCCCCCCCCCCCCCCCCCCCCTGGGGAGCGAATTTATGCTAGGCCGTCAGGATGCAACCAACGGAGGAGACCCTGCACTGCTGCTGAGTCACTTCAGTGGAGTTCAGTGAAGTCTGTAGGCAGGACACCACCTACTAGTTGCGGAGCCAGCGTGAGTGAGGTCCTCCTCTGAGGGTGCAACCACGTCCGTCCACCGACAGCTCCCCAGAACATACTGATCCCCATGACTTTGACCTGAACGCACCAAGAGCATAAACTGGATTGGTAATCGAAACTGAAGTCACCATGAGAGCAGGGCATACAAGGCCACAGAATCTGATACTTTTTTTTTCATCAATTCTTAATATACTTTTCATCACTTTGTAGAGCCCAAGAATAACAATAACTTCAATAACGACGGTGATAATTACAAAGATGATGATGACGACACCAATACATACTTTTGTTTCCCTTGCATTTTGATTCATTCATTATATACTTTTCTTCATTTTGTAGTGTCCAGGAATAACAATACCTACAACAACGACGATGATGATGATGGCGATACCGACGATTACAACGACGACGATGATGATAAAGTGCCATCTACAAGTCATCGCAACCAAGCCAAGGCCCAGTCCAGTTCAACTTCGTCCACAGTTCCCAAAACCAGTGCCAGTGCGTCAGCGTCGAATTTGGACGATTTCTTTTCCGGCGTGGCAGTTCACCTGCATGGGTTAGCGCTGGAGGAGATGACCAAGTATAAGAGGTTCATCATCACATATCCTTTGAACATTTGTTGATCAGAGATTCTTAGAGAAGTCTTGATTAGTATTAACCCTTTCACCGCCAAAGTCACATTTTAGCACCACAATGATTTGACACCTATGTCATTAACAGGCATGGTAGACCTCCGCGAATCACGGAAAAAGCCGGGGTAAACATTCGCTCGGGTGCCTAAAAATTACGTGCGTTAAAACCTATGCATCGCTTCGCGGAACCGGATATGAATGACTGAACAAGCAACTTCCCGCCGAAGTTAGCATTCGTGTGCGGCCTAGCTCACGCCACATGTTTCCAGATTTGTGATCCTAGTGCTTCTTTTTCTTCTTCTTCATTTTGACGCACAACTTCATCATTTTAGTTTGAGTCGACATCTTTCAAATGAAATGCAGAATCGGTTGGATATTCTTCCGCGAAACTCACTTTGCCCTCACTACCATGCCTGCATTAAAAGGCATCAAATTGGGGTCTATTATCCAAAGACCCTATTGTGTTAGTTTGGGGAACTAAGGATGGACCTTATTTTATATATGCCACAGAACAATACTGCAGATGGATTTTGTTCTCTACCCAAATAAATTTAGTGGCAATTTTTGGCTGAAAAATGGCTGGCGGTGAAAGGGTTAAAAAAACCATTGGGACTTGGCTGGTATTGCAGTACCTCCAGGATCGTCCCACTATCTTTACAGTTAAAAATGTCTCACATGTACAGATTTTGTGTGTGTGTCTATGTGTTTGTATTCTTTCATGTTTGTAATGTGTCATTTACATATCCTTTAATAACATGCGTGGTAGTGCATGCATGACTGATTTGTGTGTGTGCGCATTTATATCTAAGTTTGTGACACTTTGTGTGTGTGTGTGAAAGGGATGGGAGGATATAACATTCTTATGATCAAAAGAATGGACAAAAAACGTACCATAATTTATGGACTACAAGCTGCTTCACCCCCTCACCCCCTACTTTTTAAAAAAAATCTGAAAAAAGTAACGCATAATCCGCGTCGAAGCATAAGCTGCGGAAGTGTGGCAATGCATGATGTCCGCTTCCGCTTAAGTCGAGAGTTGATCACGGGTGTGTTGACTGCCAAAACGAAAGTGTCAGACCGCATACCGAAATCAAGGTGATTTTTTTTGTCATCAACCGTGAACAAGGCCACGGATCAAAGGTCTGAATCAAGGATGCCACTGAGTTGAGTTTACTTTCACTTTCGGTAACGTTTAGGCCGCAGCACTGTACTAGCCGCGGGGGGTGGTAAAAAAAAAGTTGCGGCATATAGTCCGCAAATTACGGTAATCACTTTTCTTGTCAAGTTCCCTTCCTCCTCTCTACTCCTTGGGGAAAAAAGCCAACAAATAACTAAATTTAAAAAAATGGTATTGTTATCTTTCATTGCTTTCCTTAACATCCCTACTTACGATGGAGACGTCGACAGCTACGTACACGGCAGCACCACCCACCTGGTTGTCTCCCCTGGTGTCTCCTCGGAGGTCAGTGTTGTATGCATGTATAAAATCATATCAACAACTTTTAATAACAACCTTTTTTTGCATGCATCTCAAGCAACCGTGATGAGGCTTTGTACTGAAAATTCTTTGCCCCCATCTCGTGCACTGAAACGCATGCGCCATTTACATAAAATTATTGCTCCTTGCGTGCCATGAAGTAGTGTATATTATAGAAAATTCTCTGCTCCTGACTCTTCACTGGGTGGTGCAGTCGATTCAATCATAAAATTATTGCTGTTGTGCGTTGCCAACAAGTATGGGGGTTTTTTTTAAAACTATAAGGCATATTTTATTATAAGACGCACCCCCAAAAGTTTACACTAAATTCAGATTTTGTTACAATATTTTCTTACCATTTTATTTGTCATATTATAAGGCGCAGGAGTCTCAGTCTGGGGGAAAAAAGTATCGCCTTATTGTCTGTAAAACATGGTAGTATAAAACCCCATGAACGCCAAATGTAAGGCAGTTGTTGGCTCACTCAAATCAGCAAAATGAGTCTACAGTCTTATGTTCTTTCTGTTGTTTGTCTATCAACATGTTTGCGTGAGCCTTGAAGGCTTTACCTCTTGTTTTGTCTTGTTTTCTCTTTACCTTTTTTAATCAATCCAAAAACAAGATGAATGTTTCGATCCTCAAAATTTGCATTTGTTTTGTCGTGTTTCGGCAGGAAGTGAAGAAGGTACGCGGCAGCCATAGTTGCCGTGTTGTCAGTGCTGATTGGTTGGAGGAGTGCATCAAGAGGAGACAACTGGTATCCATAGACCCCTACGCACTGGACGTCTGACTATAAAAGAAGGAGAAATTGTGCTCTTGGAAACAGTGCTCTTTGAGGATGGATGGAGGAAAATCGTGTGGAAAATATACTGGTACTGACTTCCTTAAGAAACTGGAATGCCCAATGAACTAGAGTACTAAGGGGGGTTGCGTACCCCTTAAGCCATTATCGTAATATGACGTCAATTTGTGGATCTCCAGTTGGTTATTGGAAAAGATTTAGATCACCAGCAATTGTTAAAATGTTTCTGCTTCCACTGTATCAAAGCTCTGCTTTGTAACTGAAAACATTTTGTTAAAGCAAACAGATTTTTGAAGACTAACAAATTGGTCATTGCGTACAGGTCAATGCGCATCCTACATATGGGTGTTGTATTTTTATGTATATACACTTATATGTAACCCATGGCAACTTTCACCCCACACCAAGTGAGGAAGGAAATCTTCACGTAAAATGAGTAGATTCAGATTTTGCCTTCTATCTGCATAAAAATTGGTCTCTTTTGGTTGAAAAATGGAAGCTGGAAGAAATAAACGTCATTGGAATAAATGATGCAATCATGACACAATTTCTTTACAATCTGTACAATTTCAAGGGGGGGGGGGGGGGGTACGTACTGACCCAGCCAACAAGTTGTCAAAGCAAATCCAACATTCATTGAACGTGTGAAACAAACAAATGAAGGAACAAAATAGCTGAGTAATGGGAAAAGAGACATTTTGCGTGCTAAGATAATCTTGTAATGGAAGAAAGGAACCTTTTGCATAGAAAGTAAAATGTTCAATGCATGCTTTCTTGAAAATGATAGCTAGCGCTTATAAATGCAAGAAGAAAAAGAGAATTTACACTTCCTTGTGCCTACATTTCAAAATGAATAAATCAAGGGTGTAGAGTGGCACAGTGGTAGCGCGTTCGCTTCGTGTCAAGTAAACCCCCGAGTTCGAACCTGGGTACAGGGGATTTTTCCTCTCACTTTGCACTAGGCCTTACAGTCTGAACGTGGAGTCTTTCGGATGAGACGATAAACTGAGGTCCCGTGTGCCCACGCACTTAGCATACGTTAAACCCAGTGGCAACGAAAAAGTTGCCATTTGGTCAAAATTGCTCCCCCTTCATCAGTCACACAAAAATCGGCATGCAAAAAAAAAAAGAAGTGGGTGGCGCGCCTCTGGCTGCGACTCGCTCTCCAGGTGGGAGCAACCCGAATTTCACAGAGACGCCTCTGTGACTATAAAGTACCAACTACTTTTTTAAGATTCATGATAATTCGTTTTGTTTTATTCTGTCACATGCGCATTGTCTGTCTTCAACAGAAAATAAAATCCATGAAAGGTGCTGGAAGAGGACATTGATATTAGATGTCTCAATGCTGCTTTTGTTTTTCTTTTAAAGGGTTCATTTTGGCTCTTTTGTAAAGTTGTAAACGTTTTCAGATACACTTGCCTTTTATAGCGTTGTTTAGATGAACATAGATTTAGATGAACATAAATAGATATCATGAATGCACTGAAAGGGCGAATTTTCGGGATTGTTATTTAGTTTTTGAAATAAAACAATGCTCAGAAATTGAAAAAAATCGTCTGCTAGAATGTAGCTTTGATTTGCGTCGAAATGACGACATAGAACTGGATTGCAAAAGCAAAAGAACGGTTTTTCGGGGTCCAACTAAAAATGCCTGGAGCTTGCTCTACGGTTGGGTGCTTCGAAGAACAATACCCAGGTCATGCTACACATTTCACAGGTTTCATTTCAAAGATCCAGCTCGGCTTTGAAAATGGGTGGAAAACATGAACAGGAGCACCCCCACAGCCAATGTTGTCATCACTCTGCCACTGTTCATCTTCTTCCTCATCTTCTGTTTCTTCCAGTGGCTCGAATTGCAATGGTAGAACAGCCGGCCCACTAATTTGCTGCCTTCCAGTCATAGTTTCTCCTATGTCATAGAACACATTGCGTCATAGGAACACAAGCTTAGAAGTGCATCCCGACTTGAGAGTCGCTGTGTCGAACATCGTGCTTCAAACAACTAATTCTTTCAATTGCCGCTTCAGATGAGTCAGACTAACAAGATGTTGTCAAAAAAGGTGAGAAAACTTTATTCATCAACCTACAGTAGTGAACAAAAGCGTATTTTTTCGCTGAGAGCCGATTTGAAACGTTCTTTCAGCCAAAAGAGCCTGGCCACACCCTTTAAAGAAAACTGCCACCATTTATGCAAAATATAGGTGCTGCGGTTTTCGCTTTGTTTTTGTCGCCACAAAGCATGCAAAATTAATGAGTTGTGGAAATCGGCTGTACGCAGCGGGGAGACCAGTGAAAACTGAAAACTGGACACATAAGAACCTTACCCATTATGGCCTGGGAACGCAGAAGAAGAATTTCCCAGGAAACATTCCTACAAGGAAGTATAGATAGGCACATGCGCACACACACTACACAATCTCTCTCTCTCTCTGACTGATTGGGATAATACGCTGAGCCTAAAATCTCTATCCTAGGAAAATAAAGTTTCTCTCTCTCCCACTCTCTCATGCACAGTACTAACTCAAGTGCACATACACAAGCAACGATGCATGTAATCAAACACACACACACACATAGAGCATTTAATAGTTCACACAATCAGCAGATTTAGCAAACATCTTAGCTTGAATAAACTGTTATAAATAATCATGGGTTAATTTTATTTTCATAGCATTCTGTTTTAACAATTGTGGTATGTGTGTTCATGCGTTGCAGTATTTTACATACGCAAGTTTGCTTATTAATTAGATTGCATGTGCATATCGTCAGTGAAAGTCATAAACCTTGTAACTCTAATTTTGAGTCAGATACATAGTCAGCTCTCTCATTTTTACCGCCACATTCCACCAAAAGCTCGTATCTCTAATGACTTTCTATCTGCTGTAAATGAGGTGTAAATTGAGGAAAAACTCGTAAGTCCCAAATTCAGATCTACTTAAACCTTGTATCTTTGTTCTTTTCAAGTTTTTTTGTTTCTCTAAAGTAATTTTAACAAAATGCAGGACTGAACTCGCAATGTCTTGAACAACATAATTATTCATCATAGTTAATAACTTGTGGTAAACGCGGTTAATTTAAATAAAAACTACCAAAATTGAGTTAAGAGGTTTCTGACTTTCACCGACGATATGTTCTTTACATACTAATACATGTACTAAGATTACATGCTTAGATTACATCAGATGTTAAATTACATTTTGTGCATGTGCTTGGTACATTTGTGTTAATCAAAAACAATTTTATTGTTTATGATTTTGTGATTGTCATCAGGAATACTTTTTGTGTAAATAATGGTGTTTGCTGTTTATGCTTGTTCATATTTGTTATAATCAATGATAATGTACATAATCCTGCCCCCGTGGGGATACTGGGGATCTTTCGTATAAATAGTTCCCCCATCTTCTGGAAGTTTTATGCTTGTAACTTCCTCTAATCTGTCACTCTCTTTGACTCTGCCTTTTCCCTTTCCTTGCTATCATCTACTATCTTTCTGCCTTACTAGTCCATTCTCCTGCCTTTTTTCAAGAAACACTTTCGAAAAGATTTCCTCCAGCCGAAGTTGGATATGCTGGGCCTAATTATTTCTTACTTAGGCGCATAACGGCAGCATGACGCATCTTCACTCATAATTGACAGGAAACTGAGCGATCGAAGAAGAAGTACATAATCCTACATTTTCTGTCAATAAATGTACAGTTCCATCAAGCATTAATTGTGTGAATGGTGTTATTGTTCATATTGGGATGAATGCGTTGTGTGAATAGTGTTATTGTTCATATTGGGATGAATGTGTTGTTGAATGGTGTTATTGTTCATATTGGGATGAATGTGTTGTTGAATGGTGTTATTGTTCATATTGGAATGAATGTGTTGTTGAATGGTGTTATTGTTCATATTGGTATGAATGCGTTGTTGAATGGTGTTATTGTTCATATTGGAATGAATGTGTTGTTGAATGGTGTTATTGTTCATATTGGGATGAATGTGTTGTTGAATGGTGTTATTGTTCATATTGGAATGAATGTGTTGTTGAATGGTGTTATTGTTCATATTGGAATGAATGTGTTGTTGAATGGTGTTATTGTTCATATTGGAATGAATGTGTTGTTGAATGGTGTTATTGTTCATATTGGAATGAATGTGTTGTTGAATGGTGTTATTGTTCATATTGGAATGAATGTGTTGTTGAATGGTGTTATTGTTCATATTGGAATGAATGTGTTGTTGAATGGTGTTATTGTTCATATTGGGATGAATGTGTTGTTGAATGGTGTTATTGTTCATATTGGAATGAATGTGTTGTTGAATGGTGTTATTGTTCATATTGGAATGAATGTGTTGTTGAATGGTGTTATTGTTCATATTGGAATGAATGTGTTGTTGAATGGTGTTATTGTTCATATTGGGATGAATGTGTTGTTGAATGGTGTTATTGTTCATATTGGGATGAATGTGTTGTTGAATGGTGTTATTGTTCATATTGGAATGAATGTGTTGTTGAATGGTGTTATTGTTCATATTGGAATGAATGTGTTGTTGAATGGTGTTATTGTTCATATTGGGATGAATGTGTTGTTGAATGGTGTTATTGTTCATATTGGGATGAATGTGTTGTTGAATGGTGTTATTGTTCATATTGGAATGAATGTGTTGTTGAATGGTGTTATTGTTCATATTGGAATGAATGTGTTGTTGAATGGTGTTATTGTTCATATTGGGATGAATGTGTTGTTGAATGGTGTTATTGTTCATATTGGGATGAATGTGTTGTTGAATGGTGTTATATTGTTCATATTGGAATGAATGTGTTGTTGAATGGTGTTATTGTTCATATTGGAATGAATGTGTTGTTGAATGGTGTTATTGTTCATATTGGAATGAATGTGTTGTTGAATGGTGTTATTGTTCATATTGGAATGAATGTGTTGTTGAATGGTGTTATTGTTCATATTGGGATGAATGTGTTGTTGAATGGTGTTATTGTTCATATTGGAATGAATGTGTTGTGGAATGGTGTTGTTCATATTGGGATGAATGTGTTGTTGAATGGTGTTATTGTTCATATTGGAATGAATGTGTTGTTGAATGGTGTTATTGTTCATATTGGAATGAATGTGTTGTTGAATGGTGTTATTGTTCATATTGGGATGAATGTGTTGTTGAATGGTGTTATTGTTCATATTGGAATGAATGTGTTGTTGAATGGTGTTATTGTTCATATTGGAATGAATGTGTTGTTGAATGGTGTTATTGTTCATATTGGAATGAATGTGTTGTTGAATGGTGTTATTGTTCATATTGGGATGAATGTGTTGTTGAATGGTGTTATTGTTCATATTGGGATGAATGTGTTGTTGAATGGTGTTGTTCATATTAGAATGAATGTGTTGTTGAATGGTGTTATTCATATTGGAATGAATGTGTTGTTGAATGGTGTTATTGTTCATATTGGAATGAATGTGTTGTTGAATGGTGTTATTGTTCATATTGGAATGAATGTGTTGTTGAATGGTGTTATTGTTCATATTGGAATGAATGTGTTGTTGAATGGTGTTATTGTTCATATTGGAATGAATGTGTTGTTGAATGGTGTTATTGTTCATATTGGAATGAATGTGTTGTTGAATGGTGTTCTGTATAAAAAAAAAGACACCACCACCCCGGGAATCCCCACGAGAAGAGACTCGTGGTGGACAGGGTTGTCCAGCTCCCCGAATGGAGGCGCGAGGCATCCACCCACTGCAAGGCTCCTGCAGCCAAATCTTCCTTCAAAATCAAATTAACTTAATTGTTGAGAAATAAGATGACGGACTACTTTGCTATGTGTGTTATGTTTATAAATCACAATAAATGTAATAGGCCTACATCTTCATCTCTCTCTCTCTCTTGAAATATGCTATGACCAAAATAAGATTTGGTATTTCGGATCTGGCTGCTCATTACTATAGGTAGGTACCACAGACTTCAAGACTTAGTTTGTAAACTTTGCAATGCCGACGTAGAAAATGAACTGCATCTGTTGCTACGCTGTCCATTTTATGATAATCTAAGATAACAGTTTATTGCACGAAAATTTTACCGTAATGCAAATACCTTTCGTCTGTCATTATTAATGTCTTCTAGAAACAGCGAAACTGTTAGAAAATTGTGCATTTTTATATACCAAGCTCTAAAGGCAAGACAAATTGCTTTGTCATAAATTAATTCTTTTGCTAAAAATTGTGCATAAAATGACACTATGTTACTATTAATAAATATTTTCATTTCATTTATCTCTCTCTCTCTCTCTCTCTCTCTCTCTCTCTCTCTCTCTCTCTCTCTCTTTCCGTTGTATTTTCCTATATTTTTTCTAGCCACAACCCATGTGTGAACGTTTACTTCTAAGCTTTCTGCTTCTACATAATCAAAGACTGTCCAATTAGAAGTTTGTCACCACAAGAGAAGAATAATCAAGGGAAGTAACAAGTATACTGTTTCCATTCAGTACATTAAAACAGGAGTTATTTCCCCTCAATCTTCTCTCGGATATTCAAGGAGAAGGCTACTCTAGTTCTACTAATTTTTTGGAAGGCAAGTTTTATGTAAGCTAACTTGTGTTTGGTGTAAAGTTCTTAGCATACATCATAACCGACAGCAGTTCTTCTTCTTCTCTTCAGGGCCCAGTTGAGAAAAGGCGTGTATTTTTTTTCTTATCTTTTCTCTGTTTGTATCTCAGTCAAATAAGAACTCTCTCTCTCTCTCAGACTCTCTCTCTCTCTCTCTCTCTCTCTCTCTCTCTCTCTCTCTCTCTCTCTCTCTCTCTCTCTCTCTCTCTCTCTTTTTCAGGGCCCACGGTCAGTATGTTGACCATTCTGGCTCCTTTGGGGAAAAAAAGACTCTCTCTCTCTCTCTGAGTCTCTCAGGGCTCTCTCTCTCTCCTTTGGGGCTCTCTCTCTCTCTCTCTCTCTCTCTCTCTCTCTCTCTCTCTCTCTCTCTCTCTCTCTCTCTCTTTCTCTCAGTCTATGAGAGAGTCTGTGTGTGTGTGTGTGTATACGTGTATTTGTGTCTGTCACGGAGCAAAACAAACCAAAAAGAAACAAAGAGACTAAATGAACATATTTCATTAGTACTGATCAATAAATACGACTTAAAGATGGTGGCAGAGAACAATGAAGATGAAAAGTTTCAGTGTACTGTTAGTCTAATTGCCTTCTTCAATTTTACTCTCATCAATTTTAGCCTGTACTCGCTCCCAGGGATGCGCCATGTCGGGCCGAGTGGCAGTAGTGGGTGGGGGGGTATCGGGTCTGGTGTGTGCCGCCCGTCTGCGACAACTTGGTGTGACTGACGTCACTGTGTTTGACACAGGTGTGTATGCATGGGATAAAATAACACACACAAACACACACAGTGACATACACACACACACACACAACACCCTCGTATACTTACGTTAACACAGAATGGATGAATGAAAATTGGGTTTAACATCCGCTCAGCTACAGAGCACATGTGAGATGAACCATCAACCAACCACCATAACCAGCATTTAGTGCATAATACACAGTATCACTCAGAATACCCACATATATACTAAATAGTTGTGATTACATTCTTAGTACATTCTTACATTTTATTATGCTTTTTTTTTTTTTAAACACACACAATCTGTATGATAACCAGAACCAGAATGTGAGTATATATATAATAAAATATACAGTTGTCTTTCCATTTAACAGAAATAAACCCAGGCATATGATATTTGCAAAGGACAGGAGAAAAAAAATGAAAGAAGAAAAAAGAACAGCATAAGATTAAGAATCAGAATATATATAGCTGCTAGTTAAGTATGTCCAGTTTTATAACAAGTTTCCCCATTTGATGTTATACCTTGTTCACGATGTTATGTATATATGTTTGTATGTATGTTTATAAGTGTGTGTTGGATTCATGTTTTTTATATATTTATTTTTGGTTTATGAACCAAAGAAAAACGTATGAAAAATGAATAAAAATGTTTATTATAAAAAAGTATATCCAGATTTTGCATTAACAAATAAACAAACGAAAATTACAACTGAACTCTACTACCCTTTTGTCAATTTTCTCACAGGGCGCCACGCTTGCGGAGGGCGATGCTCCAGCCGCACAGAAACCATCGATGGCCAGGAATACATCTTCGACCACTCCGCCCAGTACTTCACAGCTTCCGACCCACGTTTCGCTCAGATCGTCTCCTCTCTGCATTCCCGTGGCGCTGTCAAAATATGGTCCGGTCCCATTGGTCACCTGAAGGGGGGTCAGTTTCGGGCCGACCCATCCTTGACGCAGGCTTTTGTCGGCACGAAGGGGATGCGTTCGGTGGCTGAGTGTCTGTCCGGTATGTGCACTGTTCGCAGGCCTGGCTGGGTAGGGGGCGTTGCGTTTGATTTGGTGGCTAAGAAATGGAAGGTAAGTGCCGTTGTTTTAACCTTTACCAGATGTTGCTTGTGATTATACTTCTCCAGATGATGCGGGTCTCCTCGTACCCACAGATTTGTACATGCATTTTATCAGTATTTATCCCTCTGCAGATGATGCAGGTTCTCCAGGACCCATACTCGTCAAAGAGTCACCATGTGTTTATACTTCTCCAGATGGTGCGGGTCTCCCACGACCCATACTCAATGCACTGCAGTGACATATTTCTGCTCTTTGAAGTATGGGTCCTCCGTGACCCGCGTTACATAGGAGAAGTATGTTAAAATTACGTATCTAATTATTACTTTAGTTTTTACTGTATTGGCACCCAAATTTGCTGACATATGCCAAACTATGTTTTAAAAGAATACCTAAAAGTTTATTATCATAGTCCCAATAGTTCCTGAGATATTAAGTCATTTGTGCGTCTCTGGGTCTTGGACGACCCATGAAGCACAGTAAAGGTTAAGCGATTTTTGAATTGAAGAAAAGTGAAATGAATAAGTTTGTGATACAGTGGAACCTCCCTTATAAGACTCCCTCCCATATAAGACCTACTTTTCTGAGACATTGCCCTTCTTTGTAAGTGTTAAAATTACCTCCCTTTATAAGACCCCTCCCTTATACGACCTCATTTTGGATGATTTTTGAAGGTCTTATAAGGGAGGTTCCACTGTACATAATGATGAATTGTATGTTTGCATTATTATTTTATTTTGTTTTGATCTTTAATTTATGGCGATATGTTTTAATTATCAAAGGAAAAATAAACTTCTTTTTTTTTAAAGGGGAAGAAAGGGTGCATGTGAAAACAAGAGGTTTTGATAAGTTTGTAATTATGCATTGTGTATAAATGAAATTCTTGTTCTAGTATTGGATATCGTGTGTCAATGAGTGTGTTCTCTGCTTTAATTACTTTTTATGTATGAATTCATTAAAGTAAAAAATTAAAAAAACAAGGACAGATCTTTCACACACACACACTGACACACACACACTCTCTTTCTCTCTCTCACCCCCACGCATCATCCCACCAACTTTCTTTCCATTCCTAGGTCGACAAGTACGGATTCTTCGACTACCTAATCATCGCGCACAACGGCAAATGCGCCGACCGACTCATGTCCAACAGCGGAGCCCCCGAAATCCACCAATTCCTTCGGGCGCGTTTCCACCACACCCTCAACCCCCGCGACCCTCGCATGACCTTGAACTCTCTCTGGGTCATGATGGTGGGATTCAAATCGTCGCTGGGGCTTCCCTACGAAGGCGCTCACGTGACGGACTCTCGAGAGCCGCTGTCGTGGGTGTGCAACAACAGTAAGAAGCTGAAGCAGGGGGGACCGGTGGAGTGTTGGACGGTGATCAGTGACGGGGCGTTTGGGTCGACCCACAAAGTGCCCCAGGAGAATATACCTCCCGGGAAGGAGAAGGAGGTGGTGGGATTGCTGTTGACAGCGTTTTCTAGAGTTACTGGTAGGTATGTCATTTTTTTTCTTTTCGTTGTTGTTGTTTCTTGTCGTAGTTTGAGCTGTGGCTTGTTAGGTATAGTGTGGGTAATTGGGTGCATGAGTAATGGATGGGTAAGTGGGTAGGTGGGTCGATGAGTGAATGTGTGTGTTAACCCTCTTGCATTCGCATTTGTTACAGACAAAACTTCTTCCAGTGTTCGGATTCTTTCTTACATTTTCAGGAAAATCTGTCTTCTGAAGCACACAGAGCGCCATACAGTTACTATCACATCATTGCAAGTGAGAAGCTTCTTCATAGTGTGTGTATAACAAGCCAGAACTTAGTGCGTGATGAAAATGCCATCAGAGGGGGTCTCAGAGTGGGGGGCAAGCTACGGGCGGTTTTGGGCAGCTTGAATACACAGAGGCAACTTCCGGATGGGCGGTTTTGGGCGGAATAAATGCAAGAGGATTAAGTACTCTGTGTGTGTGTGTGTGTGTATTGTATGCATTGTGTGTGTTATGTGTGTAGCAGTGTTGGGCATGCATGGCTGGTCTTTTCGGTCTGTGTATATGTGCATACACAGAGGCATGTGTGTCAAATGCATGTGTGCGTGTGCATGCATGCATGTGTGTGTGTGTGTGTATGCACATTTGTGCCCATGCTTTCATACACAATTACAAGTAAATGCGCGACACACATTATCCATCCGACTGAACACGCTTTGTCGAACCATCTCAGATGCACTGCACACATTTTCAATGTCTTGTCTTTCTGCAGGTATTAAAAACCTCCCTGAAGTGTGTTTCACCCGCGTGCAACTTTGGGGGGCAGCCCTGCCACTGAACGTGTACTGCTCTACAAATGACGAGTGTCTTTTCGACGCGCTCCACCAGGTGGGGGTGTGCGGGGACTGGCTTGTCTCCCCCTGCATCCAGGGGGCAGCACTCAGCGGCTTTGTCATGGCGGAGAAGATAAAGCGACATATGGCAGGTGGGTAGAATTTCTGGTGGTGTTTATGAGGTAAGGAAATCTTTGTTAGTGGTAGTAGGGTTTAATTGGGTTATGTACAGCGTCATATTTTTTAGCTCCCCCAGTGGGGATACCTGGGGGGGGAGTGTTTTTCATAGATAGTTCCCCCATCTTCTGGAAGTTCTGTGCTTGTAACTTCCTGTAATCTGTCACTCTTTTTTACCCCCTTTTTTTCCCTTTGCTTGCTGTCATCTACTTACTATCTTTCTGCCTTTCTGGTCCATTCTTCTGCCTTTGTTCTAGAAACTCTGTACAAAGATTTTCTCCAGCCGAAGACGGACATGCTGGGCCTATTTCTTAGTTAGGCGCATAACGGCAGCACGACGCATCTGCGCTCATATGACAGGAGACTGAGCGATCAACGATGAAAAAGGTACTTTTTAGCTGTGTGAGATTGGGAAATGGATTTTGTTGTTGTACAATTTGAATTTGTTTTGGACAGGACAACGCAATGATTCAATTAGTATGTCATGATTGGTTGACGCATTGGCCCGAGGATGGGGCCAACAGTAATGCGAGTTTTTTACAATAAGTGATTTTCTACGGGAATGAAAATCCCAGTACAGCCCAGTATTTTGTGAATGACTATGACCTCCAAACAGTGGGGCATCTGTAATAGCTTTTAGTGCTGCGGCCAAGGGGATTAGGAGGCCTTTGGGGACCTTCCCCAACGCCAGCTGTTCTCAAGTTCAAGCCCAGAGAATGGGGATGTACCCAGGGCAAGGCATCTTTGCTATAAACAAATTCCTGCCCAGCCCTCTGGAAAAACATGTGTCTCACTTGCTATCTGGAAGTCATTTCACACTGGCATAGATCACAAAGATGCAGTTTTTAAGATAAATATTATGCAAATGATACAGTGGAACCTCCCTATTAAGACCTTAAAAAATCAGCCCAAAATGGTCTTAATAGGGAGGTGGACACTCAGTAGTCTGGATATGAAGGAGAAAAAAATCAGTAAAAAATGTGTTGGGTCACATCCTACTCCTAGTAGGATGTCTTAACAGGGAAGGTCTCAACCCTTTCAACGCTAGCTTTTCTTCGGCCAAAATTTACCAATAAACTTACCCGGGTAGTGAAAATATTTCGTCTGCAATATAAGGGGATTCCTCTGTGACGTGCATAAAATAGGGCCTATCCTTACCTCCCAAAATTAAGAACATAAGGTCACTGGATACCAGACCCTCATTAGATGCCTTTTAGTGACATGGGTGTTAAATAATTGTGGTGCCAAGAGGTGACAGTGGCGATGAGGGGTTCCACAGTAGCTGCAATGAAGCAGAGTTTTACAACGGAACTGTGTATTTTGTGTGTGCAGGAGATGCGCCGAGTACCAGTCTACAGCCGCAGTTCCAGGCGGCAAGTTCGGAAGCCATCGGAGCCTTTCCCGTAAACCCCAAGATGGTGTTCAGTCCCAAAGAGAAGTGAACTACTGTCAGTTTCTGTCGGCACAGAGGAATTAATGGAGTTAATGGGGGGCCTTTCGTACAAATAGTTCCCCCGCTTTCTGGAAGTTCTGTGCTTGTAACTTCCTCTAATCTGTCCCTCTCTTCGACTCTGCCTTTTCCTTTTGCTTACTGTCATCTACTATCTTTCTGCCTTACAGGTCCATTCTGTCGTTCTAGAAACTCTTATATAGACTTTCTCCAGCCGAAGACAGACATTCTGGGCCTTGCTATTTATTTCTTAGTAGGAGCATAACGGCAGCATGACGCATTTGCACTCACATGACAGGGGACTGTCTGAGCGATTGATAAAGGAAAAAACCCACACAACTGGGGAAAAAAGATAGAAAGAAACCAGTTATGGAATGAAACACCATCGTCAGAGTTATTGTTCTTTGTGTATGCGTAGACTTTCTCCACAGTTATTGTTCCTTGAAATCGTTCTTTGCTCTTGTTCTTAAGGAGACACAAAGGGATGTAATACTAGGTGTGTGATGGTGTCATCAGATCCCATACCATGCTTAATAACTGTCATGCACCTGTGTGTGCTAGATCGAAATAAGCTCTGATGATCAGTCGTTCAACAGCAGTGCAGTGTCTCCTCTGGTGGGTTGCTTTGGGACAACCTAATGCTGATTGCTCCCTGTGGTGTGAAAGATACAGCTGGATGAACCAGGGTGTGTCTTGTGTGCCTGGGCTAGGATTAGAATAAGGTGTGTAGATTGTTTGCCGAGTTTCAGCCGTACAGCCAAAAGTGTTGATTTAATTACCACTAGTTTTGTGAAATGATTGAATAATGTGTGTGTGTGTGTGACTGAGAGATAAAAAGAAACAGGGCATGTATGTTTATGAGTGTGTGTGTGTGTGTGCATTCTCTCATGACTTTATGCATCAATATGCAGAGGCCTATTTCTATGCATTTTGTGATATTCTGCCGATATTGGCTTCTGCAACTAGGGTTATTAACGCCCTTGACAGTGAGAGTGAATCCCTTGTTGGTCAGTACTGAAAAGGGAATTCACTCTTGCAAACGACAGCCATTTAGTGGCATCAAATAGGGTTATTGGCGAGAGTTAGTCCCTTGTTTGGTCAGTACTCAGCCATCTTCCCCCACCCACCAAGGACATTCACTCTTGCAAAAGGTGTTCTTTGCAGTGGGCAATATGACTTGTGATTAAACACAGCCAGTGATATTCTTTAGATGCTTGACAGAGTTTTCTTGATGTTGGATATTACATTGCATCATGCATACAAACACACACGGAAGGGGGCATGGACACACACACACGGAAGGGGGCATGGACACACACACCCACACACACACACACACACAAACACACACAGGGAAGGGGGCATGAGGGAAGGGGGCATGGACACACACACACACACACACACACACACACACACACACACGGAAGGGGGCATGGACACACACACAAATACACACACACAGAGGGAAGGGGGCATGGACACACACACACACACAGAGGGAAGGGGTCATGGACACACACACAAACACACAGAGGGAAGGGGGCATGGACACACACACACAAACACACACACACAGAGGGAAGGGGGCATGGACACACACACACACACAAGGGGAGATGCTGGATACACACATAGACTACAGACCTGTACAAAATTATATTTATTTATTTTCCACACATTTGCCACTCACACTATATAAACGTTAACCAGACTTGAAAACTCCAAAAACGGCTCTGAAAACAATCAAACGAGATATACTTAATGTTTTTTTGTTTGTTTGTTTGATTTTGTTTGTTTTAAAATCCCAGGAAAAAAACAATAATAATATGGATTTCATTATGATAAATACAAATGTTAGAGACAAGTTTTTACAAGCACATGCAATGTGGATTCCATTCTGTATACTGCAAATGTTTAAAAACAGATTTATTTTATGTCCTTTTTGTTGTTTTTTCTGTCTGTCGATCATCAAATCAGTCCATCAGTTAGAAAGGTTAAGGCGGCTTTGGCACACGCTGCAATTTTTGCTAGTTGCAACATGCAACTTTGTGGGTGCAACAGTTGCATGCCTCCTACAACAAGGTTGCAGGGTTGCAGTTGTGGGTTGTAGGGCGATAGAAAACGATCCTATTTCCGAGTCCCCACTTGCAATGAGTGTCATTTTGTATCATATGGTTTTCGCGTTACAATAGCGGAGTGAAAGCGTCAGACTGAAACATGCAAACTGATCGAGTTAATTCGTAATTCCTTGCATTTGGGAATCGGGACAGGGTCCAAGAGGCCAAAATCCAAATAAACCGTGAAATGGGCGCCATCATGAATGATGAGTACTTACACAGCATGTTTTCTTTTTCAATCGATGTAGATCAAAACAATGTGTAAAGCACCACATGTAGGCCTAGTATTCTTTGTCAGTTCAAGTTTTTAGATAGGCCTACTCGACATTCGGACTCTGGTACTGACCATCGTTTTGATCTGTACACTATTTTCTGTCAGCTTTGGCATTTTAGTTTACATATGAGTAGTCTGCATACATTTTAGAACATTATTTCCGAGTCTACCTGTGGTTGGTTCAGCATAGGATTGCAAGGGGGTCGTATCATAGTTGCAGCATGTGCCACGAGCTCTGCGGTTTTGACTGCAACTAGTGACTACAACACTTGTTGTAGCAACTCATTTGTGGTAGCATGTGCCGAAGCCTTTACCAATAAAATCATGGTATCATATTTAACAACACTTGGTGAAAAGATAAGAGGAATCCATTTCACCTTGGCAAATCATTCTGTTTGGTTCTAAAAATAAAAAAATCACCTGTCACCAATTCTTTTCAAAATGTGAGAATGTTGATACTTGTTTTCATTCCCCAGCTTAAACGCTCTGGGGGCACACCCAGTGCCATGTCAACATTCCGCATGGCCTTGGGTGGGAAGATTACGTGTATGGCTGCTTTTAAAGGGCCCCGCCACATGGGCGGCCATACTCCGACTTCAGGGGACTTCGCTCCATTCATGGAGCCACCCACACATTCACTCCACCCGTGGAGTGACAACAACCAACAATTCTTTACAGCGTGTAGGGAGAACTGCCACTGGTAAAGACAGCTTCCATTGGGCACAGCCGCATCATTTTAATATTGGCCATGGGTCAATTTCACTTGCATCACATGTACAGACACAGTGAATAGCCAAGGACCCTTGGCCGGGTGTTGATACTAAATTGTACATGAAACTTTGAATGTAAAATTAAAGCACAAAATGCTCAAATTCTTTGTTATGATTATTGGAGCTGGTGCTAATGTACTTGAGATACAAACGAAGAAGCTTTAATACTTTAAATTGTAAATATTATGTGGGGAAAAAACTAATGGATGAGACCTCGTCTGAATGTAGCCATGTTGTATCAAGTCGGCAGATTATGACACTCAAAAAAAGATGCACACACAAAAAATCAAGTTCAATACATGCTTTAAAAACATAGCACTTGAGACAAAGAAATGCTCAGGGCTTGTTCTGGAAATGCATAAATAAAAGTGTATCACACTTTGTACCATCTTGAAGGCCAGACCAAAAAGACCAATGAACATTGATATATTGAGACTACACTGTCAAGGCGAAAAGTGACATGGGGGGGCGGGGGGGATTGAGAAAAAGATCAAGAGACAAAGAATCAAGGATTTTCAATGAATGTTGTTGATTAAATTGTTCGACAATTACCTGTGAACTTCTGTTAATAAGAACCAAAAATCTGTCCATAATGATATGCTTTTGTTAGAAATACATACATGAGTGCTGCTGTTGTCGTACCCTGCTAAAAAAAACAACTCCAGGGATCATCCGAACAGCTGAAGCACTTGAACACTATGGTACAAATGCATCCGCTATGGATGAGAACATTACATGTGTGACCGTTTTTGGACTACCCCACCACGTGGGCAGCCACACTCCGACTTCGGGGGACACATGAGTGCTACTTTGGAGCAGATTCATGCATGATTACTGATCGTACACAAATTCATTTCTTGCATTTTGAATTAACAATTAAATACTGGAATTAAGTAATAACAATAAGTTGTTAGCAACTGAAATTTTAAAGCATCAATTCATCAACTTTTTTGGATTATCTCGAATGACGGGAGTAGTTGCCCTTGGGACCAGCCACTACTGATGTCAGGGGGAGTAACCCTCGGCTGATATCAGGTAGTAGGCCTAGGTCGAGGGCTACTTTCGTTTTCTTATATACTTTGGTATAAACCCAGGTCGATTTAGGCTAATGCAGTTGTTTCAGGTGTTGGTAATGTATGGAAAGAATAGATTATTAGATTTTATGAAAGTAGCGCAAGAACGGAAAGAAGTATATATATGGAGAGGTATTCAAATGTTTTAAATTAGTTTTGCGCTGCTACATTCATAATACATTTTTACACTGCCCCCATAATATCGCACAACAGTATTACAAAAAACACAACAAATCAAACTGCAACATCAGTAACCTGTAACTTTATGGCAAAGTAAACGGGTAACTGAAGTGCTTGCACATAATTCACGCTTTCTAAAACTTTTTAATAAAGTTCAATCATTTACATGTATCATATAGTGTAAAAACAACAAGAGGATAACAATTATTTTCAGAAAATTAAACCAATACATCCAATTTTTGAGAGAACAAATATGCAAGTAAAACAACCGACTTAGACAACCAACATGAAATAAATATGCATTAAACAACTAAAAGATAATTCCTTAAAAGAGCTGTTTACATTGAATCCTGTCTTCTCTTGTCAGATCATTCTGATTAGCCAAGCGGAAGGGCTTTGGCGTGACAAGGTTCTACGATGAAAATATTCTTTGTTCTTCAACATAAAACATAAGAGTTTGCCTGTGTTTTTAGGTCATGTAAATGTCAAAAGCTTTGAAAGTTCACTCTTTTACATCAATTTACGTTTCCTTACAAATGTATTTCGTTATTAAAATTACAATGACTTTGAATTCAATAACAATTGCAACATGTTTCCGATTATTATCTTTAAAATGCTTTAAACAGCTCAGAAAGTTTCTGTTCCAGGTAAAAGTTTGTCTCATCTGATATGAACAATTTTAATCTTTGAACAATGCACACATTTAAAACAAAACGACTTCTGATCCCCTTTGTTCCAAGAATATAATAATAACAAAACAAATATAAATAAATCATTAACATGCTTGAAATTATTAGCATGATAAGTAATCTTAAAAGTCAAATTTATTTACACTTCTAAAACTAAAAAACCCATACAAATATGCCAAAAAGGAAGGTAAAAATGATATGACAAAAAAAAGGATATCTTTTCATTGTCTTATGAGCCAAAAAAAGGTTTTTTCACAGGTACAAATTGCATTAATTTGATCATGGAACAAAACTGAGGTCACCAAACAATATTACAGGGTTCATAGGGGCCTTACCAGTCCTTATAAGTCTTGACCAATTGAAATCTCCAAGTAAGGCCTTACAAGTGCTTACATTCACTTCAAGGTCCTTACAAGTCCTGACAGCTGCCAAAACTGCCCTGAGCAGCAAGACCATACTCAAAATGGATCGCAGAAGCAGCACTTTCACACTTGAGAAATATCGCTCAGCACCTACTCCACCTTACCCCCCTCCCCCACCTTCCCGTTTCAACTGACCGCTTAGCAGACAAACGATGCACCGCGAGTTGTCAAGAGAAATTGGACTGAAATCTAGTTCTTTATCCTGGTGTCGTTTTGCGAGAAAACGCGTATATCTGTGTCAGCCATAGTTTTTGTATCTGCTTAGACATTGCTCACAATGCTGGGAAAGTGTTCCTTTCAAGATTGTTGGCTAAAAGATGGGAGATTATCCTTAGGCCTACAGGTCCTTACTTGGAGATAGCTGAAAGCCCTGGGAACCCTGTATTATAACTTGTCAAAACACTGTTCTACACCAAACTACATATAAAAACAAGAGCGCAACGCCCTATAAACGTAGTCCCAGTTACCAGCAACACCCACACACATATACTCTCCCTCAGACACACACGCATGCACACAATAAAAATGGGAAAATATATTGCATACCACTTGTTAATTTAGAATTTTAAGACCAACTAATGAAATTCAGGGGAGTTAATTTTGGACTCTAAGGTCATTGTGTATTTTTGTGTTTAATAATTTCCTGTGTTGGCATAACATTGATTGGAACTAAGATATTTTGCAACAAAATAGTATTAAGCAGCCCCTTTTCAGTATACCTCTTTTGGTTTAAATCCACACATTATCTTTTAAATATTCAAATTTTTCTCATTGGGATTACGTTGATATGGTTTGTCATTCTGTGAATCTAACATGGTAGGCGGCATCTGCATAGTCTAAGGAATCATTTTGCCAAGTTTCATTCAGATCGGTTTAGTGGTTTGGGCGCTTTGAAGGGGAACATCTTTGGTTACATACAGACGCGCGCACGCACACACACATAAAAGTTCTTATAGAACTGGGACTACCAAAAAGTAAAGGAAAGAAATACCTTTGCTTTCAAGAACTATCTTACGATTCGGAACTTAAATCCAGGCTTCGTTAAAATCTGACATGCTTCATAATTGTCATCCAAATATCTGAACCAGCTTCAAAACACACGATGTACAAATGCCCATGGTTTATTTGCAAAACTGCAGAGATAAACCAAATGAGTTTGGAATACTAAAGTCTTTACACACCATCAAGATGGGCAGATCTTTCTTTTCATTTTACTTATCAAAAAGAAAAATAATGTTGAAAAACGCAAAGTTTTCGTTGTAAAAAATGTGACCATCAAATGTAAACATGAAAAATAAGCTCAAAGAAAAAGAAAAAAAATCAAAGTTAATATACTCTCAAATATGTAAAGAAGTAACATTTCTGTAACAACAACAACAAAAAGAAAAAAACATATCAACATTTTTGTAACTCTCATGTCTTTCAAAATCAATCATGATCGTAAAATACGACACGATTTCAAAATGCCTTCATCACAAACCGTTCTATTAAAAATGTAAGCATATAAATGAAAAGGGAACAGAGATCAACGGAAAAAATGATATACAAACAATTTTTTAAATATTCCATAAATATAAAATCAATAATATTGGATGGAAACGCACACACCGGGTACCCCCTCCAAAAAAACTCCCTCACTTTTAATTTAGTATAATAAACCAATTCTTCAGATCAAATGACGCTATATTATTCTTTACGTCCTCCCAGCCGAAGCCATATGGGACATTACGTTTTATTTTTAGATATTGGAAGAGGGGGGAAGGGGAAGTTATCAAATGAAAAACATTTAAACATTTTAAAGAACACACACACACACTGACACACCCTCGTATACTATAAGCACACAATGCTTCTCTGTCATTGTACGATTATGCTAGGTAAACTAAGTCAAGGTTACACAATTCAGTATTGTCATATATCAAGTCTTTTGAAGCGATGGTTATGTATTATCTTTGATGCCACAACTCAAAAAAACAAAACAAAATGTTATCAACATAATGAGCAGTTGTCAGTCTGAACACGATAACTTTTCTTGCTTCCCTCCGCAGAAGAGTAAAAAAAATTTTTTTTTAAATAAATAAAAGGAATTTTTTTACAAAATAAAAAGACCCCCTCCCCCCAAACAACATTTTAACATTAATTCTTGTTAGGTTAAATGAAATGGTAGGACATATTTAATTAGTATCCAAAATGTGATCTTTTGTATGACAAATGAGAGCAAATACTGACACAAAGTCAACCCTGTATTTAGCTGCACAACTACCATCTTGCACTATCTTGAACCCCGTACTATATCGTCAATTATGTCAGTTCACTTTTTTAACCTGGTCTTTCATTACATTGCCTACATAATGCCATCCACATCAACCTTCCCAAACATACATAATTTATCCAATCATTTCCACACTGTCAACACCCAAAAAATCGCCAAAATCTGTCACGATCATGCCTTGAGGCAACCTCCCAGAGGAACCTCTGCACTGGTTCAGAAGGACTAAAATGACCTTAGTGTGAGCTCAATTTTATTATGTGCTTGCTTTACTACCGAGTACTTGTGCAAATCTATATTGACATGCTAGAGTTTGTCAAAACAAAAAAAGCTATGTAAATAACAACAAGTTTTTAATCAGATGGTGACCACACACACACCAATTTTCAGTACGTAAACGAGACTTCGCTCGTCAAAAATGAAAGATCAAGAAAGAAAGCTAAACAGCTGTTCAAAACAATCTAGCATTCATCAAATTTCTGATTTTCAAAAATGTTGTTCTAACTAATCTGATCCTCTCCTTGCACCTCCTTTAATTTACCCCCCCTCCCACACACACACGCCTTATTCTATACTTCCAACCCAACAGCACCCCACCCCCCACCCACCCCAAATACTACCATGTGTGTTCTTGACACCGCCATTGCTCGCCCTCCTAACTCCAATAGCCCTCACCCACCCTACAAAGTCGAGGGATGGATTCACTTTCCGTTTATTTGTTTTTCCTGTGGTGTTTTCCTTCGTCCCCTTATTTCCCTTTCTTGGTCTCCGGCTGTACGTCTCCGTTCTGAACATGTCCGTTGGCCTCCTTCCCGTTCAACGCTTCCGCCTTCTTCCTTTTCGCCTGAGAGACACAGAGAAGAAAATGCCATGCATAAGTTGATGTTCAGTCGTGTGTGTGTGTGTGTGTCACTGTTCGTGTGTGTATGTGTGTGTGTGTGTGCATGTCTTTCTGGGACAGTTTATGTACATTTTTTCTCTGCTTGAATAACGTACATTTTACACCCAATCCGTGAAATTGCCTATTTCATGAAATGGGCAAAATGCTTTCCCAAATGGACAATGTATATCACATTTTTGAATCCCCATTAACACAGGTATTGATTCAATGGTATCACACTTTTCTACATTGTATTTGCACCCCCATCCTGCACCCCCAACTCGACCAGATGCTAAGCTGGGGCATGCCTGAGCCACATGTTGAATCATACGTTTTATCAAATTAAGTCTGAATAAAATAATTTTAACCTTTGCCGTGCTTCCTGGGTCCATTGGACCCAGAGAGGTATAAAAGTTACTGTATCTCTGGAACTATTAAAGCTACTGTTATGAAATTTAAGGCATCTTTCAAGAACCTCATTGCCTTTCCTTCAGCCAAATTTCATGTGTTTATGTCAAAAGGCGAATGAGTAATTGATTACGCAATTTTAACAGCACAGTCCAGATGTCGCGGGTCTATCAGACCCATACTAGATAAAGAGCCAAAGTGGTGTCTATCCCTTTTCCGACGGGATCCGGTTTGTTTGTTTGTTTGTGTGTGTGTTTCTTCAATTTGTCTATTCACATGAGTGATTTTAGACAAGTGTGTGTCTGTGTGTGCTTGTGTTCTTCAATTTAATGTCCTTTCACATGAATGATATTAGACAATTGTGTGTGTGTGTGTGTGTGCATGTGTGCGCGCGCGCGAGTGCGTGCGTGTGTTGTGTGTGCGCATGTGTCTGTGTGTTCTTCAATTTAATGTCTTTTCACATAAATGATTTTAGACAATTCTCTCTGTGTGTGTGTCTGTGCGTGCGTGTGTTTGCGTATGTGTGCTCAGTGTGTGTGTATGTTTGCGTGTGTGCCTAGTGTGTGTGCGTGCGAGTGTATATGTGTGTTCTTCAATTTAATGTCTTTTCACATAAATGATTTTAGACAATTCTGTGTGTGTGTGTGTGTGTGTGTTCTACAATTTAATGTCCTTTCACATAAATGATTTTAGACAATTGTGTGTGTGTGTGTGAGCGTTTACATGTGTGTGTGTGTAGTGTGTGTATGTGTGTTCTTCAATGTAATGTCCTTTCTCATAAATGATCTTAGACAATTCTGTGAGTGTATGTGTGTATGTGAGCGTGTGCATGTGTGTCTGTGTCTGTGTGTGTGTAGTGTGTGTATGTGTGTTCTTCAATGTAATGTCCTTTCTCATAAATGATTTTAGACAATTCTGTGTGTGTATGTCTGTCTGTGTGTGTGTGTGTGTGCTTCAATTTAATGTCCTTTCACATGAATGATATTAGACAATTGTGTGTGTGTGTGCATGTGTGCGTTCGTGTGTGCGTGCGTACATGTGTTGTGTGTGTGTGTTTGCGTGTGTGTGCTTAGTGTGTGTGTGTTCTACAATTTAATGTATTTTCACATAAATGATTTTAGACAATTCTGTGTGCGTGTTGTGTGTATGTTTGCGTGTGTGTGCCTAGTGTGTGTGTGCGTGTGTGTGTGTGTGTGTCTGTGTGTGTGTCTACATGTGTTCTTCAATTTAATGTCTTTTCACATAAATGATTTTAGACAATTCTGTGTGTGTGTGTGTGTGTGCCTATGCTTAGTGTGTGTGCGTGTTGTGTGTATGTTTGCGTGTGTGTGCCTAGTGTGTGTGCGTGCATGTGTGTGTCTGTGTGTGTGTCTACATGTGTTCTTCAATTTAATGTCTTTTCACATAAATGATTTTAGACAATTCTGTGTGTGTGCGTGTGTGCATGTGTTGTGTGTGTGTGCTTAGTGTGTGTGTGTGTATGTGTGTTCTTCAATTTAATGTCTTTTCACATAAATGATTTTAGACAATTCTGTGTGTGTGTGTCTGGTGTGTCTGTCAAGTCAAGTCTAGTCAAAATGATCTTTATTGACGATAAAAGAATAAGCTTGATAAAGCTTTTTTTACATCCTGTCGTCATAATAAACGTGCATGTGTTGTGTGTGTGTTTGCGTGTATGTGCTTAGTGTGTGTTGTGTGTATGTTTGCGTGTGTGTGCCTAGTGTGTGTGCGTGCGTGTGTGTGTCTGGTGTGTCTGTGCGTGCATGTGTTGCGTGTGTGTTTGCGTGTATGTGCTTAGTGTATGTTTACGTGTGTGTGCCTAGTGTGTGTGTGTGCGTGTGTCTGTGTGTGTGTATGTGTGTTCTTCAATTTAATGTCTTTTCACATAAAAATGATTTTAGACAATTCTGTGTGTGTGTGTGTGTGTGTTTTCTTCAATTTAATGTCCTTTCACATAAATGATTTTAGACAATTTTGTGTTTGTGAGTGCACGCGCGCGCGCATGTGTGTGTGTGTGTGTGCGCATGCGTGTTTGCGTGTGTTGTGTGTGTGTTTGCATATGCAAACGCAGAGAGAGAGAGAATTCTGTCAGTGTCCCTAAAAGGGGTCAAAATCTACTCTGGACCGCGGAGGTCATCACAGTTCAGTGAGGCACACCGACTGCTGCGCGTGATGTCCACGTGTCTTGATAATTCCAACGTAGCCATGCTAAACCATCTATTTATATCATTTTTATTTCAGACAGACTTTCACTATTCTTTACCGAAACAATGCAATGATATTTTTTTTATTATCACACATCGCATTCCTTACCAGATATCTGACAAAGCGAGCGTCAGCACTCTCTCTGCAGCTGCCATTATCTTTTCCGGAAAAGCAGCGGTGAAAATTGGCTAGCCTGCTCGCGCGCGCAATGATAAACCCACTGGGTCTCCTGGACCCGCTGCATTGGAATAGGAATGAACAGCTGAGTGCTTCTTTGACTAGTCTGGGTCTAGGAGACCCGCGGCATTGTGACTGAGTAGTCAATGACGAGATACGGCGAAGGTTAACTCATCTACAGATGAGATTTCTCATTCGTTTGAACCAATTCTTGATCTATGTGTGCTAATGAACAAAAAACTATTTTTCATTCATATTGCTTTTCTGAATTACAAGTTATAAATTGGCTATTTCACGAACTGGGCAAACCATTTCACGTAGTTATTTGCTTCCTCAATGAGAGTGTGTGCAAGTGTGTGTGTTTTCAGGGTGTTGCATTCATTATAATTTTGTAAGGTAAGTTCACATTTGTAACCAACAACATTCTCGAGCAAAACAACCGTTAAGTTTACCTTCATGCGCTGCGCTTTGACATAGGCGTGGAAATAGAAGTTGACGAAGAGCATTAGGATGGTAAAGGCATAGAAAATCAAGGCCCAGTGCATCCAGTGGGGGAAACCGCAGCCCGTCATGAGCGACTGAAGCGCATGAGCGATGCCAATCACAAACTGAACCTACCAACGCAACAGAAAACAGAAAAACTACAGTCGACGTAGACTGAGGTTTTTACCTGGTTGGCTTTCTTGATGTATTCCTGGATATAGAAATTGATGAAGAGGGAAATGATGGTGAGGCCGTAGCCTATGCCCGCATATTGCATCCACATGGGGAACTCGCAGCCCGTGGCTATGGCTTGCAAGGCGTACACCAGCCCCAGAAAGAATTGAAACTACAACAGGAACAAAACCAGAAACAAGAGGCATTTTGTCAGTCCACATTGAAGTCTTCTTCGTTTGATTCTTGGTGGGGGTTTTGTTTTAGTCTATCTTTATTTGCTATTGAAACAAAGATGGGTTAAAAAAATATTTAACAATATATTATGCTCTGTTACATTTTCTCTTCTTTACACTTACTAATTTACAACTTCCATTTTTGCCACGCAGCCATAAAATATAAGACCATTAAAAAAATATTTTTTCTTATCAAAAAATACTTTTAAACTATGATTTCACCCTATTAATTCCTGTTTTGGTATGAAAAATGAAGGAACAACTAGAACAAGGTAAAGGATGAATTACCAAATATATTTCTATTACATCTTTTACCAAATAACTGAATTTTTAAATGTTGACCAATGAGGCTTTATACTGAAAATTCTCTGCCCCTGTCTCATGGCCTGAGATGCGAACGCCACCTACTTAAGATTATCACCCTTGCCTGTCAGGAACTAGTAGTATATAGCCACAGAAAACTATTTGCTCCTGACTTCGCTAGGTGGCATGTGCAGTTCGGGCCTAAAATTATTGCCCTTTAGTGTTGGCAAGAAGTAGTATAAAGCCCCATTCATTAAGTGTGCCCAAGACAAGGGCTGTTAAGAAAGTTCAACAAATGAAAATTGCACATGTAAACAACTCAACAGCTGTTCAGTGTACACTTGAACCTCAGTAGTCAGACCACCCAACGGGTTGGCCCCAAAATGTCTGTAATTGCAAGGTGGTCATTATACTGGACATTCTTTTGGTAATATCTATGTAGAGAAGAGACTGAACAAAACTCATGACTACCAGAGTGTCTGGAATACCAGGGTCCCCGATAAGCGGGGTTTGACTGCATATCGTCGCTGTCCGACGCTAACCGTGTATTTACACAATCAGTGATTTTACAGGAGCATCAAAAAACATATTGTCGCCTGCTACAAAGTCAATCCCCATTTGATATACGCTTGACCCTTCTTCTTTACCGATGAGTAAACATGTGACACAATAAAAGTTGCATTAACACCCAAAATGTTTGTGATAATTCAGTTACACGGTTAGTCACAAAGTTAGTGCATTGTTCTCACAATGGGAGATACGACAGCTGCCGGCAGTTACACGATTAGCATGATCAGTTACACGCTTATCGCGTCAAAACCAGCAACAACCCGATACACGATTATTTCCGTGGTATCATGTAACAAATTTGAGCATTTTCATTGGTCGCAGACACAAGATATTTATAGAAGACCTGCGTGAGGTCACTGGAAGGAGTTTCAGTAAAAAATCTATTTTTGTCAAATTTTGTAGATACACGGTTAGCGTCGCACAGCGACGATATATCTTATAACATACTTCTTCTTTTGATGCCCCTTTAAGAATGCAATCATTAGATAAAGCAGCTACTGCATGATTGTCGAGTGAAAAGAAGGGTTACGGTAAGTGTAGAAAGGCACAGTGGTAGTGCGTTCGCCTCGTGTCAAGTAAACCCGAGTTCGAACCTGGGTACAGGGGATTTTTCCTCTCACTTTGCACTAGGCCTTGCGGTCTGAACGTGGAGTCTTTCGGATGAGACGATAAACCGAAGTCCCGTGTGCTCATGCACTTAGCACACGTAAAATCCAGTGGCAACGAAAAAGTTGTCATTTGGTCAAAATTTACCCCCCTCCCTTCCTTCCTCATCTGTCACACAAAAATTCGCATGCCCCAAAAATAATAAATCTGGCTGCCACGCGCTCTCCATGTGGGAGCAACCTGAATTTCACAGACGTCTCTGTGACTATAATGTACCATACCTAACCTAACCTAAATACAAAAAGACGCAGAGATTTTTAGGATCAAAGCATGTACCCAGTGCAACCACAACATTTAGTCATACTGCACACCTGGAAGCACATTCAGACAGCTTGTGCCGAAAACAGTAAGAAAGAAAAACAACATTAAAACACATTCATCGAATGAAAGACCGCAGGAGGAGGCTTTAAACCAATAAAGGTTAGGTTACCTACCCAAACATCATTCGCTTAAAGGGAAAGCTACCGATCCCAGGGATCGGGTATAGACTGCTAGCCTAGTCGCTGCGAAGTTCTGACTCACAGTGGCTCGAGCAACAGGGAAAAAAGAACGGTTGAACCGTCTCTCTCGCCAGCCGCGATAAGAATGATGGTGCACGCCTCGCGTGAACGCTTTATATATGCCGGCTCTGGGTTTAATGTTAATTTATCCTCCGAAGTGGGGGAACTATTTTTATGAAAGACCCCCCCCCCCAGTATCCCCACGGGAAGAGGTGTCAGATTACAGTAAATATAATAAGTGCAAGGACAACACGTAAGTTAGACAATACAAGTACAGATGACTACGATTCGGTTTACTATAGGACCTTAAAACAATGCTTAAATGTGCACAATTTTATTAAGACTTTCAAAACCACTAGCCTTGGTAGCGTTCTTTAATTTGTTTATTGCGGTTTTTTTCTTTCTCATGTCCTGTCATTAATGCTAAAGAATTCAAGTGACACAAAGATATGTCCTGAAACTTTAAACACTAAAATGTGCACTATTTCAAAGTGATCGTGTAATGTGTGTGTCAACGAATATGGACAAAATCTATGCCTCTTATTTCTTGTTCCTTGTCCTCCTTCACACCCACCCCTGCCACTGCCAGTGTCAATTTCAATTGTCAATCTTTTTTTTTTCTTTCTATTTTCCCAACACAATGCAATACACAAAATGTTCAACCATATTAAACTATGTTACAGTGTAATTCTAGCCATGTAAGACATGTTTTATAAGGTAAAGGTCAAGATGTGCCACCCCCCCCTTACATTTCTCGGTTAATTGTATTTTTCCGTTTTTGCCTTTCTTACCATACATAAGAATGTATTTTAGGAACATTTTTAGCTAATAACCTTTTTGGAATACTAACCCTATCCCTAACCTTAACCCTAACCCTACCCCCCACCCTATAAGACGGAAACACGCAACGAACCACAACTGTGACAAATCGCGGTGTACTGCAGTACATAGTGGGGGGTAGGGTCAGGTTTAGGGCTAGGGTTAAGGATAGGGTTAGTATTCCAAAAAGGTTATTAGCTACAAATGTTCCTAAAATACAGCTTTATGTATGGTAAGAAAGGCAAAAAGGGTATAATACAATTAACCGAGAAATGCAGGAGGGGTGGCACATTTTTACCTTTACCTTTTATAAATACAACAGATAGAGACAAAGCAAACAAGAATGTGACACAGCTCCACGAAAGGGACATTAAGTATCAAAATGACAATTCTGAGAAAATAGTACAGTTAGAAACTTCAGACAATTCTCTTTCAAAAGAGATAAGAACCATCCTATTAACTTTTTCTGTCTTAGAGTTATGAGCATTTAAAGTTGGTAGGGTGACTGTCAGCCATTTTAATAAATCACAGTCTAAAGTTTAGCCTAGCTGAAGAAAATGCATCAACCTACTCATTTCAAAGCACTTTTTGGAGTATTTAGAGACCATAACAAAGATTTTCCTTTATAAATATGAAAGATGAGATGCTAGAGAGCATGAAAATACACATAACTCAAAAAATGAGATTTGTGACTTTACAAGCCTGTTGTGAGAAACTAGCCCAGCGACTTAATGTCCCTTTCGTGGTGCTGGGTCACAAATAAGGAATTTGTGCTACACATTCTAACAATAACATGTATGTGGAGACATAACAGAAGCAAAGACTGATTAGAAGAAGACAAAAAGACAAGGGATCAGAAATAGCATGAAGGTTTAGAATCCTGATCTGAAAGAGAAAAAAAAAAGATTTTTGGTTAAATCGCTTCATAGGACACAACATCTTCAAGCGACACAACACCCAACAAAATTTGAAGAAATGACGTGCAAAGGCTCACAAAATATTGCATGGGCAGACTTACAGACACCAACAACATCAGAAGGGATCCTTCACAGTGACAAGAGGGCTACGAAAACAAAAATATATTTTAACCCTTTCACCGCCAAAGTCGCATTTTAGCACCACCGTGATTTAACACCTATGTCACTAAAAGGCATCAAAATGGGGTATATTATCCAAAGACCCTATCGTCTTAGTTTTAGGAAGTAAGGATAGACCTTGTTTCATATCTGTCACAGAAGAATCCCCAATACTGCAGATGGATTTTGTTCTCTACCCAGGTAAACTCAACTCTTTTACTACCGTCGGCGGGTTGACCCGCCGGTTTACCGTATACTGTTGCTAGCCACAGGCGGGTTTGACTGCCAGATACTAGGGAAACTCCGGTGTCCCCCTTTGCGCTATTTATATCAAGTGACATCACATCCTTTACTTCCGTAACATGCGCAGTTCGCTCAGGGAAAGCACAACCTATTTTCAATCGATTTTCATTGCGTTTTCGACGATGGAAACTGACAACTCTTGGCGTGAACCTCTACAAGATGGCGATAGTGCCGACAAAGCATTTTCTGTGGAAAAAGTGGCAGAATCTGAACTTAGGCGAATCAAAAAGAGCATCGAAAGTGTTGAAACGATCTTGGGTTTGCAGCAGCACATCGACACAGGTAAATTTAGTGATGAATCGAGCGAGTATTTTTTTAATGAATTTTTAAAGTGAGTGTGTGCGGAAATCAGTGCAGCGGCAAAAATTACTAGTTGCGCAACAGTAAACAGTCTAAGTAATACTTGGTAGTAGAAGAGTTAATGGACATTTTCAGCTGAAATATGGCTGGCGGTGAAAGAGTTAAAAAAAAAAGGGGAGCAAAGCAGGCAGACTTACCAGTTGGATTTTGGTCATGTATTTCTTCCACCACAGGTACTTCTGGTACTGCGGCCCCAGGGCGGCGATGCCATAGTAGGTGTACATGATCACGTGCACAAACGAATTGACCATGGCACCGAAGAAGGCTGTGTGGATTGACAGAAGAAATAAATTAAAATGAATGAAATAAATAAATTAAAAAAATTCTTGCTGATCGCTCAGACAATTTGGGGAACATGTTGGAGAGAGACAGACAGACAGACAGACTGAGACGTTCACTTTCAACTCACACTGTCCGCCGGCCACCCATTTAACCCCAATGTACCAGATTGGGAACATGGTGGAGAGAGACAGACATGCAGACAGACGGACAGACATACTCACATACAGACAGACAGACAAGGACATTCCCTTTCTACTCACACTGTCCGCCGACCACCCACATTACCCCAATGTACCAGATGGGGAAGATGGTGGAAAGAGACAGACATAGAGACAGACGGACAGACAGACATAGAGACAGACAGACAGACTGAGACGTTCACTTTCTACTCACACTGTCCGCCGGCCACCCATTTGACCCCAATGTACCAGATAGGGAACATGTTAGAGACAGACATAGAGACAGACATAGAGACAGACAAAGAGACAGACAAAGAGACAGACAGAGACGTTCACTTCAGGGCTCCCAGGGACCCCCATTTGGAGGTCTATGAAGTGCTAAAATTCTGAAGGACCCTCTAAAAGAATGTGCAGGGGGTCCCAGGGATGCACTAGAACAATTATTTTTAGCATTCGCAATGCCACTGGGACCCTCTATCCCGACTCTAGGACCCTCTATACTGTAAGTGAAGGAGTCCCTGGGACCCCTTGTTTTGCGGGACGATTGGGAGCCCTGCACTTTCTACTCACACTGTCCGCCGGCCACCCACTTGACCCCGATGTACCAGATGGGGAACATGGTGGCGTGGTGGTACACGTGCAGGAAGGAGATCTGGTTGTTCTTCTTGCGCAGGATGAAGAAAATGGTGTCCAGCATCTCCACCAGCTTGGAGAAGTAGAACCACCACAGAGCCTTCGCTATCTGTCAATGGCAAAGAGGTGGTTTAATCCCTCTCCCCCTCCCGTTTATGACCCTCAAGTCTTTAAAGTCAGCGCGGCACTATATAAGCAAGCAGAAGGCTAAAAATGTCAGTTTCTGCTTGGCGCTCGCAGCGAAAGCATCCCTTTTTTCAAACGCAAAAGGAGGGAAAAACTAAGCTGGCGCAGGCGAAAGCCCGCAGCAAGGAGTGTCGCTGGCTTGTTTCTCTCTCTCTCTCCCCCACTCACGACTGACTACCCGATTCCTGGGATCAGCTCTTAAATACTCCAGTTGTGCCTTTAAAGTCTTTTCAGTTTTATGAAAACAATCCTAGGCATTCTCTCTCCTTGCATTCTCTCTCTCTCTCTCTCTCTCTCTCTCTCTCTCACAAATAAATCAAAGTGCTGTCCAAATTGTAACATTATAGAAGATGAACGGCACTTTTAGCTAGTGTGTCCACTGTATCAAATGTTAAGAAAAAAGTACTTAACTAAAGCCTTCAAAAATACCAGTGTTCAGTTCTGTGTTCCAGTGTTCTCTCTCTCCTTTCATTGTCTGTCTGTCTCTGCGTGTGTGTGTGTGTGTGTGTGCATGTGTGTGTGTGTGTGTGTGTGTGTGTGTACGTGTGCGTGTGTGTTTTAAATGTGCACATCTCTAAGTTGATGTAATGAATTTCAATGATAATTATTTGGTTGGTATAATTTCGTTTCAAACGTTTGATTAATGTTCTTTCAGTTATGTTGTATCTCTGTCATGTTGTTGCACCTAACCCGAATTTCTGTTTTGGAGATATTAAAGTATACTTGAACTTGAATTTGTTAAGAACAAGATTTCAAAATGAGTGAAAAGCCTTTATAGTAGTCGTATGTGTTTTAGGAATGGAGAGGGTTTTTTTGTTTATTGATTTGTCTTATCCTCTCCAAGCCTCATGTTTGTTTTGTTGTGTTTGGTATTTGGTATATTATAGTCACAGAGACTTATCTCTATGAAATTCGGGCTGCTCTCCCCAGGAGAGCACGTCGCCGCAAGTGCAGCGCCTACCCCATTTAAAAAAAAAAAATTTTTTGGGGGGGGTGGGCACAGGGTGAGGAGGGGATGTGGGCAGACTTGGGAAACCTAGCTATCAATTTGGCCATACCAGGCAGCGGAATTTCTCCCTGCTCTTACTGACTTTCAACTGCCGTGGGATTTTTACGTGCATAAAGCGCACGGGTCAGACTAGCTTTAAGTCCCCATCCGAAGGACTGGACGTTCAGTTCGATTTTCCTGTCAAACTAGAAAGAAAGGTGTGACGCTGGGATTCGAAACCCAGGTCACTCACGCATTGAAATTGGCAGGCAAACGTCTTAACCACCTTCCTTCCAGTATGTGTGTGCGTGTGTGTGTGCCAAGCTAATCTCAAGACCCACCTGTTCCCCCGTCATTAAAGCTCCGCTCTCTTTCTCTTCTCTCTCTTGCCATTAGGTCTGTTTCTGCTATGTTCCATTTATGTTATCCGTGTGTGTTCGCTTTGTATTGCGTTTTTGTTTGAATGCGCTATGAATGCTAACGTGTGTGCGCACTTTGATTTGATTTCTATCAAGATTCAGCGCCGTATAAATACTGTATGTTGTTGTTGTTGTGTATGTGCGTGTGTGTGCGCGCGTGCATGCGTGTGTGTGTGCATGCATGCGTGTGTGTGTGTGTGCGTGTGTGTGTGTGTAAATAATCTACAGTGAACAAGCTCACCCTCAGCTCATTGGGGTTGTTGGAGTAGTCGACCAGCTGACATCTGTAGCTGTAGCCCAGCACCGTAGAGTTGTAGAACAGCTGGAACAAACAACAACACAACACACCCATGATAGAAGTAGTCAGGCGAGGAGAGAGGATAATAGTAAAGTAAAGAAAGGCAACTCTCTCCGTAATGAACTCCCTTCAACAAAGTTATTCACGGCACCAAGTGGCCTAGCAAAGAATAAACAGCTTGGTCTGTCTCAATGTGGCTGTTGGTGTAAAATAACTTTGGCGAAAGGAGTTCATTACAGAGAGTTACCTTTCTTTACTTTAACACACCAATCTTTGCTTCATTACCTTCTGTTAACATAGATGCTTCTGCAAAAAAACCATGTAGGAGCAAACCATGAGCTAATCAAACACCCTTTTCTTTTTACAAAGCAAGCTTTATTCACGTTGAGATAGTATGAGACTTCTTAGAACCTTATATCTAAGCGATATCTTAGAACTTCTAAAGTCCTATTAAATCCTACTACTTTAGAAGAACTTCTATTTTCTAAGATATCATAATGATAAGTTCTTCTAAAGTAGTAGGATTTAATAGGACTTTAGAAGTTCTAAGATATCGCGATAAGTCTCAAACTATCTCAATATAAATACAGGCCCTGGTCAATTATAAAAAAAACAACTTTCTAAAGAAAATGCTTATCTTACAACTACACCATTGTTGCTTGAGACTGATGGATATCGATGACGATAAACAAGAAGTCGGTAGAACTTAAAGTATGAAAAGATTTCAATTTTTACACCGTATGCGGATTAAATCATTTATTTGTTTAAATCTGGAAGTTACCTAATGTCTTTCAGCCAGTCTCATAGAAATGATGCCTAAAGCGAGCCAAGTTGCTCAATCTTAGCAGTGGAAAAGTAGTCCTACATTCATCGACTTTAATTAGAATATATAAAAAAGCATAGCATCAAGCTCTACATTTCATTCAAAATGTATGAAACAAACACTGAGTTATCAAAGAAAATCATTACTGGACAGCCAGAGAGCTTGGGGTATACAATTTAAGTATCCTTTGATTATGAAATTTAGGTGTTTTTAAAAAAAAATATATTTTTTATGTTTCATAAGTAACCACTATAATCTGACCTCTGATGATATATGGAAGTTCATGATAACCAGACCCAGGTTGTACAGAACTAGAGCCCATTTCAGCTGGAACGGTTCTCGGTCCTTCATCAGCTTGGGTCCCACATACACCGCCACAAGGTACAGAGCTGACAGGACCAGGGTAGGGGTGTACCCCTCCATGAATAGCCAGTCCTTGACTCGCTCATCTGCAACAAGGAAGATCAGAGTTGATGTGGGATAACAAACAAGACAAAATATTGAACAAGAAACGCTTTGATTCTTCTTCAGCGTAGGCCCCACAATACACCCGCCGCAAGTCACAAGCCTTTGGATTCATAGCTTCACTGGCTTTGGTCTGTTGTTGTTGTCTTGCCCTGGCTTAAAGACTCCAGGGATCATCCCAACAGCCGAAGCACTTGAACACTATCATGGTGACTATGGTACAAATGCATCAACTAGGGATCAGAACATTACGTGTGTGACCGTTTTTTATTACCCCGCCACGGTGGCAGCCACACTCCGACTTCGGGGGAGGCTCTGGTCTGAGCGACAAGGAAAGAAAGAGAGTCACAAGGTGACAAGGTCAATAGTCCTTAACTCATTCGCATCGCAACGGTTTTTAATTATTAAAAAAAATCACAAATCACTCCAGCCATACACACAAACAAAACATGCATAAACAAAAGGAGAAATGAAAGAAGATTACAGGTTTTTACTTCAGGTTTAGACTTAGACATAGGGAAATGGTACATCAGACTTTTTTTTATAGAACCATCTGGCATACTATGAGCCATGTTTAATCAAAGACCCACCTGACACACTATGACTATGAGTCATGTTTAATTAAAGACCCAGCTGACACACTATGACTATGAATTAAAGACCATGTTTAATCAAAGACCCACCTGACACACTATGACTATGAGCCATGTTTAATCAAAGACCCACCTGACACACTATGACTATGAGTCATGTTTAATTAAAGACCCAGCTGACACACTATGACTATGAGCCATGTTTAATCAAAGACCCACCTGACACACTATGACTATGAGCCATGTTTAACCCTTTCGCTGCCCCACGACGCATATATATATACGTCCTCTATAGCGCTTCAGTACTTGCCACCGACGTATATATACGTCGCCGCTAAGCAGCGATATTGCCGTGTTCAAAAATCGCGCGGTAAACCGGCGGCGCATGCGCAAGTAGTAGGCGGCACTGAAGGGGTTAATCAAAGACCCACCTGACACACTATGACTATGAGTCATGTTTAATTAAAGACCCAGCTGACACATGATGAGCCATGTTTAATTAAAGACCCACCTAACACACAATAAGCCATGTTTAATTAAAGACCCAGCTGACACACAATAAGCCATGTTTAATTAAAGACCCAGCTGACACACAATAAGCCATGTTTAATTAAAGACCCAGCTGACACACAATAAGCCATGCTTAATTAAAGACCCAGCTGACACACAATGAGCCATGTTTAATTAAAGACCCAGCTGACACATGATGAGCCATGCTTAATTAAAGACCCACCTAACACACAATAAGCCATGTTTAATTAAAGACCAAGCTGACACACAATAAGCCATGCTTAATTAAAGACCCAGCTGACACACAATGAGCCATGCTTAATTAAAGACCCAGCTGACACATGATGAGCCATGCTTAATTAAAGACCCACCTAACACACAATAAGCCATGTTTAATTAAAGACCCACCTGACACATGATGAGCCATGTTTAATTAAAGACCCACCTGACACATGATGAGCCATGTTTAATCAAAGACCCACCTGACACACAATGAGCCATGTTTAATTAAAGATTCACCTGACACACTAGTATGAGGCGTGTTTAATTAAAGACCCACCTGACACATGATGAGCCATGTTTAATTAAAGATCCACCTGACACACTATGAGGCGTGCTTAAATAAAGACCCACCTGACACAGTATGAGCCCAGTCGTAGAACTCCTGGAATTCCCTGTATTTATCCTGGATGACCTCCATCTTGTGCTACCTACAACCAGAAAGACTCATTGTTAAAGCTCAATATATATATATGTGTGTGTGTGTGTGTGTGTGTGTGTGTGTGTGTGTGTGTGTGTGTGTGTGTGTGCGTGTGCATGGGTGCTTCTGGGACAAAATGTAAATCCTGCCAGGCAGGGGTCCAGGGGCCGCCCCGGCCCCGGCGGAGTGCAGGGACAGCGCCATTCCTAGGGGTTTCGAGGGGCAATGCCCCCTGTAAGCTGAAGGGAAACAACAGTTTCCAGTGTAATTGACAGGCT
>CM065701.1:25487322-25492322 GCA_017654935.2 Phymorhynchus buccinoides
CCCAATCAGGAGAGCAAAGAAGGAATTTTGGATAGTCTGCTTAACGTCCTCCGGTCTGGAAGTGGAACAGACACAGTAGATCGCTGCTGGGAACGATCCTGGAGGCAATTCCCGGAGACAATGCCTGGAGGCAGTGCAACACCAGGAAAGCCCCGAATTTTTAACAATGCAGATAGAGTAACTTAAGAGGGCAATGAAACCAATACGCAATAGAAGTGACTTTTATGCAAGCAGTTTAGCACGTCAAGAGCTTCACCAAGTTACATCATCATTATGGAGAAAGCACAGCTGTCTGCCAAATGATATTGTCACAATCCTTCCTGAGCTCAGGGCAGGAAGTGCATACGTGCGTACGTGTGTGTGTGTGTGTGTGTGTGTGTGTGTGTGTGTGTGTGTGTGTGTGTGTGTGTGATGTGTGTGTGTGTATGTATGTGTGATTGCGATTGTGCGATGTATGTCCGTATGTTGTATGTATGTATGTATGTAATTTGTGTATGTGTGTATGTATGTAATTTGTGAGCGGGTGCGCGAGTGTGAATGTGCGTGCGCCCACGGCTGCGCTTCCGAGCAGGTGTGTGTTGTGTGTGTGAGTGTGTTGCGTGTGTTATGTGTGGGTATATGTGCTTGCATGTGTATGAGTGTATGTGTGCGCAGGAGAGATTGTGTTTTCAGCTAGAGAGTGGGGAGGGGGTGGGGAGAGTGAGTGTATGCGTGTATGCGAGTATGTGTCTGTGAGTGTGAGTACACTTGTTTTGTGTATGTGAGTGCGTGTGTGTGTGTGTGTGTTTATGTGTGTGTGCGTGCGCGCGTGTTTGCACAAGCTAGTGCATGCTTGAGTAAGTTTGTGTGCGTGAGAATGTGTCTTCTGTGTGTTTGATGAAATGTGTGTGGGTCTGTGTGTGTATGTCTGTGTGCAAGAAGGCGTTCACTCGCGTGCGTGCACGTACGTGAGTGTGTGTCTGTCGCGCGTGTGTGTGCGTGTTTCAATACTGACTGTAAAGCGCTTTGTGCTCGATAAAAAGCGCTATATAAGTATCCGTTTATTATTATAATGGCTCTTTAAAAAAATCCAACACCACTGAACAAAAAACATACGGTACATAGTCAGTGAGGAGCTAGACTTTCAATTCCATCCTTTATTTACACACTTCATGTATGAGTATTCCACCCACCCCACCCCTGCATCTACAAAATATATATATCTCCTTATTTATTCACCCTTTTTCTCATAGTCATCACTGATCCACTCATTCAGTGATTGTGATACTTTTTAGCAATGGCAGGAAAACTGTTGGTCTGCTTTTGTTTTCTTGCACAATTTACTTGTTTGAACAGCTATGTACTGTCATGGTCAATCTGATCCACATTCAAAACAGCAGCCATCTGTTTATAAATAATAATAATAATTTTATTTGCTATAGCACTAACATTCCACACTATGAGCATGCTCTGTGCGCTTTACAAATTGAAATATCATAAAATAGAACATCAGACATGAAGTAAAATCAGAAAATAACAAATAACGAATAGCATACACTTGATAAGAAATTACAAGATAACATGGTCCACATACCACAAACGACAACACATTCATAAGATAACAACAGATAAAAACTTACTTACTAAAACATAATAGGCATATATATACTTCATAATAGTACACATGAAAACGCAAGATAACATGATTTACAAACTTACAAATTATGATGATCATGTTTACAGATTACTCACTCTATCCTTCAATCTCAACAATATACAGTGGAACCTCCCTTATAAGACTCCCTCCCATATAAGACCTACTTCTCTGAGATTTTGCCCTTCTTTGTAAGTATAAAAATTACCTTCCTTATAAGACCCCTCCATTATAAGACCTCATTTTGGATGATAATAGGATTTACGCCTTCTTCGGCCTTTCGGCCATGTGGGGCATTAAAACCTCATTTTGGATGCTTTTTGAAGGTCTTATAAAGGAGGTTCCACTGTACTGTTTCATAATAGTTACTGACAGTTTACAGCCGAGTTAGACAGTTTCTCCATGGATGTTAACTCAATAGGACGCATACGATTACAAGTTCCCACATACCGCTAGTCCCACACTGTATTTTACATTCATGATGCGATAAGTCCCACATACCAGTATTCCCACCAAATTTTTCTTTCTGAGTCTCTCTGTTTGTGTCTGTCAAGCCCAAATAAATGCATGTGCACGCGCACGCGCACACACACACACACACACACACTGACACTCACAAGCCTATCCTGATCCAGTATATATAACTACATTTAAGCGTTGCAAACACGCAAAAACGTCAGCATGTGGGACTAGCGGCATGTGGGAACAATGGTATGCCACCGTTCAAATAGTACCAATAGGGCATTTGCCACATGAGGACGACCTTGAAATTCAATGAGTTGAACTTAGAGAGTTGAATTAGAAAGGTCAGCGTAACTCGGGCAGAACGAATGCGGGCAAATTAGTAGTCTAGTATAGAGAACGAAAACTTGTGGCAAATGCCCTATTGAAATACAGCTGATTGCAGGAATGAGGAAGTGTCTCATGAAAAACGACTAGAATAGGCTTTTAAAAGCAGAATTTGTATAGAGACAATAGGATTAGGAATATGAGCCTATTTGCTGGCTCAGCAATATTTATGAACTAATTCTATCAACATTTATTAACCATTATGTGATGAATGTCAAATGATTCTTCTCTACAGATGTTCATAGTAGCAATACATAGGCCTACTTAAGTGTAATACTTAGAAGACAAATTATATTGCAACATTGTTATTATCAAAATAGTTACATTTCACAACTTAGAGTTAGAGCCTCTTGAATAGAACCTTTGATTTGATTTATATACTTTATCTTCATTAGAATCTAAATTTACACATGATTCTGTGTCAAACATGATAAGGCCTAGCAATCATCACCCCAGTTGTACCTAAACAAATTCAAGGGACATAATCACTAGTGAAGCCGGTGTTGCATAAAATATTGTACCCATGAAATAAATACTCTTTTCCTCATTCAAATTGTTTGCTGCTTGGGAAAGATTCACTCCTAAATACATTCAGAGGCGTCTTGTGGCATGCAGGAGGAACAGAAGATTCATCATTAAATACTGAGAAGTCAGGGATATTTTTCTAATACTTATTATTTATTTTTGTTTGAACGGACGGTTGTTTTTATCGTCCGCCGTTTTGAAAAATACGAAACTAAGTGACATGGCTTTTCTCGGCAAAAATGTAGATTTTTTATTACACCCTCCCGCTCTATTTCTTGGTTCTTTTCGTGTAGATTGAGCACTTAAAAAATGTTTTCTCCAATGGCTTGTACCCACGTGTCGTCATATCCGGCCACAAGGAGCGCTCCATAGTATGGGAGACCGCCATCTTAGTCAGTAACTTTGTTTGAAAAATGCCCGATCGATGCTGTTTACAAACAAATCTGACTAAGATGGCGACACTTCCGTTGGAAGGGTCGAGATGCGTACGCAGGTGGGCGGGAGCCATTCAATTCAATTTTATTGTCTTCACAAAAAGCAAAGAATTCGCTGCCTGGCATGCACATTTTATAAATAATAATAAGACACGACACAAGTAATGTTTAGGAAGACAACTAAATAAGACAACCAAATTTTAAAACACACACACACACATCTGTACACATCTATATCTATATTTTAAATAATAGTTGACTTATTTATCACATGAAAGAAGAATGGCTCTAGTGCGCTTTTTTGAGGGGTATTTATTTCACGGTGGGTACTTATTTCTCATGACACCGGGGTGTAATCTTCTCGGCTTGACTTTGTTGTCAATTTACGTGCGCATGCGCGAAATCGATCATGACGTACCATCAAATTTTATCTTTTGTGTATTCGACACTAAACTGACCCTAAACCTATCCCTAACCCTACCCTACAACCGTCAAATATAAAGTTGATGGTATGTTGTGAGATCACTGTATCAATTTCGCTCATGCGCACGTGAATTGAGAAGAGGGTAATCCGAGAACACTACACCGGCTCAGTGTAAAAAAATAAAAATTGTTATGCCACAAAATTCATCACGCTAAACAAGAGCAAAACATACGAACGATTAACACTAGAACTTATATCGACTCATTCTGTAAATCAGGGAACCATAAAACAGTGAACACAGACACTGCACTTGCAGACTCGTGCACGCGCAGCGGAAATGACACCATTTCCCGAATGTATGAAAATTTTGACAGGAAATGAAATTACTTCGGTACTGGCTGTTCCTAAAATGCCACTTTACCTCCAAAATATGGAGAATCTGTGTAAAAATTGAAAACAGGCCTACCTGGATGTCAGTCCTGCTAGTACGAACATGCAATCCAGCCACGCGGAGCAAGCATGAACTGGGCAAACACCCGGCAAAAGTGTTCGCGTTGCTAGAGACAACACACAAACTCCGCTGATTCGAATGGCTGCTTTCGGTGAAGGGGCAAAAAGTGCCCCACCTCTTTTTATGGACACGGAGGGGGTTTGTTCATTTGAATTTCTATTCGTTCAACTGTTTGTTTATATGTCTGTGAATTTGCTATACCGGTTTCGGAGGAGCTCAAAGGAGAAACATTATTTGGAGGATTTTTTTGGGGGGAAAAGGCAGGAGCGAATTGTAGATTATAGAAAGCAAAGGGAAAAGGCAGAGTCAAAGAGAGTGGCAGATTAGGGGAAGTTACAAGCACAGAACTTCCAGAAGGCGGGGGAACTATTTTTTACGAAAGACCCCATGGGGAGACGTGTGTGACTGTTTTTTTATTAACCCGCCACGTGGGCAGCCACACTCCGACTTCGGAAGATTTTGGACTGATGATGTTATGCTAGGAGCTTGCCATGGCTAAATCAATCCCCACATAACTATGCAGAACATAACATTTTGATGTAGCCTTGGTGTTCTAGCCTATGTCAATTGGTCTCAGTGACACAATTTAATTATGCCAAGGCGAGTCTCAAAGATAAAGATAAA
>CM065701.1:25494822-25499822 GCA_017654935.2 Phymorhynchus buccinoides
CCATCAGAACGGGCATAAGCCAAAGTACCTACATGCCAAATTTGAAGACTCTAACACCAACGGTGTGGGAGTTATGGCCCCTTAAAGATTTTCGGTTTTCAAGGTCGTACGCCAAGGTCAAGGTCCCGACAGCAAAATTTTGTGCGCGGATGCCTTCCTCTCATGGTGACACACCAGTACACAAAAGTTGACGCGATTCGGTTTCAAGGTCGTACGCCAAGGTCATGACCTTGACCTTGATAATTCATGTTCGGATCTCTTCCTATGAAGGTGACACACCTACACACAAAATTTGACGCGATTCTGCCAACCCGTTCGGAAGATATCCCTGGGACAGACAGAACAAGGCTTACCTATCTCCCGGACCGTGACCTTGACCTTGATCGGTATGCCACTATCAGAACGGGCATAAGCCAAAGTACCTACATGCCAAATTTGAAGACTCTAACACTAACGGTATGGGAGTTATGGCCCCTGAAATATTTTCGGTTTTCAAGGTCGTACTCCAAGGTCAAGGTGACGACGGCAAAACATTTTGCGCGGATGCCTTCCTCTCATGGTGACACACCAGCACACAAAAATTGACGTGATTCGGACAACCCGTTCGAAAGATATCCTTGGGACAGACAGAAGGAGAAAAAAATTACCCTCCGATTTTCAGGCTCCAGCGATCTTTTTGACCTTGACCTTGACCTTGATCAGTATGCCATCATCAGAACGGGCATAAGCCAAACCACCTTCATGCCAAGTTTCAACATCCTATGTCGATCGGTGCCCGAGATATGGCTAAAAATAGATTTTCGGTTTTCAAGGTCGTACGTCAAGGTCAAAGGTCACGACGGCAAAATGGTTTGCGCGGATCTCTTCCTATTAAGGTGGCACACCTTCACACAAAATTTGACGCGATTCGGTCAAGCGGTTCGGGAGATATCCTTGGGACAGACAGAAAAAAAAAAAGAAAAAAACAACAGACAAACCAGCCCATCGCAAAGTCCGTTCACCTTCGGTGACGGACAAAAAGGCGAAAGAAACAAAAGAAACCTTGGGGATATAAGATTAATCAATTTGGGATATCCCCCCCCCCCCCCCCCCCCCCCACCCCCCCCCCCAATTGGAACCCCCCCAACGGCATGTGTGTATAAACCGAATGCGTTCTCTCGCCAGAGCCTAAACTACTGAACCTATTATAATGAAAATGGTCTCACCATGATGTACAGTTCTAAGGAAAAATTAATGTGTTTAGTTAACATCCTGAATGCGTTCAGAATGCGTTCCATTCGCCAGAGACTAAACTACTGAACCTATAATAATGAAATGGTCTCACCATAGTATGATGAACAGTTCTAAGAAAATGTGTTTAAACATCCTCCGACCTGGTGCCAGTACATAAGGGACATTTATAAATGTAGAGATAGTGGATCGATCCTGGAGGTACTGCAATACCAAGAACTACCCGTTTTCATACATATAAAGTTGAATAGTTAAGTAACCTAAAAGAATTGACCAAAGAATGACGCCTTTTATGTCAGTTCACACCAAATGGCAAGCCATGCAAACCGTACTCCCAAACATGATATAATTACCAGCCGCAATCGAAGAGAGCGAAGCTGGTAATGTTTTCAGTGGATTCTGTTCCTGTCTGACTGACTATCTAACAATCTATCTATGTATGTTAACACAATAACATTTGAACGGAAAGACATAGTACGCTCCAATCTTGCATGCTGATAGGTACTAAGAATATCTAGGCCACGTTCGAAAATGAAGGTCATAGGTCAAAGGTCAAGGTCACTGGAGCCGAACATGCTACTGAACACCTGGCACGATAACGGAGGGACTTAGTATGCTCACATTTTGCATGCGGATAGGTACTTAACATATTCAGGACGAGTTCAAAAACGAAGGTCATACATCAAAGGTCAAGGTCACTGGCGCTGAAAATGCTGCCAAACACCTGGCACGATAATGATTGAACGGAGGGACCTAGAACGCTCAGGTTTTGCATGCGGTTAGGTACTAAGAATATCTCGGCCATATTAACAAATGAAGGTCATAGGTCAAAGGTCAAGGTCACTGGACCCAAAAGATGCTGCCGAGCACCTGGCACAATAACGTTTGAACGCAGGGACCTAGGATTACTCAAATTTTGCTTGCAGATAGGTACTAAGAATATCTAGGCCAAGTTTGAAAATGAAGGTCATAGGTCAAAGGTCAAGGTCACTGGACCCGAAAATGCTGCCGCACGGCTGGTGGTCTAGCGTCTTAGCGCTCTAGCTATACAACTTCTGGTGGTTACTTTATCTCGCTTGCCATCTTATTCCAGACATACTATGCTCCATCGTTTTCACACAGTGTGTCCCATTCATATCATCATGTCCTTTAAATTCTGATGAGTTTGGGTCAATAGTAAAATGAGCAGCAAAAAAGTGTCATCTCCTCAAAATTACCCCCCCCCCCCCCCTCCCCCCCCCCCCCCCCTATCATCTTTCATACAAAAATCACATGCAAAATAATAAATAAAGAAGGGTGGCGCGGCTCTGGCTGCGACGCGCTCTCCAGGTGGAAGCAACCCGAATTTCACAGAGTGCGAGTATAAAATACCAAAATTTCACAGAGTGTGAGTATAAAGTACTAAATAATAATAATAATAATAATAATAATAACATAACATGAGCGCCCTTTCTCTCTTGAGCTCACGGCGCTTCACAATTGTTTAAATAAATACATAAATCATAAATAATTTAAGCTACTACAATATCAACTATCACAAACATTCACACAGCCACAACAAGCACGCACGCACACGCCCACACCCACACACGCGCGCACACCCACCCACCCACAATGTGGGGGACATCATTTTAAGGCAGGAAACAGGACAGGGAAGAAATCAGAGGTATTGCCGGAAGAGGTGAGTTTTAAGAGCGGTTTTGAAAGACTGGAAAGATTTAGCAGAACGAAGTTCATATGGTAGGGTGTTCCAGACAGAAGGGGCGCTGAAAGAAACTGAACGTCCACCATTTGTCAAATACCACTAAATACATATACGAATGTTCTTGGTCTTGATTGTACTGGTCGAAAGCACTACATTGTGGAATTATAATATATGTCGACGAACGTTTTTCAGTGCCAGCAATGGTAAATCATGTTACAGCTTAATAATTATTCTCTTGTGAATTAAGCTTACTACATGCTCTCCAACTGAAAGGCATTTGCACTGGTTCAGGCGTAGTGCAATGCTGCAACCTTGGGTGTTTGGTTGGCCTCTGGAAGCACCCTGATGCCACCTATCATGTTGACTTATTGAATCTTGACCAAGAGAGTAGAAATGAGCCTATCGCTTGAGCACTGAAGACATCCCTAATATAAACGAAACCTCCGCGGCGTGGGGATACCGCATAAAAATAGCCTGGTTCCCCCACCTTCTGGATGCTCTGTGCTTGAAACTTCCCCTAATCTGCCACTCTTTGACTCTGCCTTTTCCCTTTGCTTTCTATCATCTACTATCTCTCCTGCCTTTTTTTTCCTAAAAAGCATCCAAATATTTTTTCTCCTTTCAGCTCCTCCGAAATCGGAATGTGTTGGCTGTACGCCGCAGCGGGGAAAAAAGTGAAAGCTGAAAACCGAACACATACATACCTTACCCATTATGGCCGTATGACATGGGAACGCAGAAGAAGAAGAAGAAGAAGAAGAAGAAACGAAACTGACCCAGCTTTCCAGAACAGCTGTTCCACCTGGAGCTATAATTTGAACGCAATTGACGAACATGACTACCCTCAATCGTGTTTATTCAGATAATAAATATAGTCTCTTCTGTGTTTGACTATAGTTCAATGTAAAGGTATCTAATATACCCCACTCGTACAGTTTCTTTAAATTGGAATAGGGTGGCTGAATTATGAAATTCTGATGAAAATGAGGCAATGCCCGGAGGCAGTGCAACACCAGGAAAGTCCATAATTTTTAACAATACAGATGTGTATAATAGATAGGGTGGCCCATAAAATGTCCTTTATGCACTTCTAACACTGATTGTCGTTTGTGCAAAACGTTTGCAGCGTACAGTATTGTTCAATACCTAAGTCAGCCACAGTGCCAAGTGGTCCGATCTTTAGGTGACTGTTTGTCGGGTACATGGCGTGACCGGATCTTGGGCTCACGAACTTTTTTTTTTAATGCACACGTTTATCCACTTGCACACACACATACACACATATGCATGCGCATGCGCACACACGCATATATACATGCACACACACGTACACACACACATACATACACACACGCACACGCACACGCACACACACACACACTCTCTCTCTCCCACACATACACCAGCTTCACACAGTATGAATGTGTCAGTACACTAAGCACTAGGTCACACAGAAACCCAGACATTTTTGTATCAAATAACAACACTTAAGGCTCTTGGAAATGCCCATCTTAGTCAGACACACAGGTAATAGGATGAAAGAGAGCGGGGAAAAGCCTACCAATTTTTTTTTTTTTTTAATAAAAAGGGGGGGGGGGGGGGTAGGAAAAAAGGGGGGGGGAAAGGGGGGGGGGGAGAGAAAAGGAACAAGGAAAAAAGGAGCAAAAGGAAGGGGGTAAAAGAAGAAAGGGTTAAAAATGAAGGCGGAAGTGGTGGTGGGTTGCATGATGAGTGAGCAAGATAGCGGAGAGCGGATGAATGATTGGGTGTGGTGTGAGAGTTACATATTTTGCTAATGTAAATTTATGTTTCATACTTTTATTTAATATTTTTATTTTCCACGGTGGAAGACAAGTTTCCATGTGCGTTGTACAATGCCAATGGACAATAAAGAAACTTAAGACTTATGTGTGTCAGTCAGTCCATTATTCGGGTTAGATCGAGGTCTTAACAGTTATATAATTATGGAGCTGAAAGAACGAGAGCATGAAAGAAGTTCAAAGTTCACGTCCTCTTGGCCTGTTCAAAGTTCACGTCCTCTTGGCCTGATTGCCGTTTGTGCAAA
>CM065701.1:25502322-25542322 GCA_017654935.2 Phymorhynchus buccinoides
TTCCAGAAAACTTTGATTGTAGGCCTCCTATATCAGTGTTGTCTTCTTCTTTTTTTAAACGCACGTCCATATGTGTCTGTGCACGCGTGCGCACTCGTAGGGCCTATGTGAGTGTGTGTATGTGTCACTTCACCGCGTCTGTGCCGGTGCGCACAAGTATTATTAGTAGTGTGTGTGTGTGTGTGTGTGTGTGTGTGTGTGTGTGTGTGTGTGTGTGTGTGTGTGTATGCACACCCACGTCTGTATATGTGTGTATGTATGTATGTGTCTGTGTGCGCGCGCGCATGTATGTGCTTGTTTGTGCACGCGCACACATCTTATTCAATTGCATGTGCGTCACACACAGTCACACACACACTGTTATCATTATTTTGTTTGTGTGTGTGTGAAGTTTCTGGTGTCATCCTGGCTGGTGCCTGGCTTCGACATGAACTGTGCCCTGGTGGATACTTCAGACGATCACACCTCGCTCAGGGTCAGCCTCTCTCTCTCTCTCTCTCTCTCTCTCTCTCTCTCTCTCTCTCTCTCTCTCTCTCTCTCTCTCTCTCTCTCTCTCTCTCTCTCTCTCTGTTGGTATAAATAAGTCTTGGATATAGCTGGATTTCTTTTCTTTTCTACCTCGCATACTTTTTTGAAAGCTTGAATTACATGTACTTATTTATTGTATTTTCTATTTATTTTCATATTTGCTGATGACCCTACCCCGCTGTCCCCTTTGACATGGGCAGATGGCCCAGTTCAGTAAAATAGTGTTCATTGTTCTCTCTCTCTCTCTCTCTCTCTCTCTCTCTCTCTCTCTCTCTCNTCTCTCTCTCACTCTCTCTCTCTCTCTCAAGGGAAGTAAGCATAGTTGTGCTAAGTATATGTGTTCAGTTGTATTCTGCGTGTAAACATTTTGCTTGTTTATTTGCTTGCTTATTTGTTTATTCATTTTAATTTAGGCCTAGTTAGTTCTCTGCTGATTCATTTTGTCTACTGAAGGCTCACTGAAACAGTTAACTTTAATGTACATTGTAATGGGATGAGGCTACTGCATCTAGGGTTATTAACGCTCTTGACGGCAAGAGTTAAGCCCTTGTTGGTCAGTATCCAAAAGGCATTCACTCTTGCAAAAGGCAGCCATTCAGTGGCCTCAAATAGGGTTATTGGCGAGAGTTATACCCTTGTTTGGTCAGTACTCAAGCATCTTCCCCCAATCACCAAGGGCATTCACTCTTGCAAAAGGTGGTCGTTGCAGTGGCCAATACAATTAACCCCCACCCCGCACTCTCTCTCTCTCTCTCTCTCTCTCTCTCTCTCTCTCTCTCTCTCTCTCTCTCTCTCTCTCTCTCTCTCTCTCTCTCTCTCTCTCTCTCTCTCTCTCTGTTAATAATGATTAAATGTTTGACTTATCCCCATTCGGAAAGGGGCTTTGGCCTATTCTGATTAAAAATCCCCCCCCCCTCTCTCTCTCTCCCCCCCCCTCCTCTCTCTCTCTCTCTCTCTGTCATTGAGCCCCCCCTTTTATTTAATTTTTTTTCTTTACAAATTTACTGAATCTAAATAAAAAGACATCTTCCAGGCTTTGATGAAGATCCTAAAGTGGGTTTGCTTGTAATAATTATAGCTTATTGTTAGAAGTAGATATCTTCAAATGTTGTTGACTGCATGGAGAACTGTATACATACAGGTAAGTTTTATGTGTGCATACTTATGGATAAATGACTGACGCTACAGTGTTGAGTTACATGTAAAATGAAATTAAAAAAAGACTAGATTGAACAGTTATCGAATGTAGCATTCGAGAATTACCCTCGGAGTTAAGCAGCCACACCCCGACTTCGGAGGATGACTGTGATTATCTTGCTGCTGCTGCATACTGTCACTATCTTACTGTTTCTGCTGCTGACTGTCCCTATCTTGCTGAGTAGATTTCCCATAAAAGCATCCGAGAATCACCCGCGTTGCTAGTTTTCAAGGTCATGACCTTGACCCCAAAAGGCACATTTACAATACCCAGCCAACATTCCCACCTGCCCCCCGATTTTTAGGGTCCAGCGATCTCCTTGACCTTGACCTTGATTGGTCAACAATATTCGGAAGGAGCATAAGCTATACCACCTTCATACCAAGCTTCAACATCCTATGTTGACTGGTGCCCGAGATATGGCTAAAAATAGATGTTCAGTTTTCAAGGTCATACGTCAAGGTCATGACCTTAACCCCAAAAGGCACATCTACAGTACCTAGCCTACATGCACATCAAGTTTCATCTTCCTATCTTTATTCCTTCATGGTGATATGCTGTTAACAAACCCACATACATACACACACACACATACACAGCCACTTACACAACAAAAATAATATCACCTTCGCTCCGTAAACTCCGCGGGTGATAAAAATGAGTGTCTGTCGAAAGCACTCGTGTAATCATTTGTGTATGATAACTTTGATATTGCTTGTATTATTCATGTGCGTCCTTTTTATTTTTCTAAAAGCAAGTTCTTGTGAAACTTCTGCTGCTTGTGTGTGTGTGTGTGTGCGTGTGTGCGTGCGTGCGTGCGTGCGTGCGCGTGTGCGCGCGCGCACGTGCGCAGTAATGCAGTTTGTGTGCACCCAGGTGTATGCTTGTGTGTATGTGCTGCGTGTTTGAACACACCATTTAGCAAACATGCTGTATGTGTTGCAGTTCGCAAAAGTCGTGTGGTGGTACTACTTCTCTAAGCTGATCGAATTTGCTGACACGGTAAGAGCGATTTTTGTTCTTTTTTTTTTTTACCGTCTTTTGTAATTTTATTGAAGACAACAGCAAAAAAAGCTATAAAAAAAAAGCTAAATGTTTGTCGCACCTTTTGCATTTTAGCCAATGAAAACAATCATTATAGTTCTTCACATGCTTCTGGAGCAGAAGAATATATAATAATGCTGTTGTTGTTGTTGTCGTACCCTGGCTAAAAGACTCCAGGGATCATCCCATCACTGAGCCGAAGCAGTGGGCAGTCACAGATTTTGGAGACTGATGGTGTTATGCTAGGAGCTAGTCATGGCTACGACGAAATAAGGCTTTACACCCTCTTCGGCCTTTCGGCCATGTGGGGCTAAAGTCATGGCTAAAGACAACTCCCGCATAACTATGCAGAGCATAAACTATATTTTCATGTAGCCTTGGTGTTCTAGCCCATGTCAATTGGTCTGACACAGCCTTAAGACAAGTCGAATATATGATAATCTGAACGGGCAATATTTGTTTGTAACCCACAGCATAGATCACTTCAAGTTTGGCAAAATCCACATGTTCGCTCCAAAGAGAGGACAATATATTGATGGAAAAAACAATCTGTCTTGCTCTTTTCTGTCACCAAATTAACAAGTCGTAAACGTGGATTATATAGCCTCAAGTTTTGTGCATTGGTATATCATATTTGTTTGTAACCCACAGCATAGATCACTTCAAGTTTGGCAAAATCCACATGTTCGCTCCAAAGAGAGGACAATATATTGATGGAAAAAACAATCTGTCTTGCTCTTTTCTGTCACCAAATTATCCCCCTTACAAGTCGTAAACGTGGATTATATAGCCTCAAGTTTTGTGCATTGGTATATCATTTTAGTTGTAGCAGATGTGTTCCATTGTGGAACCATTGCTGTGAAGGACTTGTTGGCAACGCCTCTGTTTTGTATTGTGGTCGATGATTCTAAAGCTGATTACAAAACGTAATTCTGCACTCTCTGACTTTGATATTGTGGATTTCTGTGGCTTTTATTTATTGTTGCTTTTTCCCCTGGGACTGCTTTTGACACCAGTATTTGGTGGAATTATCGCTGATGGGACTGGTTTTCAAAATTCCAAGCGCATCCATTGGTTGTTTTTTAGCATACACTTCCATTGAGCTTGACATTCATTTTTTGTGTGTGTGTGTGTGTGTCTACATTTTAAAATAATAATTATGATACGTATGCTTTTAAAGATAGTATTATGCAACTTCAGGGAGTGCATTTAAATGGCTTGCCATCTTGTACTGATGCCCGTGCAGGTGATCTTTGTCCTGAGGAAGAAGAACAGCCAGATCAGCTTCCTTCACATGTACCACCACAGCTCCATGCCCCTGCTCTGGTGGATCGGAACACGCTTCGCCCCAGGGGGAGAAGGTGGGTTGGGGGGGGGGGGGGGGGGGTAGGGGGGAGGAGGAGGGTTATGTCTACAAACATGACCGTGATTAAAGGGCTAGCCACTAAAATCGTACGACTGTACGATACGATTCGATCACGTGGTCTCGAAGAACAAATGTGATTCAGGCTTCGAGACCACGTGATCAAATCGTATCGTACAGTCGTGCGATTTTAGTGGACGTGTGGCTGACCCTTAAGGGAAATGATTTTGCGACAGAAAAGAGCTGGACATGCTGCTCTTTATGTAAATAGATTGTTTTCTGTTACGGGCGAAAATGTGGAGGTTGGGGGAGGAGGAGGATGTGTGTGTGTGTGTGTGTGTGTGTGTGTGTGTGTGTGTGTGTGTGTGTGTGTGTGTGTGTGGACAAAGTGTGTGTGGTGGTGGAGTGTGTGTGTGCATGAGTGTGTGTGTGTTTGCAAGCATGTTTGTGTGTGCACATGATGTGGAGTTCTGTATTACAGCTTTCTTCTCAGCCACTTTGAACAGTTTTGTGCGCGTGGTGATGTACGCTTATTACAAGATGTCGGCTCAGTGATTGCATGTGTGTGTGCGCACACATGCCTGCTTGTACGTGTGCATACTTATATGTGTTTAAAGGCACAATCCAATGGGTCGGCTGAACGCCTGCTCTTGACTACAAAGCGAAGGGAGAGGCGTTTGCGGTGTGTTGAGAGACAAGTGACCTAAAACTGCCGTCGCTTCGTCTATATACCCCTGGTGTGGCTTTAAACTTATGTGTTTGTTATTTTACGGCTTTCTTCTCAGTTACCCTGAACAGTTTTGTGCAAATGGTGATGTACGCTTATGACAAGCTGTCTGTCTGTGTGTGTGTGTGTGTGTGTGCGCGTGTGTGTGTGCGTGTGCGTGTGTGCTGCTTCCATGTATATGCGTGTTCACGTTAAGCATGTGTTTGTTTATGTTACAGCTTTCTTCTCAGCTACCCTGAACAGTTTTGTGCACGTGGTGATGTACGCTTATGACAAGCTGTGTGTTTGTGTGTGTGTATGCGCGCACGTGCCTGCTTCCATGTGTATGCTTGTTCACATTAAGTATCATTAATTGTGTATTTGTTTATTTTACAGCTTTCTTCTCAGCTACCCTGAACAGTTTCGTGCAAGTGGTGATGTACGCTTATTACAAGCTGTCTGGTTGTGTGTGTGTGTGCGCGTGCATGACTGCTTCCATGTGTATGCGTGTTCACATTAGTAGGCCTATGTGTTTGTTTATTTTACAGCTTTCTTCTCAGCTACCCTGAACAGTTTTTGTGCACGTGGTGATGTACGCTTATGACAAGCTGTCTGTTTGTGTGTGTGTGCGCGCCCATGCCTGCTTCCATGTGTATGCGTGTTCACATTAGTATGTGTTTGTTTATGTTACAGCTTTCTTCTCAGCTACCCTGAACAGTTTTGTGCACGTGGTGATGTATGCTTATGACAAGCTGTCTGTTTGTGTGTGTGTGCGCGCCCATGCCTGCTTCCATGTGTATGTGTGTTCACATTAGTATGTGTTTGTGTGCTTTCTTCTCAGCTACCCTGAACAGTTTTGTGCACGTGGTGATGTATGCTTATGACAAGCTGTCTGTTTGTGTGTGTGTGTGTGTGTGTGTGTGTGTGTGTGCGTTTGCATGCCTGCTTCCATGTTCACATTAGCATGTGTTTGTTATGTTACAGCTTTCTTCTCAGCGGTGTGGGTGCGTTTGCATGCCTGCTTCCATGTGTATGCGTGTTCACATTAGTATGTGTTTGTTATGTTACAGCTTTCTTCTCAGCGACCCTGAACAGTTTTGTGCACGTGGTGATGTACACCTACTACATGCTCTCCGCCATGGGCCCTCACCTGCAGCCCTACCTGTGGTGGAAGAAGTACCTCACCTCTCTACAGCTGGTCAGTGCACAGTACAGTGGCACAGTGGTAGCGCGTTCGCCTCGTGTCAAGTAAACCCGAGTTCGAACCTGGGTACAGGGGATTTTTCTTCTCACTCTGCACTAGGCCTAGGCCTGAACGTGGAGTCTTTCGGATGAGACGATAAACCGAGGTCCCGTGTGCCCATGCACTTAGCATACGTTAAAGTCAGTGGCAACGAAAAAGTTGTCATTTGGTCAAAATTTACCACCCCCTCCCCCACCCCCCTTTCCTTCCTCATCAATCACACAAAAATCGCATGCAAAAAAAAATAAAAATGGGGTGGCGCGCCTCTGGCTGCGACGCGCTCTCCAGGTGGGAGCAACCCAAATTTCACAGAGTCGCCTCTGTGACTATAAAGTACCTAATACCTTCTTTCTTTTTGTTACATGTGGGCCGTTTCACAAGAGTGAACGCTCGTATAGCTGTTAGCACAATTCGGCAAAAATGGTCCTAAGAAACACCTTCGTTTGCCGATAGTTTGGCGAGCGCTCTGAGCCTCTTCCCAAGCAAGCACTCGGTGAACTAGTATCACGTGGCTTGCATGGGTTTAATACATTTCTTGTTGTTGATTGGCCCATTAAAGTTTGGTTCAAATAATACTTTTTTTGTTACCAATCAGACAAGAGCTTGTAATATTCTTCCACAAACGTTTTATAAAGTCGTTTCTTAGACCCCTTTTCGGCGCAACTGTAATTCGCATGAATAGCGACCCCCCTAGTGAAACTCGCCCCTGGTCACTGCATGCATATCTCAACTTTATTTCACTGCCATTTTGTATAGTATTGTCTGGAACCAAAGAAAAACAAAATCCCACAACAAACTTATACTCCTTTGCCCGGCTATGACAAAACACAAAGCAAAGGTAGTAGACCCCCTTTGTTATTTAAAAAAACCACCTTTTTTTTGGTATTATAGTACATCAAATTAAATCAATCCAAGTACATGTATGATGATTGTGTAGTGTTTCTGTTTCTGATTTGTTAATAGTTGTAGATAATTATTCTCCAAGAAAAAGAAGAAGAAAAAAGTTCATTTAAAGCCACACCAGGAGTATAAAAGGAGGGAAGCACGAGACGTGCTCCATCAAGCAAAACTATCTGTATTGTTTTTAAAAAATCGGGACTTTACTGGTGTTGCACTGCCTCCATTGCCTCCAGTCACCATCTTGTCCCATATGTGTCTGCCAGACCGGAGGACGTTAAACAGATTTACTACTATGCGCTCCATCATTTGAATCGCTGCACAAGACAGAGACGGTTTACCCTTCTTTTTTCTCTGTTGTGCGAGCCACTGCGGGCGAGAGGCTTCTTGCTGCGAGGCAGAACTCTTCTGACTTGCAGGACCCGATCCCTGGGATTGGTTGTTATGGCTTAAAATTCATAGAAAAAAACATTGTTGGATTGGATTCTTGGAAGGTGGGACAAGTGTTCACATGAAGTGTTTTACGAGAATGAATAAGCTGCAAGTGTTTGTCAACAAAGTTACCATGCATTTTTAGTACAAATAGTTCCCTCACTTTCTGGAAGTTCTGTGCTAGTAACTTCCTCTAATCTATCACCCTCTTTGACTCTGCCTTTTCCCTTTGCTTACTGTCATCTACTATAATTCTGGTCCATTCTCCTGCCTTTGTTCTAGAAACCTTTACAAAGATTTTCTTCATCCAAACATGGACATGTTAGGTTTTTTCTTTTTTCTTTTTTAGTGCATTACGCTTTTACACTCATGCGACAGGAAACTGTCCTCCCCGTGGGGATCTTTTGTATAAATGGTTCCCCCACCTTCTGGAAGTTCTGTGCTTGTAACTTCCTCTAATCTGTCACTCTCTTTGACTCTGCTTTTCCCCTTTGCTTACTGTCATCTACCTATCATTCTGCCTTACCGGTCCATTATCCTGCCTTTTTTCATTAAACCTTTCAAAAACATTTCCTCCAGCCGAAGTCGGACTTGCTGGGCCTAACTATTTCTTAGTTAGGCGCATAACGGCAGCATGACGCATCTTCGCTCATAATTGACAGGAAACTGTCTGAGCGATCGAAGAAGAAGAACAGGAAACTGTCTGAGCAATCAACGATGAAGAAGAACATATTACAAAACTTATTTGCGTTGTGTGCAGCTTCAGTTCTTGCTGATCCTGGGTCGTGTGAGCTACACCCTGGTAACGGGCTGCGAGTACCCCCGTATGTTCCAGAAGATTCTGTTCTTCTACATGTTAACGCTCATCACCCTCTTCTCCAACTTCTACTACCAGACCTACCATTTACGACCACGTGGGTCCTCATCAAAGGGCAAAGCCAATGGAAGCATCACGGCGGACGGAAGCATGAAGAATGGGTCGATCAACCACGTGAACAATAATCATGAAGGCAAAACCAAGGTTAACTGATGCTTTGACTTTTCACAAATCATATTTGAGTTCTTTTTTATTGTTTCCATTTAATAGTATACTATTCTACGTTTGCTTTGCATCACTTTGGGTTTAACCCTTTCATTGCCAATGCCGCATTTTGGCACCACAATGGTGTCACTGATGTCACTAAAAGGCATCGATTGCGTGTTATCCAAATCCCTATTTTCTTAATTTTGGGAGGTAAGGATAGCCTAATGTTATACATGTCACAGAGGAATTTGCAATATTGCAGATTTTTTCCCTCTACCCAGTTGTCCTTAATGGGTGGGGTTTTTGGGCAAAAAATGGCTGGCGGCGAAAGGGTTAAGGAATCATAAAAAAAGAAGACTGTGCTTAATTTGCGTAAGTCGTCTTTTTCACACTAAGCCTGCGTACATATTAGATGTGGAAACCCCATGTACTTGTCCGTAAATAAGTAAAAGAAAGAAAGAAAAAGTGGGGATACCGGGGGGGGGGGGGGTCTTTCGTACAAATAGTTCCCCCAACTTCTGGAAGTTCTGTGTTTGTAAAAATCTAATCCACACTCTAAGACTCTGCCTGTTTGACTTACTGTCATCTGCTAAAACTGGAATTCTTCTGCCTTTTTTGGTATAAATTCTTACAAAATTTATTCAGCCGAAGTCCTTGCTGGGCCTAACTATTTCTTAGTTGGCGCATAACGGCAGCATGACGCATGTACGCTATACACAGGAAAAAGTCTGAGCGAACGAACAAAAAGAAAAATGTGGACGCGTTTCTGCACACACTTATTTTGTCCTTACTTCTTTTATTTATTTGCAGGGTTTCTGCGCTAAACTTTCGCGTATGTGTGTACATGTGTTTACACTTACAAAACAAATCCAAGTGAAACAGTGTTCACTTCAGGCAGCGTTTTTAGTCGAGACCTGACCAGTGAAATTAATTGACTTTCCTTTGATTGATGAGAAAGGGATTTTACAAAACCATGTCTGTTAATGATGCAGAGCAAAATGTGGAGTGGTATTACTGGTATGTTATCTAGATGTTTGCCAAGAATAGTGTGTGTCAATCAGTTTGTGCAAAACGAAGGAAACAAAACAACTATTTTTTTAAATATTCTTCTTCTTCTTCGATCGCTCAGACAGTTTCCTGTCAATTATGAGCGCAGATGCGTCATGCTGCCGTTATGCGCCTAACTAAGAAATATTTAGGCCCAGCAAGTCCGACTTCGACTGGAGGAAATGTTTTTGAAAAAAGGCAGGAGAATGGACCGGAAAGGCAGAAAGATAGTAGATGACAGTAAGCAAAGGGAAAAGGCAGAGTCAAAGAGAGTGACAGATTAGAGGAAGTTACAAGCACACAACTTCCAGAAGGTGGGGGAACTATTTATACAAAAGACCCCCCGGGGGGATTTTTAAAATATGAAATTTCAGACATGATTTTCTTCTTTAGGATGTTCACGTGCTGACGTAATGAGATGGAAATATAAACAAACTGTTTTCATGAAAGCAGTAATTATGCTATCATCCAGTAGTTCTTTTTCGTTGTTGTTGAAATGATGTATGCATTTATCAATCATGCATTTAATATCTACATGGAGTACATGCGATTTATACAATTAGCTTTTGAAACAAACCTATGAAGGCCTACTGATCTAACATTTTGTGGGTAGATGTAAAACTGAAGACGTGTGTAGGCACTGGTTAAAGTCCATCCATTGATAAGCCTTTGGTTTATTTCTCAATTCGCGTTTTGACTGGTTGTATTTAAAAGTGTAAAGTGTGAAAATAAGTATAAAAGTTGAGATAATGAGTACCAGTAGTGAAGGGAATCTCCATTGATATTCGTTATTATATAATTTGCCGATTGCTCAATTTACGTTTTTACTGGTTGTATAAAAGTGTGCAACTATGTACAAAAGTTAAGATAATAAGTACGGCAATACATTTAATCCATTGATATTTACACATTTGCCTTGTTTCGCCTATTGCTCAGTTTGCATTTTTACTGGTAGTATAAAAGTGTGCAACTATGTACAAAAAGTTGAGATAATGAGCAAGGCAATACCATTTCTGTCCATTGATATTTACACATTTGCCTGCTTAGGCCTATTGCTCAGTTTGCATTTTTATTGGTTGAATAAAAGTGTACAACTGTCTATAACAGTTGAGACAATGAGTAGGCCATTGATATTTACCATTTGCCGTTTGGCCTATTGCTCAGTTTGCATTTTTATTGGTACAGTGGAACCTCCTACACCTATTTGAGACATTGTTTGGCCTATTAAAATTACTCCCTTATAAGACCTTTTTGCAGGTTTTTTCCACTGTAGTATAAAAGTGTGCAACTATGTACAAAAAGTTGAGATAATGAGTAAGGCAATACATTCAATCCTTGATATTTATACATTTGCCTTGCTTGGCCTATTGCTCAGTTTGCATTTATATTGGTTGAATAAAAGTGTACAACTATAACAGTTGAGACAATGAGTAGGCAATACCATTTCCGTCCATTGATATTTACACATTTGCCTTGTTTGGCCTATTGCTCAGTTTGCATTTATATTGGTTGAATAAAAGTGTACAACTGTCTATAACAGTTGAGACAATGAGTAGGCTAAACCATTTCCGTCCATTGATATTTACACATTTGCCTGCTTAGGCCTATTGCTCAGTTTGCATTTTTATTGGTTGAATAAAAGTGTGCAACTGTCTATAACAGTTGAGACAATGAGTAGGCAATACCATTTCCGTCCAATATTTACACATTTGCCTGCTTAGGCCTATTGCTCAGTTTGCATTTTTATTGGTTGAATAAAAGTGTGCAACTGTCTATAACAGTTGAGACAATGAGTAGGCAATACATTCAATCCTTGATATTTATACATTTGCCTTGCTTGGCCTATTGCTGTTTGCATTTATATTGGTTGAATAAAAGTGTACAACTATAACAGTTGAGACAATGAGTAGGCTAAACCATTTCCGTCCATTGATATTTACACATTTGCCTTGTTTGGCCAATTGCTCAATTTGCATATTTTTATGTTGTATAAAAGTGTACGGATATGTGTAAAAAAAACCTGAGATAAGGGCAAGTTGCTGCTCTTAAATGAATAATAATAAGATTCCTGAATAGGGTTAGAGAGATAACAGAAAAGTAGTCAATATAAAGGCAAGTTGCTGCTCTTAAATGAATAATAAGAATCCTGAATAGGGTTTGAGAGATAACAGAAAAGTAGTCAACTAAAAGAAGCATCAGATACAGAAAACGAGTCCATTTTTTTCCTGCAGCTGGCATGGCTTTCACTTCTATAATTATGATAAATCAAACAAAATATTTGCCCTTTGATCGATGGACAAAGAAGTTTTTCAAACAGTAAAATACAAGCGCTGGCTCATATTTACCAATCCCTCCAGCCAAATGCTTCTATGAGTGGTTTAACCCTTTCATCGCCACTGTCGCCTCTTGGCACCACAATGATTTAACACCCATGTTACCTAAAGGCATCAAATGAGGGTCTGGTATCCAGTGACCTTATGTTCTTAATTTTGGGAGGTAAGGAGAGGCCCTATTTTAGGCATGTCACAGAGGAATCCCCAGTATTCCAGACGAAATCTTTTTTCTACCCAGGTAAGCTTAATGGTAAATTTTGGCTGAGGAATGGCTAGCGATGAAAGGGTTAAGTACCCTTCCTAATGTGGTGCATGTGTGGTCAGCTAAATCTCTATCAGTCTATGCAAACACTTCAAACTGGTCTGGTTTGCCTGTTTAAATCGATTGTGCTAAATGACCCTGCAGCAACGACTACCAGAGAAGCTTGGTGGCATAGGACTGTCACGCATACACCATTCGGCGGCAAGTCATAAATAATGACATACACTAGCGCTCGTATTTATGAAAATGGGACCCTCTATTGGCCACTGCAACTAGGGTTATTAACGCCCCTGACAGTGAGAGTTAATCCCTTGTTGGTTAGTATCCAAAAGGGCATTCACTCTTGCAAAAGGCAGCCATTTATTGGCCTCAAGTAGGGTTATTGGCAAGAGTTACGGCCTTGTTTGGTCAGTACTCAAGCATCTACCAAGGGCATTCACTCTAGTTGACGCTAGAGTAGAGTACAAAGTGGCCACTCTTGCCTATCGCTACTTCGAAGGCTCTCTTCCAGACTACCTCTCCTCTCTTCTCTCTGCCTACACACCAGAACGCAACCTCAGATCAAGTAGCCTCAAACTTCTTTGTACACCTGTCACCAAATACAAAACAGTTGGAAACAGAGCTTTCCGTTTCCAAGCACCACACATCTGGAACAACCTCCCTTCCTCTCTCCATCTTTGTCTTCTTTCAATACTGGCCTGAAAACTGTTCTCTTCAGAAAATACCTCTGTTGATCTCCCGTGTCTTCTCCCCTTCAGTTCACCCTCTGTGAGTTTTTGCTGAGTTGGACTATGTGTGAGTGCAGTGCGATAGTGGGCTAATTGTTTTTTCATGGATTTTTTATGGTTGTGTTTCCTTTTTTGTATAATTATGGGGTTTTTTTCTTTCATGATTATTGTATGTATGTTTTTTGTAAAGCGCTGTGAGTCCTGCTGTGCCAGTGTGTATTGCAGTTTGTAAATTAAATATTTATCTGCATTATATGAGTTAGTATTATTATTATTATTAGTAGTAGTAGTAGTAGTAGTAGTAAAAGGTGGTTGTTGCAGTGGCCAATACTTGGAGAACCTTGGTGAAGGAGGAATCCATGATCTTATTTGTATTAAGGCTCGGGGCAGGAACTTATGTATGTACACGTAAACCCATAAATAAGTAAAAGAAAGAATGAAAAAAATATACGGATTAGGGGAGATATGGACATGTGCAGTTATTTTTTCTCTTCTTTCTTTTACTTATTTACGGATTACACGGCCATAAAGTACAAGGCTGTACTTGAGATGCCAGTTACGTATTCATGGGTGCTCCTGGGAAATTAAAAAAATCCTGCAAGGCAGGGGTCCAGGGGCCGCGACGACGACGAAAATGGAGTTTTACGTCCTCTTGGTCTGAATCAGACACATATGGGACATTTGTAAATACAAATATGGTGGGAACAATACTGGAGGCAATTCCCGGAGGCAGTACGAAACCAGTAAAGTCCCGATTTTTTTATTAATACAGATAGGTGTAGCGGTAACCACGCCTCGGTTAAACCTCATCGGCTATGGCACCGCTACAAGTATTTAATAATTGAAGTGATAACTTGACTTAAACAATCCTAAAAATACAAAGCTCCTGGAAAAGGCACGTAAATATTTCTGTATTTTTTTTTTTTATGTTCTCCACATGAGAGAAACCGAAAAAAACCCATTTATAAATAGGAAATTCGCTGCTTCTAAAATTCTCATAATCCGGCGACGCCGGCTCCAGGCAATAAAAAAATCCTGCATTTCAGGACATCCTGAAAGCATGAGCATCCATGCGTATTGAGCTTAAAATATTCTTTGACCTACACTTTGTAAAATATTTTTGTCATTTTGATGTGAACTTGTTTAAGAATGTTTTGCCATGATTTTTTTTAGGTTGATATTTTATCATAGTTCTGACTTCTTTAGTTTTGTGTGACACTAGGTAACTTGGGAGGGAAGAATGTGTGTGTGGACTTTATTTGACAATGTTGATGCTTAATATTGGTATTGTGATCATTGATACGATTACCCCAAGTACAAGTGTATTGCAGTTTGTAAATTAATTTGTGTGTGTGTGTGTGTGTGAGAGAGAGAGAGAGAGAGAGAGAGAGAGAGAGAGAGAGAGAGAGATCAAAATAATTGCATAATCATGTCATAAACTGGATCTTCAATCAAAATATTTGGGGAGATAATTTTACTCAGAACAATTTACAGTAATGTTCTTCAACCTTCAGTAGGAAACAGGAGCTTTTCTTTTTATTCCCCCCCCCCCCCCCCCCCCCCCGTTTAAACACATCAAGATAGGTGATGACGAATGATCAGGGTAAATATCCAGAGGTTTTACACACTTTCTGTAGAGTTTCTAAGCCTGTGCTCTCCCTTGGTGAAATTTATAATTTTATAAATTTCTGTCTGTTTGATTAATAAATTTATTTTCTTAATGTTACATGTATTTACATTTCTTTGTTTATATTCAAACTTTAATTTTATTTCCCTTTTTTTTTAAAGTGTCTAAATTTTAAAAACCCACTCGTAATCGTAACAAAAATTATAATTTAAATAAAGTAATTACCGGTGCCATTAAAAAAAAAGAAGACATGCCTCTTTATTATAGTTCTTGGCTTGAAATGTTATTGAGAATCTTGGATTCAAAAGTTGATATATCTTCGTTACAATTGAATTGACTATCATTATTACCGTCTGTCAAATGTTTACGATTTGTAAAACAACTGCCTGTGTGATTGCCTTTGTTAAAATGTTAACATTATATCACTCTCTCATAACTGTTTGTGGACATTTCTTAACAAATATATTTTTCTATTACAACAAAACAACTGTTGTTTAATTGAATGTGTAAGCCAAGAGAGTGATACCATGAGTGTGACCAAATAATGTTATTAAAGCCAATGATAAAAACTGAAAAAGTACTGTATTTTACAGACTACAAGGCGCTTCTAATATAGTAGGGTGCATCCCCTGAATTTAATAAAAAATATGAATTTAAACATACACAAGGCGCAACGTATTTTAAGGCGCATGCAAAATGATCGAACAAAAGCAAAAAAATAGATTGAAAACATGAGGTCGACTCAAACAAAGGTCATATTTTGCCTAGTTCTGTCAAAACAATCTTCAGAACAACAGAAGTTACACTCACGCGCTATCCGGATATCCATATGATGAAGCGTCAGAGAGCCCAGAGCCCAGAAAAGTTGGAATTGAAAAACACGGAGTAGATTTCGACAATGAGTTTTGCTCCAGTAGCCTCATCGACATACTTGTTCATCATGATTGTTATGGCTTTTGCTGTCGAAACCGAGGCTGTGACGTCATATCTTGCTTCAACACCCCCCCGACACACACACACTTTTACTGTGAATGTTACTGTGAATGTGTTGTCTGCTTTGGTGGCTTCATTCACAATTTCGGCCTGATAATCAATCAGTACATGTCAGTAATTGCCGGTTACGGCAGGTGGACATTATTGGCAGAAAAAGAATCTCAATAGGTACAATATGAATGGAATTCACAACTTTTTTTGATCAGATTTGAGTCATACACTAGGTGCAACGCATTTTAAAGACCCGCCACGTCACGTGTCAAAATCACGGTTTTCACGTGTTTTCCCTCTTATAACTGGTAAGAAATCTTAAGAAATCTTCCAAGCATAAGAGGGAATGTAACACGTGACGTGGGGGGTCTTTAAGGCGCAGGGGTCTCAGTTGAGAAAGAAAGTATCGCCTTGCAGTCCGTAAAATACGGTAAAGTTATTTTCATACAAACATCATTTGCAAAGGAAAAAAGCACAAAAAACAATTCATTTCAAATTCATTCAGATCATCAACAGTTTATTCAATTCATTGTGCTAAGAAAAAAAGAAAAGGAAAAAAAAAGAAACATGTATACTACATACAATATATGAACACTTGTCATTGATGTGATCACACGTCCAGCCCAACACGTATCAGGGGTCAGTTTCACGAGAGGTCGCTCTGCGCGCAAATATCGTTTGCGCCAAAACGGGTCTAAGAAACGACTTTACAAAACGTTTGCGGAAAAATACTACAAGCTCTTGTGTGACTGGTCAAAAAATAATAATTTTTTAACGAAATCTGAATGGGCCAATCAACAACAAGAAATACATTAACCCCGTGCTGCCATTATCAATCTTGTTCTCGCGAGACTAAAAAAGCTTGAAGAAAAGGCAAGTCACGTGATAGTTTTCGGCTTGTCACCTTTGGAAGAGGAATCAAAGTGCTCGCAAAACAACCGGCAAACGATGATGTTTCTTAGACACTTTTTGCCGAATTGCGCGAACGCCCGCTCTTGTGAAACTCCCCCAGCAATCATCGCTAAAACAATCAACAGCCACAACTCTCATCCTCCCTTCTTATCACACAGACACAACACACACACGCAGCTATACACTTGTAGTTGTACACTTGCACAGTCAGCATCACACGTCACTAATAACAAGCAATGGTGCCACCTTCTTCTTCTTCTGCGTTCCCGGGCCATAAGGCCACAATGGGTACGTAAGTGTCCGTTTTCCCTGGTGTCCTCATTGCATTCAGCCGACACATTCTGATTTCGGAGGAGCTCAAAGGAGAAAACTATTTGGAGATTTTATTGAAAAAAGGCAGGAGAATGGGCAAAAAAGTCAGAAAGATAGATGACACAAAGCAAGGAAAAAGGCAGAGTCAAAGAGAGAGAGACAGATTAGAGGAAGTTACAAGCACAGAACTTCCAGAAGGTGGGGGAACTATTTGTATGGAAGACCCCCCGGTATCCCCATGGGGGATGTGCATCATTCAAAACTGAAAGCTGACCTGTCAAATCACTACAAACAACTTTCCGCTTACAACAGGCATTATTTTTCTACGTCGTCAGTCTCCTGTCATATGAGCACAGATGCGTCATGCTGCTATTATGTGCCTAACACAGAAATAGTTAAGTTAGGCCCAGCATGTCTGTCTTCGGCTAGACAACATAAAATAAAGATTGGATATTCTTATTAAAGCTATAATTAAATATTGTTACCCTGGCTAAAAGACTCCAGGGATCATCCCAACAGCCGAAGCACTTGAACACTATGGTACAAATGCACCAGCTAGGGATGAGAACATTACGTGTGTGACCGTTTTTGATTACCCCACTACGTGGGCAGCCACACTCCAACTTCGGAGGATTTTGGAGACTGATGATGATGTTATGCTAGGAGCTTGTCATGGCTAAACACAATTCCCCGCATAACTATGCAGAGTGTAACAACATTTTGATGTAGCCTTGGTGTTCTAGCCTATGTCAATTGGTCTGACACAGCCTTATGCCAAGGCGGAAATATTATAAGTGAGAGCTTGCATGAACATTTTTATGATACTATTTTGTTTGATGTTAAAAGATGTGCATAAAGTGTTGCCGCAAAGTGCATTTTTCTTGGTTCTGTGTTAGTGTTGTCAATGTTTGTAAGATGATCTTCGTTATTTATTTCTTGAAACTAAGTATAAACAACATTCTTCTTCTTCTTCGATTGCTCAGTTTCCTGTCAATTATGAGCGCAGATGCATCATGCTGCCGTTATGCGCCTAAGAAATAGGCCCAGCAATTCCGACTTCAGCTGGAGGAAATCTTTTTGAAAGTGTTTCGTGAAAAAAGGCAGGAGAATGGACCGGCTAGGCAGAAAGATAGTAGATGACAGTAAGCAAAGGGAAAAGGCAGAGTCAAAGAGAGTGACAGATAAGAGGAAGTTACAAGCACAGAAGGTGGGGGAACTATTTATACAAAAGACCCCCCAGTATCCCCATGGGGGGGGGGGGGGGGAGATAAACAACATAATTCATAATATTAAACAGCCCTGAACCAGCAGTTTTTGACTTTCGTTTTAATCAGAACATTCAGGCTTTATTTTTTAGGCAAACAAAACTTTTACAACAAATGCCATACTGTCTTTCAAACCAGAGCAAACTCAGCATTTTGCGTTACAACTCAATTATTTCACCTCATTAATAAACACACATACACATCCTCTTTCTATATCACTTTTTCTCGCTCACTCTCTTCCCAAAAATTTTATCGGCACATAATTGAAAAAATGAAAACAGCATTTCTCAATGAATTCAACTCAAAACACTCCTTCGTTGGAATGGAATACAAAAAAAAAATGTGTTGCAATTTATGTACAAAGAAACATCCAAAAGACTGAAAACACTGGCTTTTTGGAAAGATTGGGGCTCAGGAAGGCATACATTTCAACATCTATGAAATAACGAAACGTTCTGCTACCTGGTAGTGGAAATTATATCGCACATTTCCATCACTTTGTACTTCTAGTACTACTACTACTACTACTACTACTAACTACTTACATTCACAACCTAATTTTTCTTGTGACACATTGCTAACTTTCATGAAGCTCGGTTTAAGTACTACTACTGTGAAATCAAGATCAAAATTCATGAGTAAGCTTTCATGAAACTTGCTTTAAATTTAATTACAGTATAAAATCAAAATTCGTAAGTAAGTAGTTGCAACACAATGAACACATACACCCACCAAACTACATTATAGGAAAAACAATAAAACTTACCACAGGCATTCTTTTTGAAGTTTTTCTCTCTTTCCCTTAAATAAGAGTACATGATTCAAATGATGATAGTAGTCCGCAGAACAAGCCATAGTTTCTCCTTTTTATAAATAAAGTTTACTTTCTATATATGGATCTAGGACAAAGAGGTGGAGGTTTGTTGTTGTCGTACCCTGGCTTAAAGACTCCAGGGATCATCCCAACAGCCGAAGTACTTGAACACCCAGGTACAGATGCACCAGCTAGGGATGAGAACATTTGCCACATTCCCGGAGGATTTTGGACTGATGTCATGCTAGGAGCTTGTCATGGCTAAAGACAATTCCCGCATAACTATGCAGAGCATAACATTTTGATGTAGCCTTGGTGTTCTAGCTTATAACAATTGGTCTGACACAGCCTTAAGCCAAGGCGAAGGTAAAGGCTGAAAAGGAGGAGGGGGGTAGGGGGAGGGGAAAAAAACCCTGTCGTTTGTAATTCCCTCAAGTCGAAAGATTTTTTTTCTTCTGTGCAGTATTGTCATGGTTGTTTCCCTGTGGGCCGGGGTGTCTTTCATAAAAATAGTTCCCCCACCTTCTGGAAGTTCTGTGCTTGTAACTTCCCCTAATCTGCCACTCTCTTTGACTCTGCCTTTTCCGTTTGCTTTGTATCATCTACTATATTTCTGACTTATTGGCCCATTCTCCTGCCTTAAAAAAAAAAATCTTCAAAATATTTTTCTCCTTTGAGCTCCTCTGAAATCGGAATGTGTCGGCTGTATGCAGCAGGGAGACCAGTGAAAACTGAAAAACCGGGCACATACGTACCTTATCCATCATGGCCATATGACCTGGGAACACAGAAGAAGAAGTCATGGTTGTTACAAGAAAAGAAACAGGCAAATGCTAGCAAACAGATGGGGGAAAGACTTAGAATGATGGATGAGAAAAGTTTCTCTTTCTACACATCTCTTTTACAAATCAACTGAAACTCAACTCCTCAAAACAGGAAGAAGCCTGCTTCTTCTTTGAATCCTTTTGACACAAGCTAACAACACTGCCCATATTAAAAATAAAAAAAAAACCCAACCCAGAACACACAAAAATCCACACAAGCAAAAGGTAACAACACTTTAAAAAATAAACGAATTCAGCAGTTTTGGCTTGTTGGTGTCTTTAATTAAGTAGACTTATGAACATGAATATTATTGATTCATTTTTCTTTTTTTTTTAGTTTGTGTTACTTGATGAAATACTCAGAATTAAGTCTTTTTTTATAGTTTGAATGAGATAACAAAAAAGACCCCATCACCAAACAAAATACAGTGGAACCTCCCTTATAAGGCCTTCAAAAATCATCCAAAATGAGGTCTTATAAGGGAAGGGTCTTATAAGGGAGGTAATTTTAATACTTACAAAGAAGGGCAATGTCTCAGAGAAGTCAGTCTTATATGGGAGGGAGTCTTATAATGGGAGATCTTATAAGGGAGGTTCCACTGTACAAATTTCTTAACTGAAAACACTGTCTTTTTTGGAAAGATTGGGGCTCAGGAAGGCATACATTTCAACATCTATGAAATAACGAAACGTTCTGCTACCTGGTAGTGGAAATTATATCGCACATTTCCATCACAATTTCTTAGCACACGTACACAATAGACACGGAAACCCCATGCATTTTTCCGTAAAAATAAGTAAAAGAAAGAAGGAAAAGACACGTTTACGCGCTGAAACACGTCCACTTATTTTTTTCCTTCTTTCTTTAACTTACACGGCATGGGGTTTTCGCCTGGAAGTTCCGTGTATGTGTGCACGTGCGCTTAGGCTATACCGTATTTTTTTGACAATGAAAGGCGAACTTTATTTATAAGGCACTCTCCCCCTCCCCAAAATTGTTCCTACTATAGTATTTGTTGCATTATAAGGTGCAGGAGTTTCAGTCTGAAAAGAAAGTATCTTCTTATAGTTATTGTTACCGGCATACTAAGTCTGAAAAAACTTACTTTTCAGAAGAAAACTTATTTTATCAATCAGCACACATACTTTTACTAAATCCCAATTTACCGTTTCGAAACACTATGGAAAAGAGAACAGTGTTCTTTTTAGTATTTTACGTTCTGCGTGAACTTATTCAATTAAGTACAAGTGCCCCATCATTTTTATTGAACACAAGGTGAAAACAAAATGTGGTTCAAAGCGTTGCTCACACAGCTTAATGTATAGCACTGAATTTTATTAAAAAAATGGCAAGCCATGTTACTTATTCTCTGGAAGATCGATATCAGAAGTCAACTGACAAAAGTATCTTAAACGTAAGTCACAAAACGATTCAACCTGCAACCACAGGAGGAGAACTGAACAAGAGACATCTCTCCACAGTTGTTAGGTCAATAGAATAAGGTCTAGTACATATTTTGTCAGTATAAAATAAGAACAAAAAAAGAACAAGTAAAAGATTAAAGCAGACCTGCCTACCCCCAATTTCTTTTTTAGGTACTCCACGAAATAAAATTCTGTACTTTTTAAAATTCCGTATTTTGCAAGGAGACCCCAAAACGGAACATTACAGAACATTTTCTTGCAATGCATCTTAATGTCATGTACACCGCCACGCGAAATGACGAAGTCCGTTTGGCAGTACAAACACTGTGCAAAGGTACTTCCCAATCCCAGCGAGGATGGTTGAATTCCGGGAATTTGCTTGTACCTTGCTAGAAATACCTGTTTTCTAGCCTGTTTGGGGGCCGAAAGGCCGCTGGTTTCATTGCTGCTGGGTCGTTTAGACATGATTTGCAATGTGACGATCCAGCCAAACCATGCAAAAGTTAATATGGCCGACATTAACCGGAAGTTGGAAGTCGTGAAAGTGAAACTAGGATCGAATGACAGACTCGATTTTGACCAATCTTAAAAGACCGTAAGTTCAAATTTTTTCCCCCTGTTAATTTTCCATTTATCGTACTGGGGCTCAAAATCGCGTACAAAATACGGAAAAATCGTATGGGTAGGCAGGTCTGTTAAAGGCATTATTTGGTTATGATCAACCCCAATGAATTTAGCTCAAAATTCATTATTTTTAGCAACACATACATACCCTCAGTTATTTTCACACACACCCCAAAAAAAAGAAAGACAATCAGACTGCACATCTTCCTTGCCATTCCCTCCCCCTTACAATTGAGGTTTGATCAATGGTCAGCAGGATAAAGCTATCTAGATGTTTCAAGCACAAACGCTACACACACAAAGTAAACACTATTGATCTTAGGCTTCACCTTCTTGTTCTCTGTTCGTGTTACGGGGAGTAAAACTGGATTAGAACAGGGAGAGTATGGCACAGAAATGATTAAAAGCTGTGGAAGATATCGTTTTCTTGAGGGTTTTTTTTCTTCTTTCATACTGCAGTTAAAGAAACTTTTAACTCAAGGTCTTATCAACCAATGCTAAAAGTAAAACCACCCATACAACCAACACATCATTCGCTTAATACACAAGATTCAAGGCAGCTTCTTTTTTAACGAATGCCAACGCTACCATTGCTTTTGGTGACTAAAAAATGCACAAAGTTTTATGTCAGTTACTACTGTACATTTGCACAACACAACCTGCATGGTCTGCTCATTTGCTAACACGCACTTCGATTGCTTCTAATTTTATATGTCTTTGATTCACACTGTTGGATTCATGGACATGTGTCCTGTCCATTTTCTTACACCAATGCACTGCCAGGAAAAGAAAAAGAAACATTATGCAAAAGAAAGAAACAAATGCTTCACTTTCAGTTTTCACCGAGTCACAACGATTGTGACACTGATTTCACAGGTGTTTTTATTTTATTTACGAGTATTAGAGAACTATGTTCATCACAGATAGTTTTAAAAAAATGACTGAAAGTGAAACAAAATGTTGATTATCGAAAAAGGCAGAAAAAATGTCACGACTAATACACACACACATTAGGTAGAACATTCACTAACAAAATGGCGAGGCTGTAGGGTCAATGGTTTTGAAGATATCTTTAAGCTGCCGCTCCGGTTCTTCCTGTAACATTTCTGATGAGGTCACGTTTTCTGGAAGCGGTGGGGGCTCTTTAGACAACAGAGGGGGCAGTTCCATTCGAGGCATTTTTTCGAAAGGTTTCTCCCCACTGTTCACGTTTTTCCTTTTTCGTGGATCTTTTCTGCTCGATGCTGGTCGATTGTAAGTTGTGTAACTGCTGTAACTGGAACCTGAGCTATCAACGTCATCACCACCGCCTAACGGCGATGCATACTCCATACTGGTCTTTCTCTGTCCCATCAATTTTTTACCCCTTTCTTCAGTGAACTCTTCCATATTTTCAAGTTTCTCCACATTGTTTTCCGAACCTTTGCCCTCCGACACCCGTTTTCGTCTGAAGCGCGGATCGTTGCGGTGATCAAAACGTTTTTTGGTCATGGCACCACTGTCTTCGCCGGCTGAACCACTGTCATTGGCGCCAGAGTCGGGTTCTGACTTGGTCGGAGGTTCTCGAAGGGCTGCTGGCATGGGATACAACTTACCCTGGAAACTGTCCCTATCTTTCACCTCACCATCATTCTGATCAGTCCTTGAGGCACCAGAGTCGTCAGAAAGCTGCTGGTGAGGAGACACACTGGGATCGTTGGAGCGCGGAGACACGTTGGAAGGGGAGCTGTGGGGAGCGTCCTGACCCACGCGGGACATTCTGGGATCGGCTGCGGGCCTGCCTTCCCTGGGGTCCCCACAAACCTCGCGCTGACGAGGATCGGAGGAGCCCATCCTTTGCTTGGACTGCCGCGGATCTGCACTGCCTTCTGAGGATTGGCGGGAATCTGACTGCATTCCTGCCACGTTCATGCTTCCTTGAGGCATGTTCATGTTCCCTTGCTGCATGTTCATGTTTCCCTGAGGCATGTTCATGTTGCCTTGCATGTTCATATTTCCTTGCGACATGTTCACGTTCCCTTGCATGCCCATGTTTCCCTGAGGCATGTTCATGTTCCCCTGCTGCATGCCCATGGGCCCCGGCATGTTCAGGAGGCCCCGCCTGGGGTCCTTTATGCCCATGGGTCCCTGCGGCATCCCCCTGGGCCCCTGCGGCATCCCCCTGGGCCCCCCTTGCATGTTCATCATCCCGCCCTGCTGCGGCATGTTCAAGGGCCCATGGTTCATGCCCATGGGCCCGCCCTGCATGTTCATGGGCCCTCCTTGCTGCATTCCCATAGGCCCCTGCTGCTGCATGTTCATGGGGGAGCCCATGCGCATGTTCCACATGTCCCCCTGGCCCGGCATCATGGCCCGCGGGCCTGGGCCCGGCATCATGTTGCCCTGGAACCCGGGACCCATGTTGTTGGGGCTCTGCTGCATCATGTTCATGCCTCCAGGACCCATCACGCCTCCTCCGCCCATGTTGTTGTTGCCCATCCACGGCTCGTTCTGCATGCGGGGATCCGGCCGAGACCCTCCCATGTTCTGAGACCTCGGGTCCTGGGATCCCATGTTCTGCATGCGAGGATCCTGGGGCCCCATCCTTGGATCTTGGGATCCCATGCGAGGATCTTGGGTTCCCATCCTAGGATCTTGGGTTCCCATCCTCGGATCTTGAGGCCCCATGCGGGGGTCCTGGGGCCCCATGCGAGGGTCTTTCCGCACTCTGGGGTCACCCTGCCCCCGAGGGGACATACCGCTGCCATCTTCCATGTTCACGCTGGTCTTGCGGGCCAGGCGGGGGTCAGACACTTTGGTTGGCTGAGGCGCCGCCGCTCTGTGCTCGGGCCCGCGCTTTTCTACCAGCGCAATGTGAGCCTTAACGCGGGGGTCCTTCCTCCGCTCAGGATCATCGATGTTCATCGGCGAAGGCAACGTCCAGTAGGGTTTGATGGCTCGCACTGACAGAGGGGTCATCCGGTACACCAGGGTTTTCTTCGGCATGCCGTCCGTGACGGGGGGATCGACAAACAGCGTTGGAAGCACCGGAAGAGGCACGCTGGAGGATGGAGATGAGGAAGGCTTTGTCGAAGGGCCGGAAGACTTGGCGTCCTCGCTGCGGGTTGAACCTGATTTCGACCGCTTTTCCGTGCTTTCTTTGGCAGATGCCCCACTGCAACAAGATAAAAGAAAGTGTTGTGAATCCGTCATCTATCAAGAACTTTGTCCAAGTATTCATTTTCTTATCTTTAATGCTTTTAATTTAAAATTAAAGATATGTCAGAGAGAGAGAGAGAGAGAGAGAGAGAGAGAGAGAGAGAGAGAGAGAACAACAATAGTTTTAATTTCTATAGGCCACCGGCCCTTAGAAAGGCCAAAGTCATATGAGAGAGAGAGAGAGAGAGAGAGAGAGAGAGAGAGAGAGAGAGAGAGAGAGAGAGAGAGAGAGGCTTGCGCAACACAAATAACTGGCATTTATATGGATGACACCAGATTGTGCTTTGTTCTCAGAAGTTTACATTTTCTCTCAACGTGGCAATTAGAAGGAAGTTTTGCTCTAACCCTTTCACCGCCAATGTCACATTTCTGCATCACACCCACGTCACTAAAGGCCATGAAATTAGGACCTGTTATGCAATGACCTTATGTTGCTAGTTTTGGGAGATAAGGAAAGGCCTTACTTGATACACGTCATAGGGGAGATCACGGTATTGCAGACGCCAAACTTTCCTTTACCCGGGTAAGTTTGACAGACATTTTGGGTGATAAAATGACTGGCAGCAAAAAGGGTTAAAATGATGACGCACAAATCTTCAGTGAGGATGCATTACCTGGAAGAATGAGGCGGTGTTGAGCCTTGCTTCGAGGTCTGGGCCTGGCTTTTTATGGACTGGATCATCTGCATGATGTTGATGGAGGAGGAGGAAGAGGTGGTGGTGGTGGAAGCCGAGGATGAAGTGGCTGAGACGGTGTTGGTTGTGTTGGACGTCGTCTAAACAAATGAAAGAAAAAGAGTACACAGTGAAAATCTGGTAAGTCAATATTGAAAAGACTGAAATTTTATTATGATATAACCGATATTTTGAGAGTGAAAAAAAAAAGGTTTTGGCTATAAGAAGAATTAAGCTGGGACCAAAACAGTATTGTGTATTATCAATTTTTGTTTGTGGTACCCATTTGAAAGAAAAGAACATGAAAGAAAAAGAGTACACAGTGAAAATCTGGTAAGTCAATATTGAAAAGACTGAATATGATATAACCGATATTTTGAGAGTGAAAAAAAAAAGGTTTTGGCTATAAGAAGAATTAAGCTGGGACCAAAACAGTATTGTGTATTATCAATTTTTGTTTGTGGTACCCGTTTTACAGTTGGCTAGTTTCCACTGTGTTAGACAATGCACCAGACACAGATGGGAACAGGAAAGCAAACATAATGGAAACTGGGATGTACAATACTATATTTTAAGGGCTATAAGGCACACCTGATTATAAGCAGGCATCAGAATACTCCAATAATTTGTGTACACTGCAATGTATTATGTTAATAAACTTTGTTTAAACCAATACTCCAGAGTCCAATCCGCGGACGAACACTTGCCATGACTCGGAGTTGACATCGAGTCGGACCCCACAAAACTCAGCATCATTGCGATCATTCGCTACCTGATTTCTCGCGGAAAAGTTCAAAGTTCTCACATCATCGTAGTCTCCCGCAATCATATCCTCTAAATTGACTCATTTAAAACCCAAATCACAACCACTGTCATCAAAACAAACTCTGAAACAGTGAAAGTAAGAGTCTAGAGAGCTCTAAATTTGGAAGAAAAAACAAAACATGGCCGCGATTTTTCGTTTCTGAAGAGGCAGTATGAAAACAAACCGTTTAAGAATACCATTTGAGAATAAGATTGCGCTGCCTCATGAAGTACAAACCGCGGCCAGCAGTGCCAAACCCACGGCCAGTGGCTACCAAAACCGCGGACCATTCTGATGCCTGATAAGGCTCACCACCAAAATTTAACACAAAATTCAGATGTTATTCTACGTTCTTACTATATTGTCAGTCATAAGGCGCAGAGGTCTCAGTCTGGGGGAAAAGTATCGTCTTATAGTCCATAAAATACAGTAATAATTTCGGAAACAATTTTGTTTTGTAACTTCAAAATTGAATGGACAGGAATCTTGATTATGTCAAGTTGTTATCTTTTTTGTTTTCTGACCATGTCGCATAACTTTCACAATAATTCAGAAATTTCTCGTGGGCTCTTAATTATTTTTATTTATTTATTAAGAACATTTCTATAGAGCTTATTCATCAAAGCTCTAAGCGCTTTATATAGGGGGATCGGGAAAAAGGAGCGGTGAAAAAAAAGGGAGGAGGGGCAGAGACCAGCCAGTAGCTTCGTGAAAGAGACACATGTCTGAAACATTCCTTTTACTGAGAAGCAATCATCCGAAGTTGGAGTGTGGCTGCCCAAGTGGCGGGGTAATCAAAGACGGTCACAAATGTTCTCATCCCTAGCTGATGCATTTGTACCATAGTGTTCAAGTGTTACGGCTGTTGGGATGATCCCTGGAGTCTTTAAGCCAGGGTACGACAACAACAACAACTGAGAAGTGACTGTAAACTCACAGTTTGAGAGACGATCTTGAGGATGTCTGCCAGCTTCTTCTTGGACACGCCCGTTTCGTCCTCGTCGCTAGAGTACCAGTTGTCATCTTCATCCACTGAAAAAGCGCATCATTGTCCCCTCTTTAGTTTAACCCTTTCACCACCAACGTCGCATTTTTGCACCACAATGATTTAACACCCATGTTACTAAAAGGCATCAAATCAGGGTTTGTTATCCAAAGACTCTGTCCTCTTAATTTTGGGAGGTGAGGATAGGCCTTACTTTAAATATGTCACACAGGAATCCCCAGTATTGCAGACAGATGTTTTTTTCTACCCAGGCAAGTTTGATGGAATTGTTTGGCTGAAAAATGGCTGGTGGTGAAAGTGTTAACACAGACTGAAAAAAGTTAACATCTGAATGCACACATCATTTTTCCCTTCTTATAATGAAAACTTCACATTTCAAACAAAGAGAAAACATGCATACACAAAGTAATACTACTACTAGTCCTATTCAACAGCGTATGCATTGGATAATTTTCATGGAAAAACTTTCTTTAGTTTTCTTTTTCTAAGAAATGTTCTTATTAAATTAAATGATTTCAATGCATATTTCCCCCCCTTAGATTATTGTGTGACCTTCCTTGTTTATGGTGTTATCTCCAAGCCTATGTTTTCTTTCATATCAAAGAATAAATCCAGTAATAAATCTAACTTACCAATCCCATAACTCAAGGGCAATCAGACTACAATGCCTTAGAGACCCACCAACAGACCTGCCAACCCCCTAACAGACCAAAGAGGAATATTTGTAGCAGGAAAGAGGAATTTTTGGGAGCTAAGAGGAATTTTGACGCGGCATCTTACCTTTCGCGCGTAAACATAATTTGAAGCAAGCAATTTTCCATGCAATATTGGCAGAAATATTGGTCTGTTCTCTTTCTTTTCTCCCCAGTCTCACACACATCGATGTGTCAATCGCCATCTTGACGGAAGTGCGCAAACAGAAACTAGAAAGTCGGTTATACGCACAGCAGCTGTGCTACTCTGTATATAAGATGATGAATTTGTGTGTTCCCAAAAACTTTTTTTTTTAAGTTTGGAAAGCGGAATTTTATGGACTTGAGCGGAAGTGCGGAAGAAATGTAGCGGAAAGGTTGGCAGGTCTGCACCAAGATCAAGTCCCTTGGTTTTTTTCTGGCCAGGTGTGACCCACATACAAATGCCCCCATACGCAAATGAGGCTGCTCTTTAAAGTGAGTCTCATTTTGATGTATGGGAGAATTTGCATGGGAGTCACACCTGGCCAAAATAAGATTTCTTACAACGAGAGGAAAACATGTGAAAATCGTGATTTTGACACGTGACGTGGTGGGTCTTTAACTCAAGGGCAGTCATAAGCTCAACAAACATGTTTTTCTGTCAATGGAGTATCTCTTCCAACAAGGGATAAAAGTGGATATCATTCATGGGATTACAACGAAGGCTATATGCCTTTATTACGAATGAAACATCCCCACTGACAGAAATAGTATCTTCTCCTACAACAATAATCATGAGATGCCGTCCTGAACACAACTTACTTTTACTCCCACCTTGGCATAAGGCTGTGTCAAACCAATTGACATAAGCTAGAACACCAAGGCTACATCAAAATGTTGTTATGTTCTGCATAGTTATGCGGGGATTGTCTTTAGCCATGGCAAGCTCCTAGCATAACATCATCAGTCCAAAATTCTCCAAAGTCGGACTGTGGCTGCCTACGTGGCTGGGTAGCCAAAAATACACCTCACGTAATGTTCTCATCCCTAGCTGGTATTTGTACCATAGTGTTCAAGCGCTTCGGCTGTTGGGATGATCCTTGGAGTTCCAGGGTACGACAACAAAAACAACTTACTTTTACTCGAGTGAGGTCTTGTTTTCCTGAGGGGGTGACACATCCCTAGCTGGTGCATTTGTACCATAGTGTTCAAGTGCTTCGGCTGTTGGGATGATCCTTGGAGTCTTTAAGCCAGGGTACGACAACAAAAACAACTTACTTTTACTCGACTCTGAGGTCTTGTTTTCCTGAGGGGGTGACACATCCCTAGCTGGTGCATTTGTACCATAGTGTTCCAAGTGCTTCTGCTGTTGGGATGATCCTTGGAATCTTTAAACCAGAGTACGACAACAAAAACAACTTACTTTTACTCGACTGTGAGGTCTTGTTTTCCTGAGGGGAAGACACATCCCTAGCTGGTGCATTTGTACCATAGTGTTCCAAGTGCTTCGGCTGTTGGGATGATCCTTGGAGTCTTTAAACCAGAGTACGACAACAAAAACAACTTACTTTTACTCGACTGTGAGGTCTTGTTTTCCTGAGGGGGTGACACATCCCTAGCTGGTGCATTTGTACCATAGTGTTCCAAGTGCTTCTGAATGATCAATCTTTAAACGACAACAAAAACAACTTACTTTTACTCGACTGTGAGGTCTTGTTTTCCTGAGGGGGTGACACATCCCTAGCTGGTGCATTTGTACCATAGTGTTCCAAGTGCTTCGGCTGTTGGGATGATCCTTGGAATCTTTAAGCCAGAGTACGACAACAAAAACAACTTACTTTTACTTGACTCTGAGGCCTTGTTTTCCTGAGGGGGTGACACATCCCTAGCTGGTGCATTTGTACCATAGTGTTCCAAGTGCTTCTGATGTTGGGATGATCCTTGGAATCTTTAAACCAGAGTACGACAACAAAAACAACTTACTTTTACTTGACTCTGAGGCCTTGTTTTCCTGAGGGGATGACACATCCCTAGCTGGTGCATTTGTACCATAGTGTTCAAGTGCTTCTGATGTTGGGATGATCCTTGGAATCTTTAAACCAGAGTACGACAACAAAAACAACTTACTTTTACTTGACTCTGAGGCCTTGTTTTCCTCAGGGGGTGACCCTTCCGTCTCCATGGGCCCCTCCTTCAGTTCGTTCTGCTGTTGGTCATGCTGCTGCTGTTGCTGCTGCTGCCGGAGGCGCATAAACAGCTGGCGCTGCGTGGGAGGCAGGTGCTTGGCAATGTCCATCGCGTCATCTTTCTCCGACTCTTTGTCGCCTGAGGAGTCTGCTGTCTTGTCTTTTTCTGAAGGGGAAAAAAAAAAGAGACAACTTTGTTTAGCTACTGCTTGATTGATTATGCATGTAATTATTCATTGTTTTAGGGTCATTTTAAAGGATAAACATCAACATGATCTACAAGAGGTGGTGGAAATTCGGTCCGTTTTTCTTTGACATTTCATTATGCAATCAACAAGTATATCTTCCATTCATGGTCATTTAAAATAATAATGTTTAGAATATGACACCAGTTTGTTAAAAATATGCTGAACAAAACAGATAATACAGTAGATAGTTGTGTGAAAAAATTAACTAGACTTATTAAGTCATTTAGGTAAGAGAAACAGAAAGGGAAACAAAGGGCAACATAAACCAAAACAAACAGTGTAAAAAGTTGACCGCAAGTTATATAATCTAGATACATACAACTGGAATGTTAGTACAGGCCATACAAACCATAACCAAACAAACTATAACCCACAGGACAAATAAAAGAAAGAACAAAAAACCAACAGGCAAGAAGCCTAATACTCAGTGATAGTGATATTTTCCACACACGAAACATTTGATAAAATTAAAATAAACTCACCAGGGGACGATTCCTGGTCCTGCTGCGATGGCGTGGGCGAAGATGATCCCCTGTCAATCGTGAGAGCAGGAAATCCGTCATCATCATCTGAACTGTCACCCCCGCAACTGTCCGGGAAGCTGGGCAATACCGCTGTCACTATCTGCGGCTTCTCCTCTTGGACTACGACACTGTCAGCCGCTTTCTTCTCTCCTTCTTCACTTGCCGCTTGTTCTTTGGAGTTGTTCTCATTCCCGGGCAAAGACGACACAGCTTCATTACCACCATCCTTTTCTTCAGCACGTCCAGGAGGTTCGCTTTTCGCGTCTTCGGTGGACATTCTGTTTTCCGGCGACACCGACGTTCTGTTGTCTGGTGGAGCAGAACCGTCCATGGGCTTCTGATCACCTTCGTCCATTTTTCTTAGGTCCGAATCCAGGCCCATCATGGGGCCTTGGTTTGGTCCTGGGGGACCCTGGGGTCCGTTCTGGTTGAAATTTCCAGGACCGGAGCCTCGCAGCAGGGCGCTGATCATGTTGAGGACAGGAGGCATGGTGGAGGAGGTCTGGTTACCCCCGCCCATGGTGTTGCCGAACCTGGGCATGTTCACGTTGTTGGGGTTCATCATGCGCTGGTTCATCAGGTTGGGGTTCATTGCGCGCATGTTGGGGTTCATGGCTGGCTGGCTCATCCGGGGGTTCATGCCGCCTTGCTGCGGGTTCATGTTGTTCATCATCCCAGAGTTCATGTTGGGGTTCTGCATCCTCTGCTGGATGGCCTGGCTCATGGCCTGCACCATGTTTTTCTGCACAGCGTTTATGTTCATTCCTTGCTGCATGTTCGGGTTCACGCCTCCCTGCTGCTGCATGCCACCCGGATTCATTCCCTGCTGCTGCATGCCACCCGGATTCATTCCCTGCTGCTGCTGCATGTTCGGATTCATTCCCTGCTGCTGCATGCTCGGATTCATTCCCTGTTGCTGCATGCTCGGATTCATTCCCTGTTGCTGCATGCTTGGATTCATTCCCTGTTGCTGCATGCTCGGATTCATTCCCTGTTGCTGTATGCTTGGATTCAATCCCTGTTGCTGTATGTTCGGATTCATTCCCTGCTGCTTCATGTTCGGATTCATTCCCTGCTGCTGCATGTTCGGATTCATTCCCTGCTGCTGCATGTTCGGATTCATTCCCTGCTGCATGTTTGGGTTGTTCATGTTTTGTTGCATATTTGGGTTGTTCATGTTTTGCTGCATGTTTGGGTTGCTGATATTTTGTTGCATGTTTGGGTTGTTCATGTTTTGTTGCATATTTGGGTTGTTCATGTTTTGTTGCATATTTGGGTTGTTCATGTTTTGCTGCATGTTTGGGTTCATCCCCTGCTGCATATTCGAGTTCATCCCTTGCTGCATATTCTGGTTCATTCCTTGATTAGGGTTCGGCTCCATGATTCCTCCCCCTGGGTTCATCCCCGCCATGCCTTGCTGCATAGGGGGGCCCCCCATTCTTGGATTGTTCATCATGCCCCCTTGCATGTTAGGGTTCATGCCAGGGCTCATGCCCATGTTGTTGGGCTTCATCCCTCCTCCTGGCTGCTGCATGCCAAACATGGGCCTCTGCGGGTGGTTGCCACCCATCATGGGTCTGTTCATGGGACCCATACCCATGGGGTTTTGCACTCCTTCCGGCTGCATCATCCCCCCAGATCCTCTGGGCGGAGGGGTGCCCAGCAGGCTGGGTCTTTGGGGCACGGGAGGGGGTGCAGGGGCGGGGGTGCTGGTAGGAGGGGGCTGGGAAGGTCGGGTCGGGGAGCTGTCCGAAGGCGGGGAGGAACTGTCCCCTCTTTCGCTGTAGAAACTCACCATCCTGAAGAAAAACACACACCAGAATACCATGATTTCCGACCAACAGCAAAGCAAAGACTCAGAAAGTTTTCAATTGGGTCTTCAGGCATCAGAATAGTCTTGTCCAATCCTTTTAAAACTGTGGTAAAGGGGTCATCAAGGACCCAGACTGTGGAGGGACAACACAAAAATCAGTTCCCAAACATGACCAAAAAGCCATAATCGTGTTGTAAGAAATCAATTTAAAACGCTATCTGGCAGTGAAAATTATGCTCAGAAAGAGAAGCCTAGCCTCTGGCACCAGAAACAATCCTCTGAAACGTGCAAATCCTCTCACATTTCTGATGCCTGGTTTTGTATGGGTTTCGTAGGCTAGATAAGAGAACAGCATGACAATATAGATGTATGTTGAAACTTTAACCCTTTCACCGCCAAAGTCGCATTTTAGCACCACAGTGATTTAACCCCTATGTCACTAAAAGACATCAAATTGGGGTCTATTATCCAAAGACCTTATTGTCTTAGATTTGGGAAGCAAGAATAGACCTTATTATATATATATAGTCACAGAAGAATCCCCAATACTGCAGATGGATTTTGTTCTCTACCCATGTAAATTTAATGGACATTTATGGCTGAAATACGGCTGGCGCTGAAAGGGTTAACAAGATGCGGTGGCATTGAGGGACCAAAAGAACCATTGAAAGTCCTGCTACTATTAAGACCTTGCCTATTAGGACTCCCTCCCACTTAAGACCCACTTCTCTGAGACATTGTCCTTTGTAAGGATTACAATAGGGAGTATTACAACTCCCTCCTACTTAAGACCTTATTTTGGATGATTTTTCAAGGTCTTAATAGGGAGATTCTACTGTATATTAATTACAGCAATGACTCCAACAACTATTCCTACTACTACTTCTATCAATTATTAATAATAACTGCTTCTTTGAGTCTTTGCTACTAATTTTATGAGTTCAGTGACTGCATAATTATACTTTTCTGACTGACAAATAAGACAATGCATACATGTGAGAGTTCTGATAGGATGCAAAAGCCTGGGCTGAATTTCAAGGGGGACACTGCAAGCAATTAAACAACAGACGAAGGGGACCAGAATAATGTCTTTCTTTTTAACTGCACAGATTGAAAGGTAAAAAAAATTAAATGCTTTCCTTTTCTGAACATGATACTCAGCACAGTCAAACACATGCAACATCTTAATGTTTTATTTTTCAAATCAATTTCATGGAATCAAGTGATACAAAATGTTAATGTTTTATTTTTCAAATCAATTTCACAGAATCAAATAAAACCAGGTAAAACACAAGCAAAAAAAGGAGCGAAGCTTTTACTCACTCGGGTTTTTTGCCTGGTGGGAAGACTACTTCAATGTCGAACAAGGAAGGGATTTTCTTGAGATCGTGGGGAGAAGAACCTGCACAAACATCAAAACAAATTAATTACATACAAACATAGACTGAAATTAATCATAAAGTATATACATTTTGTCCCCCCCCCCCCCCCCCCCCCATCAGTGCATCACTGTATAACCTTTTTGTCATTTTTAAGTCATCCGAATCTCAATACATATTTTTAATAAGACTTTTCAAATACAAATTTGTTACATATTTTTTAAGGCCCAGATTTTTTTTGATTTTTTTTCTTCTAAATTCTATCATAAAAACCTTTCTGTCTATTCTATCTGGCTGTATATGGAGATTGTGAGAGAGAGCAATACCTGGAAAAATTAAAATATCTTATATGGAGATTGTGAGAGAGCAGAGAACTAAAACTTGAGAGCGAAAAAAGAGAAAGATGTAGACTAGTATAGTAAGTGCTCAGGATAAAAATGAAACATCGTTGCTGTAGTACATACCAAGCAAACCCGGTTTTCTGGGTCTGTTAGGGTCCAGAGGGTCATCCCTCAACGAGGGACGCTTTATCTGTACAACAAACAATAAGAAATAGTGAATAAAGAGCCAAAAACCGCAATCATGTAAAGTCATTAAAAAATACAAAATTCAACAAGGAATTTTATAAAAAATATTATCCAAAGATGTTTCAGTCCATAACATATTTCACATTATCAATGATACATCTTCCACAACAAACTACACGTACACATATAAGTCAGCAATTTAACGAGTATTCAATTAATACAAAGGAACACAACAGAGATTAACTCTAAATTCTGCACACACACAAAAATCACATAATTTTGGATACTCGAGTCGAGTACTCACAAAATCATTCTTTAAAAAAAGTACAACTTTGATGCAAAACAAAAAAATCATACACATACACACAGATGAGATGGACACAGAAATGCACACGCCATCGTTCCCATTCCAATGAACCCCCATTCTTAAAAAAACTGGGAGTACACAGGGCTCCCAATCGTCCCGCAAAATAAGGGGTCCCAGGGACTCCTTCACTTACAGTATAGAGGGTCCTAGTGGCGGGATAGAGGGTCCCAGTGGCATAGCAAATGCTAAAAAGAATTTTTCTAGTGCATTCCTGGGACCCCCTGCACATTCTTTTAGAGTCCTTTAGAATTTTAGTACTTCATAGACCCCCAAATGGAGGTCCCTGGGAGCCCTGGTACAAAAACAACACCAACAGTTTCATCAACATACCTCATCTATGATTTTCTTTGTTTCTTCATTCAGCGGTCCATGCGAGTACCTGCACTTCTCACCATTAAAGCAAGTCTGCCCCGTGTGATAATATTTACAAGGAAAATCCTGTAAGATCGTTAAGGAAGAAGGATGACAAAAGTTCTGAACAACCATCTATCACATGCTTAGTTTCATTGAGTTGAGAAGTCACAATGTGAGAAATGCTAGCCATGCAATAAGAATGTTGAAACTTATCTTTATAAACAAAGTTAATTGACAAATGAAATGAGTTTCTGCTATAAAACCTTTCTGTTATAAAAATGGGTAAGCATTTAGTTTTAGTTGTCAGAGATACTATTACTACTGTCAGGCATGGTAGTGGGGGCAAAGTGGTTTTCAAGGAAAATGGCCGGGGGTCCAGGGGGCCGAAGAAAATTCAATAAATGAGAGTGAAATTTTCACTTTTTCACGCCATTTCAATGCATTTTTTAATCATTTTGTTTCAAACTGTTTCGCAGATTTTCCACGATTCGCGGAGGTCTACCATGCCTGTACTCTTAGAACTAGCAACACATTTTGTAATGCTTCATCTAGTAGCTCATATATCATAATCAATAAACGCAAGTCATTTTGACTCCAACACCAGATTGCAAAGGATATCATGCATGAATATGCAGTTGTCTCTCTGATGACAGTGGCCCGTTTTCTGGTAAAACTTGCACAACTCCGGGCGTTTATTCCGCTCGCCATCGTGGTTGAACGGACAACTGGACCCCTGCAATGAACATCACAATTGAAGGCCTTCAATATGCTTCAAATCCAATGTGTTCTAACAGGATTTATCATTTAAATATTATTTAGGACAAATCTAGGTTGCAGTCAATACAGTCGACCCCCTCTTTTAAGACCTTCAAAAAATCGCGCAAAATCGGTCGTAAAAGAGGGGGGTCTTAAATCAGGGGCGACCAAAACAATGCACTCAGTGACTCACTACACCGTATACTATATGACGCACAGCGCATGCATACACTAGAACTAAAACATGCTTTCTCCGTCATTCTTGAATGAAACATCGCGGTCTAGCTAATATACGAAAACGAGCGAAAACGGGCTAAAACAGAAAGTGTGCTCGCGGTCCGTGTTGCACTCACACACAAACTACACATAACAACAGTACAGACCTAATTTTCGCCATTTTACGCTCTGGCAGTTCATTTTCAATCAGTTTGCACACACGGAACTTTTACCGCGCATACAACTCGGCTGACAAAATGGCGCCGCATACACCGCAAATACGAAATCACGGCAAACGCTAATGCGCCAGCTGCTTTCATTTATCGGATTTTGTGTGTTGTTTGCATTCAGTGAGTGTTTCAGTGCACGCACTAACGCCGATTTATCAGTTTGATAACGGAAAGGAGCTGCTTTTCAACTTATTTTTTGTAAAGTGAGACCATTCACTGAGTTCCAACTTATGGAGTGTGACCGATCACCTAGTTTCAACTTGGGAGTTGACTTCGCATTTAGGCCTACGTGTGCACAGAGTTCGTAAAGATCGACACGATCGCGACCGTTTCAGTTCAAACTTTGATCATAAACTGCTCAGTGATGACACATGTGCATAAAAGTGGTGACATTTAGTGGTCAGATCGTGATATCGCTGATTAAATTCTTCAATTTCGGCATGAGAACGGTTCGTTTTTACCGAGATTGACCTAACAACAGTAGTACCCCAGCTGTGCGTCGGCTCGAACTGAGGCCGAGAAGGATAGATATCATCGTTTTTGCGACTGATAATTGTCAGAATGTGTTGCATCGGTCGTAAAATCAACAAGATTTACGGTCGCAAGACGCGTTAGAGGGGGAGTCGTAAATGAGGAGGCAAGTTTAGAAGAAAAACGATCCGTCATTCATATTTCAGTCGTAAAAGAGGGGAGGTCGTAATTCAGAGGGCCGTTCGTGAGGGGGTCGACTGTACTACTGTAAAATCTTTCATATAGTAAAATGTTTCAAAATACTATGGACATTGTTGTCATTAATTCTGTTACAGCAAAATGCCTTTATTTTCTTAGGAAATAAGGATTATGGTGAAAAATGCTATTAAAACTATTACTATTTATGACATTCTTAAAATAAAATAAAAAAGTTCAAAATATGAATTGTTCAACATTAGTGGCTTTCAAAGGCAAGAGATTGTTCAAAATGAGAGACTGAGAGCCCAAACTTGCGAATTCATACTAAACATTTTGTAAGACATGCTAAAAAAAACATGTTCTTAGAAGAATACAGTTTAACTAGAGTACCAGTAGCCTACTGGCCCAAAAAATAGAGAGTCCATTACTAGTGGGCAAACAAGTAAATAAATGCAACCAGAACACTGACCTTTGCACATTTGCCGTCTTTGTAGAACTTGCACGTGGGTCGTTCTGCCATGGGGATTTCAGCCAGTTTTTTCTTGGGAAGCTCCGCGTTGCGAGGTCCGCCCTTTCCTTCCCGCCTTGTTCGTCCTACACCGCCACGCTTCTTCTCTCTTTTCGCACCCTTGATCTTCAAGTGCTGGAAAGATTTTACGCGCTGATGTGAACAGATTAGAGCAAGAAGAGATTAGAGCACTAGAATATGGGACATGTGACGACTTCATACCATGCAAAATTCATCTAATACAAAATATGAGCTAAAAAAACAACTATGATTGGTTATCGGAATAATGAAAACAATATTTTAAAGCAAAATTTGAAAGGGAAAAAACAATAAAACTAGACAAAAACTTGGCTAAATAAGATCAGTAACGCAAGTGCGAAAGTACTTGTTTATCAAAAATTGAAAATTCATATTACAGTGGAACCTCCCTTATAACTACCTCCCATTATTAGACTCACTCCCACATAAGACTTACTTCTCTGAGACATTGCCCTTCTTTGTAAGTATTAAAGTTACCTCCCTTCAAGACCCCTCCCTTATAAGACCTAATTTTATCATTTTTTAAAGTCTTATAAGGGAGGTTCCACTGTACTGGAATTCTCACTTTGTTTGATACAAAAGAATGAAAAATTATCTCCCTTTTGCGTAGCAGAATAGAATGGTCAACCTATGGCGACAGTTTTCACGCCAGAGGGCAGTCATTGCACTAGGGGCTTATCACGCGATTTTCTTACTTGGGCGTAGTGAGAGAGAGAGTGATGGTAGGACCACTCACTGTCTCTCTCTCTTTCTTTATCCCCAACTAATAATATAGAGAGGATTAGCCCCACACGAGCGTCATGCCCTCTGGCGTGAGAAAAATCGCACTAAGTCTCTCATTCAAGCAGAACCAATAACTGTTCCACTCCCTGATCTCCCTAAGCACTTTCTCCTAAACTAAGTTTTAAAAAAATTAAGAAAAACCACACACACACACAAAAACAGGTAAAATAATAGTCGCTTACATCTTTTTCGTGGGCAGCTACACTGGCATCCATAAAGTCCCCAGACACCAAACTTGTCAGGCTAGGTTGACTGGCCATCCTGGGTGAACACATGGCGAAAAAACAGTCCAAATATAGTCCAAGATAGATGAGTTTCAGACATTGTCATATTTTAATGCTGAATGGTTTCTGTCTGCTGGGAGCCACAGCGTTAAATGTTTCTTTTATTCAATTATTTATTTATTATCACCTGATATAGTTTTAACATCTTTAGCTTTCATTTTATTTCCTCTCCCAGAATTCTATGTTTTTCATATACATTTTCAATAATTTTGTTTGTGCGAGTGTAGAGTTTTGATGTTTTTTTTAGTTCAATTATACATTTTTAATAAACAAGTATGCTTCCTCCCTTATCAAAAACTCCACTCATCTTGATTCCTTATTCATAGCCACGCCCAGGTTTGTTGGGTTGCAAAATCCAAAAACAGCGGGGAACAAAACCTATGTTGGGCCATCAAGAGGCAACCACAAGAAATGCACTGCTGCTGAGTCACTTTGGTGAAATTCAGTGGAGCGTGTTCTAACATACACAGGACATCACCTACTAAGACCCTACTGATCACAATAATGTTGTGGTCACAGAGCCAGAACGAGTGACGTTGACCTCCGAAGGTATAACCAAGTCTGTTTAACGACAGATCCCGTGAACATACCGACCCCCATGATTTTCAATGTGGACATCATAAAATACAAAATGAAAATCAGAAAACAAATGAAAGAAAAATAAAACTTACTCTTCGTCCGAATCATCCGTTGGACTGTCGTAGAGTCCTGGCAGACCGTCGGGTCCACCAGCGTAATAATACGAACCGCGGGGATCCCCGCGTCTGCCGGCGCCATGGAAATAACTGTCCTCGGGGGGACTTCTCGATCCTCCCTGGTACCCCCCCGGCCACCTTCCCCCCTCGTCTTCAGCTACTTGGTCGTGATCTACGTAGTTGAGATGACGTGGTTTCTTTCTCTGACTCTGAGTGTTGCAAACACAGGCAAAGGAATTGAAATCAACAACAAAAACAAAACAAATTAAAATGCAACAAAATTATAACAAAAATAACTGACACAAACAGGCAAGAAAATTAGCAGATTCACAAAAATCGAAACTGTACCATTACTAATTAATATTACAACTTAACGCCATCAGTGTGTAATAACTATTAACCCCTTGACTGCCGGAGAAAAATTAAGACAAAAATATATTAAAAGTTGTCAAATGTAAAAGAGAACTGTTAAG
>CM065701.1:25542822-25592218 GCA_017654935.2 Phymorhynchus buccinoides
AGGAACTGTCTGAGCGATCGAGAAGAAGGAACAGGAACTGTCCTGAGCAATCAACGATGAAGAAGAACATATTACAAACTTATTTGCGTTGTGTGCAGCTCAGTTCTTGCTGATCCGGTCGTGTGACTACACCCTGGTAACGGCTGGCAAAAGAAAAAAGAGTACCCACGTTATGTTCCAGAAGATTCGTTTCTTCTACATTTAAACGCTCATCCCCCTCGTTCGCCAACTTCTACTCCATACCTACCATTTTAGCGACCACGTGGGTCCTCATCAAGGGCAAAGCCAATGGAAGCATCACGCGACGAAGCATGGAAGAATGGGTCGATCACCACGTGAACATATCATGAAGGCAAAACCACAAGGTTTAACTTGATGCCTTTGACTTTTCACAAATCATATTTGAGTTGTTTTTTTGGTTTCATTTATAGTATACACTCACTTTGGCTTTGCATCACTTTGGAGTTTAAACCCTTTCTGCCAATGCCGCATTTTGGCACCAAAATGGGGTCACTGAAATGTCACTAAATGGCATCGATTCAGGGCCTGTTATCCAATACCCTATTTCTAATTATTGGAGGTAAGATAGGCCTAATGTTATACAGGTCACATAGAATTTTGCAATATTCAGATTTTTTCCATCTCTACCCCATTGAGCTTAATGGGTGTTGTGGGGTTTTTGTCTAAAATGGCTGGCGGCGAAGGTTACAGGAATCCATAAAAAAAGACGACTGTGCTTATTTGCTAGTCGTCTTTTTCACAACTATGCCTGCGTACATATTAGATGTGGAAACCCATGTACTTGTTCCGTAATAAGTAAAAGAAGAAAGAAACACCCCCCACCCCCCCCGTGGATGGATACCGGGGGGGGGGGGGGGGGTCTTTCGTACAAATATTTCCCCCACCTCTGAATTTCTGTGCTTGTACTTCCTCTTCATCACTCTATGACTCTGCCTTTTCCTTTGCTTACTGTCATATGCTTATCTTCTATCTTACTGGTTATAAATTCTTACAAAAGATTTATTCAGCCGAAGTTGGACACGCTGGGCCTAACTATTTCTTAGTTAGGCGCATAACGGCAGCATGACGCATCTACGCTCATAATTGACAGGAACTGTCTGATCGCGAACGAAGAAGAAAGAAAAATAAGTGGACGCGTTTCTGCACACACTTATTTTGTCCTTACTTCTTTTATTTATTTGCAGGGTTTCTGCGCTAAACTTTCGCGTATGTGTGTACATGTGTTTACACTTACAAAACAAATCCAAGTGAAACAGTGTTCACTTCAGGCAGCGTTTTTAGTCGAGACCTGACCAGTGAAATTAATTGACTTTCCTTTGATTGATGAGAAAGGGATTTTACAAAACCATATCTGTTAATGATGCAGAGCAAAATGTGGAGTGGTATTACTGGTATGTTATCTAGATGTTTGCCAAGAATAGTGTGTGTCAATCAGTTTGTGCAAAACGAAGGAAACAAAACAACTATTTTTTTAAATATTCTTCTTCTTCTTCGATCGCTCAGACCAGTTTCCTGTCAATTATGAGCGCGCAGATGCGTCATGCTGCCGTTATGCGCCTAACTAAGAAATATTTAGGCCCAGCAAGTCCGACTTCGACTGGAGGAAATGTTTTTGAAAAAGGCAGGAGAATGGACCGGAAAGGCAGAAAGATAGTAGATGACAGTAAGCAAAGGGAAAAGGCAGAGTCAAAGAGAGTGACAGATTAGAGGAAGTTACAAGCACATAACTTCCAGAAGGTGGGGGAACTATTTATACACAAAGACCCCCCCGGGGGGATTTTTAAAATATGAAATTTCAGACATGATTTTCTTCTTTAGGATGTTCACGTGCTGACGTAATGAGATGGAAATATAAACAAACTGTTTTCATGAAAGCAGTAATTATGCTATCATCCAGTAGTTCTTTTTCGTTGTTGTTGAAATGATGTATGCATTTATCAATCATGCATTTAATATCTACATGGAGTACATGCGATTTATACAATTAGCTTTTGAAACAAACCTATGAAGGCCTACTGATCTAACATTTTGTGGGTAGATGTAAAACTGAAGACGTGTGTAGGCACTGATTAAAGTCCATCCATTGATAAGCCTTTGGTTTATTTTTCAATTCGCGTTTTGACTGGTTGTATTTAAAAGTGTAAAGTGTGAAAATAAGTATAAAAGTTGAGATAATGAGTACCAGTAGTGAAGGGAATCTCCATTGATATTCGTTATTATATAATTTGCCGATTGCTCAATTTACGTTTTTACTGGTTGTATAAAAGTGTGCAACTATGTACAAAAGTTAAGATAATAAGTACGGCAATACATTTAATCCATTGATATTTACACATTTGCCTTGTTTCGCCTATTGCTCAGTTTGCATTTTTACTGGTAGTATAAAAATGTGCAACTATGTACAAAAAGTTGAGATAATGAGCAAGGCAATACCATTTCTGTCCATTGATATTTACACATTTGCCTTGCTTGGCCTATTGCTCAGTTTGCATTTTTATTGGTTGAATAAAAGTGTACAACTGTCTATAACAGTTGAGACAATACTATTTCCGTCCATTGATATTTACACATTTGCCTTGTTTGGCCTATTGCTCAGTTTGCATTTTTATTGGTACAGTGGAACCTCCTTATAAGACTCCCTCCCATATAAGACCTACTTCTTTGAGACATTGTCCTTCTTTGTAAGTATTAAAATTACCTCCCTTATAAGACCTCATTTTGAAGGTCTTATAAGGGAGGTTCCACTGTAGTATAAAAGTGTGCAACTATGTACAAAAAGTTGAGATAATGAGTAAGGCAATACATTCAATCCTTGATATTTATACATTTGCCTTGCTTGGCCTATTGCTCAGTTTGCATTTATATTGGTTGAATAAAAGTGTACAACTATAACAGTTGAGACAATGAGTAGGCAATACCATTTCCGTCCATTGATATTTACACATTTGCCTTGTTTGGCCTATTCTCAGTTTGCATTTATATTGGTTGAATAAAAGTGTGCAACTGTCTATAACAGTTGAGACAATGAGTAGGCTAAACCATTTCCGTCCATTGATATTTACACATTTGCCTGCTTAGGCCTATTGCTCAGTTTGCATTTTTATTGGTTGAATAAAAGTGTGCAACTGTCTATAACAGTTGAGACAATGAGTAGGCAATACCATTTCCGTCCATTGATATTTACACATTTGCCTGCTTAGGCCTATTGCTCAGTTTGCATTTTTATTGGTTGAATAAAAGTGTGCAACTGTCTATAACAGTTGAGACAATGAGTAGGCAATACCATTTCCATCCATTGATATTTACACATTTGCCTTGCTTAGGCCTATTGCTCAGTTTGCATTTTTATTGGTTGAATAAAAGTGTGCAACTGTCTATAACAGTTGAGACAATGAGTAGGCAATACCATTTCCGTCCATTGATATTTACACATTTGCCTTGTTTGGCCTATTGCTCAATTTGCATATTTTTATGTTGTATAAAAGTGTACGGATATGTGTAAAAAAACCTGAGATAAGGGCAAGTTGCTGCTCTTAAATGAATAATAATAAGAATCCCGAATAGGGTTAGAGAGATAACAGAAAAGTAGTCAATATAAAGGCAAGTTGCTGCTCTTAAATGAATAATAATAAGAATCCTGAATAGGGTTTGAGAGATAACAGAAAAGTAGTCAACTAAAAGAAGCATCAGATACAGAAAACGAGTCCATTTTTTTCCTGCAGCTGGCATGGCTTTCACTTCTATAATTATGATAAATCAAACAAAATATTTGCCCTTTGATCGATGGACAAAGAAGTTTTTCAAACAGTAAAAAACAAGCGCTGGCTCATATTTACCAATCCCTCCAGCCAAATGCTTCGATGAGTGGTTTAACCCTTTCATCGCCACCGTCGCCTCTTGGCACCACAATGATTTAACACCCATGTCACCAAAAGAGGCTCTGGTCAGTGACCTTATGTTCTTAATTTTGGGAGGTAAGGACAGGCCCTACTTTAGGCATGTCACAGAGGAATCCCCAGTATTCCAGACGAAATCTTTTCTCTACCCAGGTAAGTTTAATGGTATATTTTGGCTGAGGAATGGCTAGCGATGTAAGGGTTAAGTACCCTTCCTAGTGTGGTGCATGTGTGGTTAGCTAAATCTCTATCAGTCTATGCAAACACTTCAAACTGGTCTGGTTTGCCTGTTTAAATCGATTGTGCTAAATGACCCTGCAGCAACGACTACCAGAGAAGCTTGGTGGCATAGGACTGTCACGCATACACCATTCGGCGGCAAGTCATAAATAATGACATACACTAGCGCTCGTATTTATGAAAATGGGACCCTCTATTGGCCACTGCAACTAGGGTTATTAACGCCCCTGACAGTGAGAGTTAAGCCCTTGTTGGTCAGTATCCAAAAGGGATCATTCACTCTTGCAAAAGGCAGCCATTTATTGGCCTCAAATAGGGTTATTGGTGAGAGTTACGCCCTTGTTTGGTCAGTACTCAAGCATCTACCAAGGGCATTCACTCTAGTTGACGCTAGAGTAGAGTACAAAGTGGCCACTCTTGCCTATCGCTACTTCGAAGGCTCTCTTCCAGACTACCTCTCCTCTCTTCTCTCTGCCTACACACCAGAACGCAACCTCAGATCAAGTAGCCTCAAACTTCTTTGTACACCTGTCACCAAATACAAAACAGTTGGAAACAGAGCTTTCCGTTTCCAAGCACCACACATCTGGAACAACCTCCCTTCCTCTCTCCATCTTCTTTCAAAACTGGCCTGAAAACTGTTCTCTTCAGAAAATACCTCTGTTGATCTCCTGTGTCTTCTCCCCTTCAGTTCACCCTCTGTGAGTTTTTGCTGAGTTGGACTATGTGTGAGTGCAGTGCGATAGTGGGCTAATTGTTTTTTCATGGATTTTTTATGGTTGTGTTTCCTTTTTTGTATAATTATGTTTTTTTTTTCTTTCATGATTATTGTATGTATGTTTTTTTGTAAAGCGCTGTGAGTCCTGCTGTGCCAGTGTGTATTGCAGTTTGTAAATTAAATATTTATCTGCATTATATGAGTTATTATTATTATTATTAGTAGTAGTAGTAGTAGTAAAAGGTGGTTGTTGCAGTGGCCAATACTTGGAGAACCTTGGTGAAGGAGGAATCCATGATCTTATTTGTATTAAGGCTCGGGGCAGGAACTTATGTATGTACACGTAAACCCATAAATAAGTAAAAGAAAGAATGAAAAAAATATACGGATTAGGGGAGATATGGACATGTGCAGTTATTTTTTCTCTTCTTTCTTTTACTTATTTACGGATTACACGGCCATAAAGTACAAGACTGTACTTGAGATGCCAGTTACGTATTCATGGGTGCTCCTGGGAAATTAAAAAAATCATGCAAGTCAGGGGTCCAGACGACGACGAAAATGGAGTTTTACGTCCTCTTGGTCTGAATCAGACACATATGGGCCATTTGTAAATACAAATATGGTGGGAACAATACTGAAGGCAATGCCCGGAGGCAGTACGAAACCAGTAAAGTCCCGATTTTTGTATTAATACAGATAACTGTAGCGGTGACCACGCCTCGGTTAAACCTCATCGGCTATGGCACCGCTACAAGTATTTAATAATTGAAGTGATAACTTGACTTAAACAATCCTAAAAATACAAAGCTCCTGGAAAAGGCACGTAAATATTTCTGTATTTTTTTTTTTTATGTTCTCCACATGAGAGAAACCGAAAAACCCATTTATAAATAGGAAATTCGCTGCTTCTAAAATTCTCATAATCCGGCGACGCCGGCTCCAGGCAATAATAAAATCCTGCATTTCAGGACATCCTGAAAGCATGAGCATCCATGCGTATTGAGCTTAAAATATTCTTTGACCTACACTTTGTAAAATATTTTTGTCATTTTGATGTGAACTTGTTTAAGAATGTTTTGCCATGATTTTTTTTAGGTTGATATTTTATCATAGTTCTGACTTCTTTAGTTTTGTGTGACACTAGGTAACTTGGGAGGGAAGAATGTGTGTGTGGACTTTATTTGACAATGTTGATGCTTAATATTGGTATTGTGATCATTGATACGATTACCCCAAGTACAAGTGTATTGCAGTTTGTAAATTAATTTGTGTGTGTGTGTGTGTGTGAGAGAGAGAGAGAGAGAGAGAGAGAGAGAGATCAAAATAATTACATAATCATGTCATAAACTGGATCTTCAATCAAAATATTTGGGGAGATAATTTTACTCAGAACAATTTACAGTAATGTTCTTCAACCTTCAGTAGGAAACAGGAGCTTTTTTTCCCCCCCCCCCCCCCCCCCCCCCCCCCCCCCCCCCCCCCCCCCCCCCCCTCGTTAAACACATCAAGATAGGTGATGACGAATGATCAGGGTAAATATCCAGAGGTTTTACACACTTTCTGTAGAGTTTCTAAGCCTGTGCTCTCCCTTGGTGAAATTTATAATTTTATAAATTTCTGTCTGTTTGATTAATAAATTTATTTTCTTAATGTTACATGTATTTACATTTCTTTGTTTATATTCAAACTTTAATTTTATTTCCCTTTTTTTTTAAAGTGTCTAAATTTTAAAAACCCACTCGTAATCGTAACAAAAATTATAATTTAAATAAAGTAATTACCGGTGCCATTAAAAAAAAAGAAGACATGCCTCTTTATTATAGTTCTTGGCTTGAAATGTTATTGAGAATCTTGGATTCAAAAGTTGATATATCTTCGTTACAATTGAATTGACTATCATTATTACCGTCTGTCAAATGTTTACGATTTGTAAAACAACTGCCTGTGTGATTGCCTTTGTTAAAATGTTAACATTATATCACTCTCTCATAACTGTTTGTGGACATTTCTTAACAAATATATTTTTCTATTACAACAAAACAACTGTTGTTTAATTGAATGTGTAAGCCAAGAGAGTGATACCATGAGTGTGACCAAATAATGTTATTAAAGCCAATGATAAAAACTGAAAAAGTACTGTATTTTACAGACTACAAGGCGCTTCTAATATAGTAGGGTGCATCCCCTGAATTTAATAAAAAATATGAATTTAAACATACACAAGGCGCAACGTATTTTAAGGCGCATGCAAAATGATCGAACAAAAGCAAAAATTAGATTGAAAACATGAGGTCGACTCAAACAAAGGTCATATTTTGCCTAGTTCTGTCAAAACAATCTTCAGAACAACAGAAGTTACACTCACGCGCTATCCGGATATCCATATGATGAAGCGTCAGAGAGCCCAGAAAAGTTGGAATTGAAAAACACGGAGTAGATTTCGACAATGAGTTTTGCTCCAGTAGCCTCATCGACATACTTGTTCATCATGATTGTTATGGCTTTTGCTGTCGAAACCGAGGCTGTGACGTCATATCTTGCTTCAACACCCCCCCGACACACACACACTTTTACTGTGAATGTTACTGTGAATGTGTTGTCTGCTTTGGTGGCTTCATTCACAATTTCGGCCTGATAATCAATCAGTACATGTCAGTAATTGCCGGTTACGGCAGGTGGACATTATTGGCAGAAGAAGAATCTCAATAGGTACAATATGAATGGAATTCACAACTTTTTTTGATCAGATTTGAGTCATACACTAGGTGCAACGCATTTTAAAGACCCGCCACGTCACGTGTCAAAATCACGGTTTTCACGTGTTTTCCCTCTTATAACTGGTAAGAAATCTTAAGAAATCTTCCAAGCATAAGAGGGAATGTAACACGTGACGTGGGGGGTCTTTAAGGCGCAGGGGTCTCAGTTGAGAAAGAAAGTATCGCCTTGCAGTCCGTAAAATACGGTAAAGTTATTTTCATACAAACATCATTTGCAAAGGAAAAAAGCACAAAAAACAATTCATTTCAAATTCATTCAGATCATCAACAGTTTATTCAATTCATTGTGCTAAGAAAAAAAGAAAAGGAAAAAAAAAGAAACATGTATACTACATACAATATATGAACACTTGTCATTGATGTGATCACACGTCCAGCCCAACACGTATCAGGGGTCAGTTTCACGAGAGGTCGCTCTGCGCGCAAATATCGTTTGCGCCAAAACGGGTCTAAGAAACGACTTTACAAAACGTTTGCGGAAAAATACTACAAGCTCTTGTGTGACTGGTCAAAAAATAATAATTTTTTAACGAAATCTGAATGGGCCAATCAACAACAAGAAATACATTAACCCCGTGCTGCCATTATCAATCTTGTTCTCGCGAGACTAAAAAAGCTTGAAGAAAAGGCAAGTCACGTGATAGTTTTCGGCTTGTCACCTTTGGAAGAGGAATCAAAGTGCTCGCAAAACAACCGGCAAACGATGATGTTTCTAGACACTTTTTTCCGAATTGCGCGAACGCCCGCTCTTGTGAAACTCCCCCAGCAATCATCGCTAAAACAATCAACAGCCACAACTCTCATCCTCCCTTCTTATCACACAGACACAACACACACACGCAGCTATACACTTGTAGTTGTACACTTGCACAGTCAGCATCACACGTCACTAATAACAAGCAATGGTGCCACCTTCTTCTTCTTCTGCGTTCCCGGGCCATAAGGCCACAATGGGTACGTAAGTGTCCGTTTTCCCTGGTGTCCTCATTGCATTCAGCCGACACATTCTGATTTCGGAGGAGCTCAAAGGAGAAAACTAATAGATTTTATTGAAAAAAGGCAGGAGAATGGGCAAAAAAGTCAGAAAGATAGATGACACAAAGCAAGGAAAAAGGCAGAGTCAAAGAGAGAGAGACAGATTAGAGGAAGTTACAAGCACAGAACTTCCAGAAGGTGGGGGAACTATTTGTACGGAAGACCCCCCGGTATCCCCATGGGGGATGTGCATCATTCAAAACTGAAAGCTGACCTGTCAAATCACTACAAACAACTTTCCACTTACAACAGTCATTCTTTTTCTACGTCGTCAGTCTCCTGTCATATGAGCACAGATGCGTCATGCTGCTATTATGTGCCTAACACAGAAATAGTTAAGTTAGGCCCAGCATGTCTGTCTTCGGCTAGACAACATAAAATAAAGATTGGATATTCTTATTAAAGCTATAATTAAATATTGTTACCCTGGCTAAAAGACTCCAGGGATCATCCCAACAGCCGAAGCACTTGAACACTATGGTACAAATGCACCAGCTAGGGATGAGAACATTACGTGTGTGACCGTTTTTGATTACCCCACTACGTGGGCAGCCACACTCCAACTTCGGAGGATTTTGGAGACTGATGATGATGTTATGCTAGGAGCTTGTCATGGCTAAACACAATTCCCCGCATAACTATGCAGAGTGTAACAACATTTTGATGTAGCCTTGGTGTTCTAGCCTATGTCAATTGGTCTGACACAGCCTTATGCCAAGGCGGAAATATTATAAGTGAGAGCTTGCATGAACATTTTTATGATACTATTTTGTTTGATGTTAAAAGATGTGCATAAAGTGTTGCCGCAAAGTGCATTTTTCTTGGTTCTGTGTTAGTGTTGTCAATGTTTGTAAGATGATCTTCGTTATTTATTTCTTGAAACTAAGTATAAACAACATTCTTCTTCTTCTTCGATTGCTCAGACAGTTTCCTGTCAATTATGAGCGCAGATGCATCATGCTGCCGTTATGCGCCTAAGAAATAGGCCCAGCATGTCCGACTTCAGCTGGAGGAAATCTTTTTGAAAGTGTTTCGTGAAAAAAGGCAGGAGAATGGACCGGCTAGGCAGAAAGATAGTAGATGACAGTAAGCAAAGGGAAAAGGCAGAGTCAAAGAGAGTGACAGATAAGAGGAAGTTACAAGCACAGAAGGTGGGGGAACTATTTATACAAAAGACCCCCCCCAGTATCCCCATGGGGGGGGGGGGGGGGGGGGAGATAAACAACATAATTCATAATATTAAACAGCCCTGAACCAGCAGTTTTTGACTTTCGTTTTAATCAGAACATTCAGGCTTTATTTTTTAGGCAAACAAAACTTTTACAACAAATGCCATACTGTCTTTCAAACCAGAGCAAACTCAGCATTTTGCGTTACAACTCAATTATTTCACCTCATTAATAAACACACATACACATCCTCTTTCTATATCACTTTTTCTCGCTCACTCTCTTCCCAAAAATTTTATCGGCACATAATTGAAAAAATGAAAACAGCATTTCTCAATGAATTCAACTCAAAACACTCCTTCGTTGGAATGGAATACAAAAAAAAAATGTGTTGTAATTTATGTACAAAGAAACATCCAAAAGACTGAAAACACTGGCTTTTTGGAAAGATTGGGGCTCAGGAAGGCATACATTTCAACATCTATGAAATAACGAAACGTTCTGCTACCTGGTAGTGGAAATTATATCGCACATTTCCATCACTTTGTACTTCTAGTACTACTACTACTACTACTACTAACTACTTACATTCACAACCTAATTTTTCTTGTGACACATTGCTAACTTTCATGAAGCTCGGTTTAAGTACTACTACTGTGAAATCAAGATCAAAATTCATGAGTAAGCTTTCATGAAACTTGCTTTAAATTTAATTACAGTATAAAATCAAAATTCGTAAGTAAGTAGTTGCAACACAATGAACACATACACCCACCAAACTACATTATAGGAAAAACAATAAAACTTACCACAGGCATTCTTTTTGAAGTTTTTCTCTTTCCCTTAAATAAGAGTACATGATTCAAATGATGATAGTAGTCCGCAGAACAAGCCATAGTTTCTCCTTTTTATAAATAAAGTTTACTTTCTATATATGGATCTAGGACAAAGAGGTGGAGGTTTGTTGTTGTCGTACCCTGGCTTAAAGACTCCAGGGATCATCCCAACAGCCGAAGTACTTGAACACCCAGGTACAGATGCACCAGCTAGGGATGAGAACATTTGCCACATTCCCGGAGGATTTTGGACTGATGTCATGCTAGGAGCTTGTCATGGCTAAAGACAATTCCCGCATAACTATGCAGAGCATAACATTTTGATGTAGCCTTGGTGTTCTAGCTTATAACAATTGGTCTGACACAGCCTTAAGCCAAGGCGAAGGTAAAGGCTGAAAAGGAGGAGGGGGGTAGGGGGAGGGGAAAAAAACCCTGTCGTTTGTAATTCCCTCAAGTCGAAAGATTTTTTTTCTTCTGTGCAGTATTGTCATGGTTGTTTCCCTGTGGGCCGGGGTGTCTTTCATAAAAATAGTTCCCCCACCTTCTGGAAGTTCTGTGCTTGTAACTTCCCCTAATCTGCCACTCTCTTTGACTCTGCCTTTTCCGTTTGCTTTGTATCATCTACTATATTTCTGACTTATTGGCCATTCTCCTGCCTTAAAAAAAAAATCTTCAAAAATATTTTTCTCCTTTGAGCTCCTCTGAAATCGGAATGTGTCGGCTGTATGCAGCAGGGAGAGCAGTGAAAACTGAAAACCGGGCACATACGTACCTTACCCATCATGGCCATATGACCTGGGAACACAGAAGAAGAAGAAGTCATGGTTGTTACAAGAAAAGAAACAGGCAAATGCTAGCAAACAGATGGGGGAAAGACTTAGAATGATGGATGAGAAAAGTTTCTCTTTCTACACATCTCTTTTACAAATCAACTGAAACTCAACTCCTCAAAACAGGAAGAAGCCTGCTTCTTCTTTGAATCCTTTTGACACAAGCTAACAACACTGCCCATATTAAAAATAAAAAAAAAACCCAACCCAGAACACACAAAAATCCACACAAGCAAAAGGTAACAACACTTTAAAAAATAAACGAATTCAGCAGTTTTGGCTTGTTGGTGTCTTTAATTAAGTAGACTTATGAACATGAATATTATTGATTCATTTTTCTTTTTTTTTTAGTTTGTGTTACTTGATGAAATACTCAGAATTAAGTCTTTTTTTATAGTTTGAACGAGATAACAAAAAAGACCCCATCACCAAACAAAATACAGTGGAACCTCCCTTATAAGGCCTTCAAAAATCATCCAAAATGAGGTCTGATAAGGGAAGGGTCTTATAAGGGAGGTAATTTTAATACTTACAAAGAAGGGCAATGTCTCAGAGAAGTAGGTCTTATATGGGAGGGAGTCTTATAATGGGAGATCTTATAAGGGAGGTTCCACTGTACAAATTTCTTAACTGAAAACACTGTCTTTTTTGGAAAGATTGGGGCTCAGGAAGGCATACATTTCAACATCTATGAAATAACGAAACGTTCTGCTACCTGGTAGTGGAAATTATATCGCACATTTCCATCACAATTTCTTAGCACACGTACACAATAGACACGGAAACCCCATGCATTTTTCCGTAAAAATAAGTAAAAGAAAGAAGGAAAAGACACGTTTACGCGCTGAAACACGTCCACTTATTTTTTTCCTTCTTTCTTTAACTTACGCGGCATGGGGTTTTCGCCCGGAAGTTCCGTGTATGTGTGCACGTGCGCTTAGGCTATACCGTATTTTTTTGACAATGAAAGGCGAACTTTATTTATAAGGCACTCTCCCCCTCCCCAAAATTGTTCCTACTATAGTATTTGTTGCATTATAAGGTGCAGGAGTTTCAGTCTGAAAAGAAAGTATCTTCTTATAGTTATTGTTACCGGCATACTAAGTCTGAAAAAACTTACTTTTCAGAAGAAAACTTATTTTATCAATCAGCACACATACTTTTACTAAATCCCAATTTACCGTTTCGAAACACTATGGAAAAGAGAACAGTGTTCTTTTTAGTATTTTACGTTCTGCGTGAACTTATTCAATTAAGTACAAGTGCCCCATCATTTTTATTGAACACAAGGTGAAAACAAAATGTGGTTCAAAGCGTTGCTCACACAGCTTAATGTATAGCACTGAATTTTATTAAAAAAATGGCAAGCCATGTTACTTATTCTCTGGAAGATCGATATCAGAAGTCAACTGACAAAAGTATCTTAAACGTAAGTCACAAAACGATTCAACCTGCAACCACAGGAGGAGAACTGAACAAGAGACATCTCTCCACAGTTGTTAGGTCAATAGAATAAGGTCTAGTACATATTTTGTCAGTATAAAATAAGAACAAAAAAAGAACAAGTAAAAGATTAAAGCAGACCTGCCTACCCCCAATTTCTTTTTTAGGTACTCCACGAAATAAAATTCTGTACTTTTTTCAAAATTCCGTATTTTGCAAGGAGACCCCAAAACGGAACATTACAGAACATTTTCTTGCAATGCATCTTAATGTCATGTACACCGCCACGCGAAATGACGAAGTCCGTTTGGCAGTACAAACACTGTGCAAAGGTACTTCCCAATCCCAGCGAGGATGGTTGAATTCCGGGAATTTGCTTGTACCTTGCTAGAAATACCTGTTTTCTAGCCTGTTTGGGGGCCGAAAGGCCGCTGGTTTCATTGCTGCTGGGTCGTTTAGACATGATTTGCAATGTGACGATCCAGCCAAACCATGCAAAAGTTAATATGGCCGACACTAACCGGAAGTTGGAAGTCGTGAAAGTGAAACTAGGATCGAATGACAGACTCGATTTTGACCAATCTTAAAAGACCGTAAGTTCAAATTTTTCCCCCCTGTTAATTTTCCATTTATCGTACTGGGGCTCAAAATCGCGTACAAAATACGGAAAAATCGTATGGGTAGGCAGGTCTGTTAAAGGCATTATTTGGTTATGATCAACCCCAATGAATTTAGCTCAAAATTCATTATTTTTAGCAACACATACATACCCTCAGTTATTTTCACACACACCCCAAAAAAAAGAAAGACAATCAGACTGCACATCTTCCTTGCCATTCCCTCCCCCTTACAATTGAGGTTTGATCAATGGTCAGCAGGATAAAGCTATCTAGATGTTTCAAGCACAAACGCTACACACACAAAGTAAACACTATTGATCTTAGGCTTCACCTTCTTGTTCTCTGTTCGTGTTACGGGGAGTAAAACTGGATTAGAACAGGGAGAGTATGGCACAGAAATGATTAAAAGCTGTGGAAGATATCGTTTTCTTGAGGTTTTTTCTTCTTCTTTCATACTGCAGTTAAAGAAACTTTTAACTCAAGGTCTTATCAACCAATGCTAAAAGTAAAACCACCCATACAACCAACACATCATTCGCTTAATACACAAGATTCAAGGCAGCTTCTTTTTTAACGAATGCCAACGCTACCATTGCTTTTGGTGACTAAAAAATGCACAAAGTTTTATGTCAGTTACTACTGTACATTTGCACAACACAACCTGCATGGTCTGCTCATTTGCTAACACGCACTTCGATTGCTTCTAATTTTATATGTCTTTGATTCACACTGTTGGATTCATGGACATGTGTCCTGTCCATTTTCTTACACCAATGCACTGCCAGGAAAAGAAAAAGAAACATTATGCAAAAGAAAGAAACAAATGCTTCACTTTCAGTTTTCACCGAGTCACAACGATTGTGACACTGATTTCACAGGTGTTTTTATTTTATTTACGAGTATTAGAGAACTATGTTCATCACAGATAGTTTTAAAAAAATGACTGAAAGTGAAACAAAATGTTGATTATCGAAAAAGGCAGAAAAAATGTCACGACTAATACACACACACATTAGGTAGAACATTCACTAACAAAATGGCGAGGCTGTAGGGTCAATGGTTTTGAAGATATCTTTAAGCTGCCGCTCCGGTTCTTCCTGTAACATTTCTGATGAGGTCACGTTTTCTGGAAGCGGTGGGGGCTCTTTAGACAACAGAGGGGGCAGTTCCATTCGAGGCATTTTTTCGAAAGGTTTCTCCCCACTGTTCACGTTTTTCCTTTTTCGTGGATCTTTTCTGCTCGATGCTGGTCGATTGTAAGTTGTGTAACTGCTGTAACTGGAACCTGAGCTATCAACGTCATCACCACCGCCTAACGGCGATGCATACTCCATACTGGTCTTTCTCTGTCCCATCAATTTTTTACCCCTTTCTTCAGTGAACTCTTCCATATTTTCAAGTTTCTCCACATTGTTTTCCGAACCTTTGCCCTCCGACACCCGTTTTCGTCTGAAGCGCGGATCGTTGCGGTGATCAAAACGTTTTTTGGTCATGGCACCACTGTCTTCGCCGGCTGAACCACTGTCATTGGCGCCAGAGTCGGGTTCTGACTTGGTCGGAGGTTCTCGAAGGGCTGCTGGCATGGGATACAACTTACCCTGGAAACTGTCCCTATCTTTCACCTCACCATCATTCTGATCAGTCCTTGAGGCACCAGAGTCGTCAGAAAGCTGCTGGTGAGGAGACACACTGGGATCGTTGGAGCGCGGAGACACGTTGGAAGGGGAGCTGTGGGGAGCGTCCTGACCCACGCGGGACATTCTGGGATCGGCTGCGGGCCTGCCTTCCCTGGGGTCCCCACAAACCTCGCGCTGACGAGGATCGGAGGAGCCCATCCTTTGCTTGGACTGCCGCGGATCTGCACTGCCTTCTGAGGATTGGCGGGAATCTGACTGCATTCCTGCCACGTTCATGCTTCCTTGAGGCATGTTCATGTTCCCTTGCTGCATGTTCATGTTTCCCTGAGGCATGTTCATGTTGCCTTGCATGTTCATATTTCCTTGCGACATGTTCACGTTCCCTTGCATGCCCATGTTTCCCTGAGGCATGTTCATGTTCCCCTGCTGCATGCCCATGGGCCCCGGCATGTTCAGGAGGCCCCGCCTGGGGTCCTTTATGCCCATGGGTCCCTGCGGCATCCCCCTGGGCCCCTGCGGCATCCCCCTGGGCCCCCCTTGCATGTTCATCATCCCGCCCTGCTGCGGCATGTTCAAGGGCCCATGGTTCATGCCCATGGGCCCGCCCTGCATGTTCATGGGCCCTCCTTGCTGCATTCCCATAGGCCCCTGCTGCTGCATGTTCATGGGGGAGCCCATGCGCATGTTCCACATGTCCCCCTGGCCCGGCATCATGGCCCGCGGGCCTGGGCCCGGCATCATGTTGCCCTGGAACCCGGGACCCATGTTGTTGGGGCTCTGCTGCATCATGTTCATGCCTCCAGGACCCATCACGCCTCCTCCGCCCATGTTGTTGTTGCCCATCCACGGCTCGTTCTGCATGCGGGGATCCGGCCGAGACCCTCCCATGTTCTGAGACCTCGGGTCCTGGGATCCCATGTTCTGCATGCGAGGATCCTGGGGCCCCATCCTTGGATCTTGGGATCCCATGCGAGGATCTTGGGTTCCCATCCTAGGATCTTGGGTTCCCATCCTCGGATCCTGAGGCCCCATGCGAGGATCTTGAGGCCCCATGCGGGGGTCCTGGGGCCCCATGCGAGGGTCTTTCCGCACTCTGGGGTCACCCTGCCCCTGAGGGGACATACCGCTGCCATCTTCCATGTTCACGCTGGTCTTGCGGGCCAGGCGGGGGTCAGACACTTTGGTTGGCTGAGGCGCCGCCGCTCTGTGCTCGGGCCCGCGCTTTTCTACCAGCGCAATGTGAGCCTTAACGCGGGGGTCCTTCCTCCGCTCAGGATCATCGATGTTCATCGGCGAAGGCAACGTCCAGTAGGGTTTGATGGCTCGCACTGACAGAGGGGTCATCCGGTACACCAGGGTTTTCTTCGGCATGCCGTCCGTGACGGGGGGATCGACAAACAGCGTTGGAAGCACCGGAAGAGGCACGCTGGAGGATGGAGATGAGGAAGGCTTTGTCGAAGGGCCGGAAGACTTGGCGTCCTCGCTGCGGGTTGAACCTGATTTCGACCGCTTTTCCGTGCTTTCTTTGGCAGATGCCCCACTGCAACAAGATAAAAGAAAGTGTTGTGAATCCGTCATCTATCAAGAACTTTGTCCAAGTATTCATTTTCTTATCTTTAATGCTTTTAATTTAAAATTAAAGATATGTCAGAGAGAGAGAGAGAGAGAGAGAGAGAGAGAGAGAGAGAGAGAGAGAGAACAACAATAGTTTTAATTTCTATAGGCCACCGGCCCTTAGAAAGGCCAAAGTCATATGAGAGAGAGAGAGAGAGAGAGAGAGAGAGAGAGAGAGAGAGAGAGAGAGAGAGAGTAGAGAGGCTTGCGCAACACAAATAACTGGCATTTATATGGATGACACCAGATTGTGCTTTGTTCTCAGAAGTTTACATTTTCTCTCAACGTGGCAATTAGAAGGAAGTTTTGCTCTAACCCTTTCACCGCCAATGTCACATTTCTGCATCACACCCACGTCACTAAAGGCCATGAAATTAGGACCTGTTATGCAATGACCTTATGTTGCTAGTTTTGGGAGATAAGGAAAGGCCTTACTTGATACACGTCATAGGGGAGATCACGGTATTGCAGACGCCAAACTTTCCTTTACCCGGGTAAGTTTGACAGACATTTTGGGTGATAAAATGACTGGCAGCAAAAAGGGTTAAAATGATGACGCACAAATCTTCAGTGAGGATGCATTACCTGGAAGAATGAGGCGGTGTTGAGCCTTGCTTCGAGGTCTGGGCCTGGCTTTTTATGGACTGGATCATCTGCATGATGTTGATGGAGGAGGAGGAAGAGGTGGTGGTGGTGGAAGCCGAGGATGAAGTGGCTGAGACGGTGTTGGTTGTGTTGGACGTCGTCTAAACAAATGAAAGAAAAAGAGTACACAGTGAAAATCTGGTAAGTCAATATTGAAAAGACTGAAATTTTATTATGATATAACCGATATTTTGAGAGTGAAAAAAAAAAGGTTTTGGCTATAAGAAGAATTAAGCTGGGACCAAAACAGTATTGTGTATTATCAATTTTTGTTTGTGGTACCCATTTGAAAGAAAAGAACATGAAAGAAAAAGAGTACACAGTGAAAATCTGGTAAGTCAATATTGAAAAGACTGAATTTTTTTTATGATATAACCAATATTTTGAGAGTGAAAAAAAAAAGGTTTTGGCTATAAGAAGAATTAAGCTGGGACCAAAACAGTATTGTGTATTATCAATTTTTGTTTGTGGTACCCGTTTTACAGTTGGCTAGTTTCCACTGTGTTAGACAATGCACCAGACACAGATGGGAACAGGAAAGCAAACATAATGGAAACTGGGATGTACAATACTATATTTTAAGGGCTATAAGGCACACCTGATTATAAGCAGGCATCAGAATACTCCAATAATTTGTGTACACTGCAATGTATTATGTTAATAAACTTTGTTTAAACCAATACTCCAGAGTCCAATCCGCGGACGAACACTTGCCATGACTCGGAGTTGACATCGAGTCGGACCCCACAAAACTCAGCATCATTGCGATCATTCGCTACCTGATTTCTCGCAGAAAAGTTCAAAGTTCTCACATCATCGTAGTCTCCCGCAAGCATATCCTCTAAATTGACTCATTTAAAACCCAAATCACAACCACTGTCATCAAAACAAACTCTGAAACAGTGAAAGTAAGAGTCTAGAGAGCTCTAAATTTGGAAGAAAAAACAAAACATGGCCGCGATTTTTCGTTTCCGAAGGCGCAGTATGAAAACAAACCGTTTAAGAATACCATTTGAGAATAAGATTGCGCTGCCTCATGAAGTACAAACCGCGGCCGGCAGTGCCAAAACCGCGGCCAGTGGCTACCAAAACCGCGGACCATTCTGATGCCTGATAAGGCTCACCACCAAAATTTAACACAAAATTCAGATGTTATTCTACGTTCTTACTATATTGTCAGTCATAAGGCGCAGGGGTCTCAGTCTGGGGGAAAAGTATCGTCTTATAGTCCATAAAATACAGTAATAATTTCGGAAACAATTTTGTTTTGTAACTTCAAAATTGAATGGACAGGAATCTTGATTATGTCAAGTTGTTATCTTTTTTGTTTTCTGACCATGTCGCATAACTTTCACAATAATTCAGAAATTTCTCGTGGGCTCTTAATTATTTTTATTTATTTATTAAGAACATTTCTATAGAGCTTATTCATCAAAGCTCTAAGCGCTTTATATAGGGGGATCGGGAAAAAGGAGCGGTGAAAAAAAAGGGAGGAGGGGCAGAGACCAGCCAGTAGCTTCGTGAAAGAGACACATGTCTGAAACATTCCTTTTACTGAGAAGCAATCATCCGAAGTTGGAGTGTGGCTGCCCAAGTGGCGGGGTAATCAAAAACGGTCACAAACGTAATGTTCTCATCCCTAGCTGATGCATTTGTACCATAGTGTTCAAGTGTTTCGGCTGTTGGGATGATCCCTGGAGTCTTTAAGCCAGGGTACGACAACAACAACAACTGAGAAGTGACTGTAAACTCACAGTTTGAGAGACGATCTTGAGGATGTCTGCCAGCTTCTTCTTGGACACGCCCGTTTCGTCCTCGTCGCTAGAGTACCAGTTGTCATCTTCATCCACTGAAAAAGCGCATCATTGTCCCCTCTTTAGTTTAACCCTTTCACCACCAACGTCGCATTTTTGCACCACAATGATTTAACACCCATGTTACTAAAAGGCATCAAATCAGGGTTTGTTATCCAAAGACTTTGTCCTCTTAATTTTGGGAGGTGAGGATAGGCCTTACTTTAAATATGTCACACAGGAATCCCCAGTATTGCAGACAGATTTTTTTCTCTACCCAGGTAAGTTAATGGAATTTTTTTGCTGAAAAATGGCTGGTGGTGAAAGGGTTAACACAGACTGAAAAAAGTTAACATCTGAATGCACACATCATTTTTCCCTTCTTATAATGAAAACTTCACATTTCAAACAAAGAGAAAACATGCATACACAAAGTAATACTACTACTAGTCCTATTCAACAGCGTATGCATTGGATAATTTTCATGGAAAAACTTTCTTTAGTTTTCTTTTTCTAAGAAATGTTCTTATTAAATTAAATGATTTCAATGCATATTTCCCCCCCTTAGATTATTGTGTGACCTCCCTTGTTTATGGTGTTATCTCCAAGCCTATGTTTTCTTTCATATCAAAGAATAAATCCAGTAATAAATCTAACTTACCAATCCCATAACTCAAGGGCAATCAGACTACAATGCCTTAGAGACCCACCAACAGACCTGCCAACCCCCTAACAGACCAAAGAGGAATATTTGTAGCAGGAAAGAGGAATTTGTGGGAGCTAAGAGGAATTTTGACGCGGCATCTTACCTTTTGCGCGTAAACATAATTTGAAGCAAGCAATTTTCCATGCAATATTGGCAGAAATATTGGTCTGTTCTCTTTCTTTTCTCCCCAGTCTCACACACATCGATGTGTCAATCGCCATCTTGACGGAAGTGCGCAAACAGAAACTAGAAAGTCGGTTATACGCACAGCAGCTGTGCTACTCTGTATATAAGATGATGAATTTGTGTGTTCCCAAAAACTTTTTTTTTAAAGTTTGGAAAGCGGAATTTTATGGACTTGAGCGGAAGGGCGGAAGAAATGTAGCGGAAAGGTTGGCAGGTCTGCACCAAGATCAAGTCCCTTGGTTTTTTTCTGGCCAGGTGTGACCCACATACAAATGCCCCCATACGCAAATGAGGCTGCTCTTTAAAGTGAGTCTCATTTTGATGTATGGGAGAATTTGCATGGGAGTCACACCTGGCCAAAATAAGATTTCTTACGAGAGGAAAACATGTGAAAATCGTGATTTTGACACGTGACGTGGTGGGTCTTTAACTCAAGGGCAGTCATAAGCTCAACAAACATGTTTTTCTGTCAATGGAGTATCTCTTCCAACAAGGGATAAAAGTGGATATCATTCATGGGATTACAACGAAGGCTATATGCCTTTATTACGAATGAAACATCCCCACTGACAGAAATAGTATCTTCTCCTACAACAATAATCATGAGATGCCGTCCTGAACACAACTTACTTTTACTCCCACCTTGGCATAAGGCTGTGTCAAACCAATTGACATAAGCTAGAACACCAAGGCTACATCAAAATGTTGTTATGTTCTGCATAGCTATGCGGGGATTGTCTTTAGCCATGGCAAGCTCCTAGCATAACATCATCAGTCCAAAATTCTCCAAAGTCGGACTGTGGCTGCCTACGTGGCTGGGTAGCCAAAAATGGTCACACCTCACGTAATGTTCTCATCCCTAGCTGGTGTATTTGTACCATAGTGTTCAAGCGCTTCGGCTGTTGGGATGATCCCTGGAGTCTTTAAGCCAGGGTACGACAACAAAAAAACAACTTACTTTTACTCGACTGTGAGGTGTCTTGTTTCCTGAGGGGGGGGTGACACATCCCTAGCTGGTGCATTTGTACCATAGTGTTCAAGTGCTTCGGCTGTTGGGATGATCCTTGGAGTCTTTAAGCCAGGGTACGACAACAAAAACAACTTACTTTTACTCGACTCTGAGGTCTTGTTTTCCTGAGGGGGTGACACATCCCTAGCTGGTGCATTTGTACCATAGTGTTCCAAGTGCTTCGGCTGTTGGGATGATCCTGGAGTCTTTAAACCAGGGTACGACAACAAAAACAACTTACTTTTACTCGACTGTGAGGTCTTGTTTTCCTGAGGGGGTGACACATCCCTAGCTGGTGCATTTGTACCATAGTGTTCCAAGTGCTTCGGCTGTTGGGATGATCCTTGGAGTCTTTAAACCAGGGTACGACAACAAAAACAACTTACTTTTACTCGACTGTGAGGTCTTGTTTTCCTGAGGGGGTGACACATCCCTAGCTGGTGCATTTGTACCATAGTGTTCAAGTGCTTCGGCTGTTGGGATGATCCTTGGAATCTTTAAACCAGAGTACGACAACAAAAACAACTTACTTTTACTCGACTGTGAGGTCTTGTTTTCCTGAGGGGATGACACATCCCTAGCTGGTGCATTTGTACCATAGTGTTCCAAGTGCTTCTGATGTTGGGATGATCCTTGGAATCTTTAAACCAGGGTACGACAACAAAAACAACTTACTTTTACTTGACTCTGAGGCCTTGTTTTCCTGAGGGGATGACACATCCCTAGCTGGTGCATTTGTACCATAGTGTTCAAGTGCTTCTGATGTTGGGATGATCCTTGGAATCTTTAAACCAGAGTACGACAACAAAAACAACTTACTTTTACTTGACTCTGAGGCCTTGTTTTCCTGAGGGGATGACACATCCCTAGCTGGTGCATTTGTACCATAGTGTTCCAAGTGCTTCTGATGTTGGGATGATCCTTGGAGTCTTTAAACCAGAGTACGACAACAAAAACAACTTACTTTTACTTGACTCTGAGGCCTTGTTTTCCTCAGGGGGTGACCCTTCCGTCTCCATGGGCCCCTCCTTCAGTTCGTTCTGCTGTTGGTCATGCTGCTGCTGTTGCTGCTGCTGCCGGAGGCGCATAAACAGCTGGCGCTGCGTGGGAGGCAGGTGCTTGGCAATGTCCATCGCGTCATCTTTCTCCGACTCTTTGTCGCCTGAGGAGTCTGCTGTCTTGTCTTTTTCTGAAGGGGAAAAAAAAAAGAGACAACTTTGTTTAGCTACTGCTTGATTGATTATGCATGTAATTATTCATTGTTTTAGGGTCATTTTAAAGGATAAACATCAACATGATCTACAAGAGGTGGTGGAAATTCGGTCCGTTTTTCTTTGACATTTCATTATGCAATCAACAAGTATATCTTCCATTCATGGTCATTTAAAATAATGTTTAGAATATGACACCAGTTTGTTAAAAATATGCTGAACAAAACAGATAATACAGTAGATAGTTGTGTGAAAAAATTAACTAGACTTATTAAGTCATTTAGGTAAGAGAAACAGAAAGGGAAACAAAGGGCAACATAAACCAAAACAAACAGTGTAAAAAGTTGACCGCAAGTTATATAATCTAGATACATACAACTGGAATGTTAGTACAGGCCATACAAACCATAACCAAACAAACTATAACCCACAGGACAAATAAAAGAAAGAACAAAAAACCAACAGGCAAGAAGCCTAATACTCAGTGATAGTGATATTTTCCACACACGAAACATTTGATAAAATTAAAATAAACTCACCAGGGGACGATTCCTGGTCCTGCTGCGATGGCGTGGGCGAAGATGATCCCCTGTCAATCGTGAGAGCAGGAAATCCGTCATCATCATCTGAACTGTCACCCCCGCAACTGTCCGGGAAGCTGGGCAATACCGCTGTCACTATCTGCGGCTTCTCCTCTTGGACTACGACACTGTCAGCCGCTTTCTTCTCTCCTTCTTCACTTGCCGCTTGTTCTTTGGAGTTGTTCTCATTCCCGGGCAAAGACGACACAGCTTCATTACCACCATCCTTTTCTTCAGCACGTCCAGGAGGTTCGCTTTTCGCGTCTTCGGTGGACATTCTGTTTTCCGGCGACACCGACGTTCTGTTGTCTGGTGGAGCAGAACCGTCCATGGGCTTCTGATCACCTTCGTCCATTTTTCTTAGGTCCGAATCCAGGCCCATCATGGGGCCTTGGTTTGGTCCTGGGGGACCCTGGGGTCCGTTCTGGTTGAAATTTCCAGGACCGGAGCCTCGCAGCAGGGCGCTGATCATGTTGAGGACAGGAGGCATGGTGGAGGAGGTCTGGTTACCCCCGCCCATGGTGTTGCCGAACCTGGGCATGTTCACGTTGTTGGGGTTCATCATGCGCTGGTTCATCAGGTTGGGGTTCATTGCGCGCATGTTGGGGTTCATGGCTGGCTGGCTCATCCGGGGGTTCATGCCGCCTTGCTGCGGGTTCATGTTGTTCATCATCCCAGAGTTCATGTTGGGGTTCTGCATCCTCTGCTGGATGGCCTGGCTCATGGCCTGCACCATGTTTTTCTGCACAGCGTTTATGTTCATTCCTTGCTGCATGTTCGGGTTCACGCCTCCCTGCTGCTGCATGCCACCCGGATTCATTCCCTGCTGCTGCTGCATGTTCGGATTCATTCCCTGCTGCTGCATGCTCGGATTCATTCCCTGTTGCTGCATGCTCGGATTCATTCCCTGTTGCTGCATGCTTGGATTCATTCCCTGTTGCTGCATGCTTGGATTCATTCCCTGTTGCTGTATGCTTGGATTCAATCCCTGTTGCTGTATGTTCGGATTCATTCCCTGCTGCTTCATGTTCGGATTCATTCCCTGCTGCTGCATGTTCGGATTCATTCCCTGCTGCTGCATGTTCGGATTCATTCCCTGCTGCATGTTTGGGTTGTTCATGTTTTGTTGCATATTTGGGTTGTTCATGTTTTGCTGCATGTTTTTGGGTTGCTATATTTTGTTGCACATGTTTGGTTGTTCATTGTTTTGTGCATATTTGGTGTTCCTGTTTTGTTGCATATTTGGGTTTGTTCATGGTTTGCTGCATGTTTGGGTTCATCCCCTGCTGCATATTCGAGTTCATTCCCTTGCTGCATATTCTGGTTCATTTCCTTGATTAAGGGTTTCGGCTCCATGATTCACTTCCCCCTGGGATTTCATCCCGCCATCATTTGCTGCATAGGGGGCGCCCCCTTTCTTGGATTGTTCATCATGCCCCCTTGCATGTTTAGGGTTCATGCAGGGGAGGGATAAGCCCAACAACATGGGCCATGAGCCTGGCATGAACCCTAACATGCAAGGGGCATGATGAACCATCCAAAGAATGGGGGGCCCCCCTATGCAGTCAGGCATGGCAGGGATGAACCCAGGGGAGGAAGTCATGGAGCCGAACCCAATCCAAGGAATGAACCAGATAATGCAGCAAGGGATTGAACTCGAATATGCAGCAGGGGATGAACCCAAACATGTCAGCAAACATGACAACCCAAATTTGCACAAACCATGAACAACCCAAATATGCACAAACATGAGAACAACCCAACATGCAACAAAATATCAGCAACCCAACATGCGCAAACATGAACAACCCCAATAGCAACAAAACAATGAACAACCAAACATGCAGCAGGGAATGAATCCGCATGCAGGCAGCAGGGATAATCCGAACATGGCAGTCAGCATGGAAGAATCCGAACATGAAGCAGCATGGAATGAATCCGACATACAGCAACAGGTGATTGAATCCAAGCATACAGCAACATGGAATGAATCCTAGCATACGCAACAGGATGAATCCAAGCATGCAGCAACAGGGAATGAATCCGGAAGCATGCAGCAACAGGGAATGAATCCGAGCATGCAGCAGCAGGAATGATCCGACATGCAGCAGCAGCAGGGAATGAATCCGGGTGGCAATGCGCAGCAGGGAATGAATCCGGGTGGAGCAGCGTAGGCAGGGAGGGCGTGAACCGCGAACATGCGCAAGGACGAACATAAACCTGTGCAGAAAACATGGGTGGCAGCGCCATGATCCAGGCCCAGCCAGCAGAGGATGCAGACCCAACATGAACTCTGGATGTGACAACATGAACCCGCGCAAGGCGGCATGAACATGCCTCCTGTCCTCAACATGATCAGCGCCCTGCTGCGAGGCTCCGGTCCTGGAAATTTCAACCAGAACGGACCCCAGGGTCCCCCAGGACCAAACCAAGGCCCCATGATGGGCCTGGATTCGGACCTAAGAAAAATGGACGAAGGTGATCAGAAGCCCATGGACGGTTCTGCTCCACCAGACAACAGAACGTCGGTGTCGCCGGAAAACAGAATGTCCACCGAAGACGCGAAAAGCGAACCTCCTGGACGTGCTGAAGAAAAGGATGGTGGTAATGAAGCTGTGTCGTCTTTGCCCGGGAATGAGAACAACTCCAAAGAACAAGCGGCAAGTGAAGAAGGAGAGAAGAAAGCGGCTGACAGTGTCGTAGTCCAAGAGGAGAAGCCGCAGATAGTGACAGCGGTATTGCCCAGCTTCCCGGACAGTTGCGGGGGTGACAGTTCAGATGATGATGACGGATTTCCTGCTCTCACGATTGACAGGGGATCATCTTCGCCCACGCCATCGCAGCAGGACCAGGAATCGTCCCCTGGTGAGTTTATTTTAATTTTATCAAATGTTTCGTGTGTGGAAAATATCACTATCACTGAGTATTAGGCTTCTTGCCTGTTGGTTTTTTGTTCTTTCTTTTATTTGTCCTGTGGGTTATAGTTTGTTTGGTTATGGTTTGTATGGCCTGTACTAACATTCCAGTTGTATGTATCTAGATTATATAACTTGCGGTCAACTTTTTACACTGTTTGTTTTGGTTTATGTTGCCCTTTGTTTCCCTTTCTGTTTCTCTTACCTAAATGACTTAATAAGTCTAGTTAATTTTTTCACACAACTATCTACTGTATTATCTGTTTTGTTCAGCATATTTTTAACAAACTGGTGTCATATTCTAAACATTATTTTAAATGACCATGAATGGAAGATATACTTGTTGATTGCATAATGAAATGTCAAAGAAAAACGGACCGAATTTCCACCACCTCTTGTAGATCATGTTGATGTTTATCCTTTAAAATGACCCTAAAACAATGAATAATTACATGCATAATCAATCAAGCAGTAGCTAAACAAAGTTGTCTCTTTTTTTTTTCCCCTTCAGAAAAAGACAAGACAGCAGACTCCTCAGGCGACAAAGAGTCGGAGAAAGATGACGCGATGGACATTGCCAAGCACCTGCCTCCCACGCAGCGCCAGCTGTTTATGCGCCTCCGGCAGCAGCAGCAACAGCAGCAGCATGACCAACAGCAGAACGAACTGAAGGAGGGGCCCATGGAGACGGAAGGGTCACCCCCTGAGGAAAACAAGGCCTCAGAGTCAAGTAAAAGTAAGTTGTTTTTGTTGTCGTACTCTGGTTTAAAGATTCCAAGGATCATCCCAACATCAGAAGCACTTGGAACACTATGGTACAAATGCACCAGCTAGGGATGTGTCATCCCCTCAGGAAAACAAGGCCTCAGAGTCAAGTAAAAGTAAGTTGTTTTTGTTGTCGTACTCTGGTTTAAAGATTCCAAGGATCATCCCAACATCAGAAGCACTTGGAACACTATGGTACAAATGCACCAGCTAGGGATGTGTCATCCCCTCAGGAAAACAAGGCCTCAGAGTCAAGTAAAAGTAAGTTGTTTTTGTTGTCGTACCCTGGTTTAAAGATTCCAAGGATCATCCCAACATCAGAAGCACTTGGAACACTATGGTACAAATGCACCAGCTAGGGATGTGTCACCCCCTCAGGAAAACAAGACCTCACAGTCGAGTAAAAGTAAGTTGTTTTTGTTGTCGTACTCTGGTTTAAAGATTCCAAGGATCATCCCAACATCCGAAGCACTTGGAACACTATACAAATGGTACAAATGCACCAGCTAGGGATGTGTCACCCCCTCAGGAAAACAAGACCTCACAGTCGAGTAAAAGTAAGTTGTTTTTGTTGTCGTACCTTGGTTTAAAGACTCCAAGGATCATCCCAACAGCCGAAGCACTTGAACACTATGGTACAAATGCACCAGCTAGGGATGTGTCTTCCCCTCAGGAAAACAAGACCTCACAGTCGAGTAAAAGTAAGTTGTTTTTGTTTTGTCGTACTCTGGTTTAAAGACTCCAGGGATCATCCCAACATCAGAAGCACTTGGAACACTATGGTACAAATGCACCAGCTAGGGATGTGTCACCCCCTCAGGAAAACAAGACCTCAGAGTCGAGTAAAAGTAAGTTGTTTTTGTTGTCGTACTCTGGTTTAAAGATTCCAAGGATCATCCCAACAGCCGAAGCACTTGGAACACTATGGTACAAATGCACCAGCTAGGGATGTGTCACCCCCTCAGGAAAACAAGACCTCACAGTCGAGTAAAAGTAAGTTGTTTTTGTTGTCGTACCCTGGCTTAAAGACTCCAGGGATCATCCCAACAGCCGAAGCGCTTGAACACTATGGTACAAATACACCAGCTAGGGATGAGAACATTACGTGAGGTGTGACCATTTTTGGCTACCCAGCCACGTAGGCAGCCACAGTCCGACTTTGGAGAATTTTGGACTGATGATGTTATGCTAGGAGCTTGCCATGGCTAAAGACAATCCCGCATAGCTATGCAGAACATAACAACATTTTGATGTAGCCTTGGTGTTCTAGCTTATGTCAATTGGTTTGACACAGCCTTATGCCAAGGTGGGAGTAAAAGTAAGTTGTGTTCAGGACGGCATCTCATGATTATTGTTGTAGGAGAAGATACTATTTCTGTCAGTGGGGATGTTTCATTCGTAATAAAGGCATATAGCCTTCGTTGTAATCCCATGAATGATATCCACTTTTATCCCTTGTTGGAAGAGATACTCCATTGACAGAAAAACATGTTTGTTGAGCTTATGACTGCCCTTGAGTTAAAGACCCACCACGTCACGTGTCAAAATCACGATTTTCACATGTTTTCCTCTCGTTGTAAGAAATCTTATTTTGGCCAGGTGTGACTCCCATGCAAATTCTCCCATACATCAAAATGAGACTCACTTTAAAGAGCAGCCTCATTTGCGTATGGGGGCATTTGTATGTGGGTCACACCTGGCCAGAAAAAAACCAAGGGACTTGATCTTGGTGCAGACCTGCCAACCTTTCCGCTACATTTCTTCCGCCCTTCCGCTCAAGTCCATAAAATTCCGCTTTCAAAACTTAAAAAAAAAAAGTTTTTGGGAACACACAAATTCATCATCTTATATACAGAGCAGCACAGCTGCTGTGCGTATAACCGACTTTCTAGTTTCTGTTTGCGCACTTCCGTCAAGATGGCGATTGACACATCGATGTGTGTGAGACTGGGGAGAAAAGAAAGAGAACAGACCAATATTTCTGCCAATATTGCATGGAAAATTGCTTGCTTCAAATTATGTTTACGCGCAAAAGGTAAGATGCCGCGTCAAAATTCCTCTTAGCTCCCACAAATTCCTCTTTCCTGCTACAAATATTCCTCTTTGGTCTGTTAGGGGGTTGGCAGGTCTGTTGGTGGGTCTCTAAGGCATTGTAGTCTGATTGCCCTTGAGTTATGGGATTGGTAAGTTAGATTTATTACTGGATTTATTCTTTGATATGAAAGAAAACATAGGCTTGGAGATAACACCATAAACAAGGGAGGTCACACAATAATCTAAGGGGGGGAAATATGCATTGAAATCATTTAATTTAATAAGAACATTTCTTAGAAAAAGAAAACTAAAGAAAGTTTTTCCATGAAAATTATCCAATGCATACGCTGTTGAATAGGACTAGTAGTAGTATTACTTTGTGTATGCATGTTTTCTCTTTGTTTGAAATGTGAAGTTTTCATTATAAGAAGGGAAAAATGATGTGTGCATTCAGATGTTAACTTTGTTCAGTCTGTGTTAACCCTTTCACCGCCAGCCATTTTTCAGCAAAAAAATTCCATCAAACTTGCCTGGGTGGAGAAAAAAATCTGTCTGCAATACTGGGGATTCCTGTGTGACATATTTAAAGTAAGGCCTATCCTCACCTCCCAAAATTAAGAGAACAGGGTCTTTGGATAACAAACCCTGATTTGATGCCTTTTAGTAACATGGGTGTTAAATCATTGTGGTGCAAAAATGCGACGTTGGTGGTGAAAGGGTTAAACTAAAGAGGGGACAATGATGCGCTTTTTCAGTGGATGAAGATGACAACTGGTACTCTAGCGACGAGGACGAAACGGGCGTGTCCAAGAAGAAGCTGGCAGACATCCTCAAGATCGTCTCTCAAACTGTGAGTTTACAGTCACTTCTCAGTTGTTGTTGTTGTCGTACCCTGGCTTAAAGACTCCAGGGATCATCCCAACAGCCGAAACACTTGAACACTATGGTACAAATGCATCAGCTAGGGATGAGAACATTTGTGACCGTCTTTGATTACCCCGCCACTTGGGCAGCCACACTCCAACTTCGGATGATTGCTTCTCAGTAAAAGGAATGTTTCAGACATGTGTCTCTTTCACGAAGCTACTGGCTGGTCTCTGCCCCTCCTCCCTTTTTTTTCACCGCTCCTTTTTCCCGATCCCCCTATATAAAGCGCTTAGAGCTTTGATGAATAAACGCTATAGAAATGTACATAATAAATAAATAAAAATATTAATGAAGCCCACGAGAAATTTCTGAATTATTGTGAAAGTTATGCGACATGGTCAGAAAACAAAAAAGATAACAACTTGACATAATCAAGATTCCTGTCCATTCAATTTTGAAGTTACAAAACAAAATTGTTTCCGAAATTATTACTGTATTTTATGGACTATAAGACGATACTTTTCCCCCAGACCGAGACCCCTGCGCCTTATGACTGACAATATAGTAAGAACGTAGAATAACATCTGAATTTTGTGTTAAATTTTGGTGGTGAGCCTTATCAGGCATCAGAATGGTCCGCGGTTTTGGTAGCCACTGGCAGTGGGTTTGGCACTGCTGGCCGCGGTTTCTACTTAATGAGGCAGCGCAATCTTATTCTCATAAGGTATTCTTAAACGGTTTGTTTTCATACAGCTCCTTCAGAAACGAAAAATCGCGGACATGTTTTTTGTTTTTCTTCCTAATTTTTAAGCTCTCTAGACTCTTCACTTTCATCTGTTTCAGAGTTTTGTTTTGATGACACTGATTGTTGCTTTTGGTTTTAATATGAGTCAATTTAGAGGATATGATCGTTCGGAGACTACGCTGATCTTTGAGAACTTCTGAACTTTTCCGCGAAAAATCAGTTATCGAATGATCGACCTTTGATCTTGATTTTTGTGGGTCCCTGACTCGATGTCAACTCCCGTAGTCATGGTCATAGTGTTTCGTCACGCGGATTGGATCTCTGGAGTATTGTTTTAAAACAATTTTATTACAACAATACATTGCAGTGTACACCAAATTATGTGAGTATTCTGATTCCTGCTTATAATCATGTGTGCCTTTCATCCCTTTAAATATAGTATTGTCCATCCCAGTTTTCCATTATGTTTGCTTTCCTGTTCCCATCTGTGTCTGGTGCATTGTCTAACACAGTTGGAATACTATCCAACTGTCAAAACGGTTACCACAAACAAATATTGATAATACACAATACTGTTTGGTTTTTGGTCCCCCACTTAATTCTTCCTTATAGCCAAAACCTTTTTTTTTTCACTCTCAAAATATTTGTTATATCATAAAACAAATTCTTCCTTTTTCAATATTGACTTACCAGATTTTCACTGTGTACTCTTTTTCTTTCATGTTCTTTTCTTTCAAATGGGTACCACAAACAAAAATTGATAATACACAATACTGTTTTGGTCCCAGCTTAATTCTTCTTATAGCCAAAACCTTTTTTTTTTCACTCTCAAAATATCGGTTATATCATAATAAAATTTCAGTCTTTTCAATATTGACTTACCAGATTTTCACTGTGTACTCTTTTTCTTTCATTTGTTTAGACGACGTCCAACACAACCAACACCGTCTCAGCCACTTCATCCTCGGCTTCCACCACCACCACCTCTTCCTCCTCCTCCATCAACATCATGCAGATGATCCAGTCCATAAAAAGCCAGGCCCAGACCTCGAAGCAAGGCTCAACACCGCCTCATTCTTCCAGGTAATGCATCCTCACTGAAGATTTGTGCGTCATCATTTTAACCCTTTTTGCTGCCAGTCATTTTATCACCCAAAATGTCTGTCAAACTTACCCGGGTAAAGGAAAGTTTGGCGTCTGCAATACCGTGATCTCCCCTATGACGTGTATCAAGTAAGGCCTTTCCTTATCTCCCAAAACAAACAACATAAGGTCATTGGATAACAGAAGCTAATTTCATGGCCTCTAGTGAGCGTGGGTGTGATGCAGAGACTGTGACAGTGGCGGTGAAAGCCGGTTATAGTGGCATAAACTTCCTTCCTAATTGCCACGCTTGCGAGAGAAATGGTAAACTTCTGAAGAACAAAGCACAATCTGGTGTCCATCCATATCCCTGCCAGTTCTATTGTGTTGCGCAGCCCTCTTCTATCTTCTCATCTCATCTTTTTTTTTTTTCTCTCCTTCCCTTCTCTCTCTCTCATTCTCGCCTCTTCTTTCCATGATGACTTTGGCCTTTCTAAGTGGCTCGTGGCCCTATAGAAATTTAAAACTATTGTTGTGCTCTCCCTCTCGCTCTCTCATCTCTCTCTCTCTCTCTCTCTCTGACATATCTTTAATTTTAAATTAAAAGCATTAAAGATAAGAAAATGAATACTTGGACAAAGTTCTTGATAGATGACGGATTCACAACACTTTCTTTTATCTTGTTGCAGTGGGGCATCTGCCAAAGAAAGCACGGAAAAGCGGTCGAAATCAGGTTCAACCCGCAGCGAGGACGCCAAGTCTTCCGGCCCTTCGACAAAGCCTTCCTCATCTCCATCCTCCAGCGTGCCTCTTCCGGTGCTTCCAACGCTGTTTGTCGATCCCCCCGTCACGGACGGCATGCCGAAGAAAACCCTGGTGTACCGGATGACCCCTCTGTCAGTGCGAGCCATCAAACCCTACTGGACGTTGCCTTCGCCAATGAACATCGATGATCCTGAGCGGAGGAAGGACCCCCGCGTTAAGGCTCACATTGCGCTGGTAGAAAAGCGCGGGCCCGAGCACAGAGCGGCGGCGCCTCAGCCAACCAAAGTGTCTGACCCCCGCCTGGCCCGCAAGACCAGCGTGAACATGGAAGATGGCAGCGGTATGTCCCCTCAGGGGCAGGGTGACCCCAGAGTGCGGAAAGACCCTCGCATGGGGCCCCAGGACCCCCGCATGGGGCCTCAAGATCCTCGCATGGGGCCTCAGGATCCGAGGATGGGAACCCAAGATCCTAGGATGGGAACCCAAGATCCTCGCATGGGATCCCAAGATCCAAGGATGGGGCCCCAGGATCCTCGCATGCAGAACATGGGATCCCAGGACCCGAGGTCTCAGAACATGGGAGGGTCTCGGCCGGATCCCCGCATGCAGAACGAGCCGTGGATGGGCAACAACAACATGGGCGGAGGAGGCGTGATGGGTCCTGGAGGCATGAACATGATGCAGCAGAGCCCCAACAACATGGGTCCCGGGTTCCAGGGCAACATGATGCCGGGCCCAGGCCCGCGGGCCATGATGCCGGGCCAGGGGGACATGTGGAACATGCGCATGGGCTCCCCCATGAACATGCAGCAGCAGGGGCCTATGGGAATGCAGCAAGGAGGGCCCATGAACATGCAGGGCGGGCCCATGGGCATGAACCATGGGCCCTTGAACATGCCGCAGCAGGGCGGGATGATGAACATGCAAGGGGGGCCCAGGGGGATGCCGCAGGGGCCCAGGGGGATGCCGCAGGGACCCATGGGCATAAAGGACCCCAGGCGGGGCCTCCTGAACATGCCGGGGCCCATGGGCATGCAGCAGGGGAACATGAACATGCCTCAGGGAAACATGGGCATGCAAGGGAACGTGAACATGTCGCAAGGAAATATGAACATGCAAGGCAACATGAACATGCCTCAGGGAAACATGAACATGCAGCAAGGGAACATGAACATGCCTCAAGGAAGCATGAACGTGGCAGGAATGCAGTCAGATTCCCGCCAATCCTCAGAAGGCAGTGCAGATCCGCGGCAGTCCAAGCAAAGGATGGGCTCCTCCGATCCTCGTCAGCGCGAGGTTTGTGGGGACCCCAGGGAAGGCAGGCCCGCAGCCGATCCCAGAATGTCCCGCGTGGGTCAGGACGCTCCCCACAGCTCCCCTTCCAACGTGTCTCCGCGCTCCAACGATCCCAGTGTGTCTCCTCACCAGCAGCTTTCTGACGACTCTGGTGCCTCAAGGACTGATCAGAATGATGGTGAGGTGAAAGATAGGGACAGTTTCCAGGGTAAGTTGTATCCCATGCCAGCAGCCCTTCGAGAACCTCCGACCAAGTCAGAACCCGACTCTGGCGCCAATGACAGTGGTTCAGCCGGCGAAGACAGTGGTGCCATGACCAAAAAACGTTTTGATCACCGCAACGATCCGCGCTTCAGACGAAAACGGGTGTCGGAGGGCAAAGGTTCGGAAAACAATGTGGAGAAACTTGAAAATATGGAAGAGTTCACTGAAGAAAGGGGTAAAAAATTGATGGGACAGAGAAAGACCAGTATGGAGTATGCATCGCCGTTAGGCGGTGGTGATGACGTTGATAGCTCAGGTTCCAGTTACAGCAGTTACACAACTTACAATCGACCAGCATCGAGCAGAAAAGATCCACGAAAAAGGAAAAACGTGAACAGTGGGGAGAAACCTTTCGAAAAAATGCCTCGAATGGAACTGCCCCCTCTGTTGTCTAAAGAGCCCCCACCGCTTCCAGAAAACGTGACCTCATCAGAAATGTTACAGGAAGAACCGGAGCGGCAGCTTAAAGATATCTTCAAAACCATTGACCCTACAGCCTCGCCATTTTGTTAGTGAATGTTCTACCTAATGTGTGTGTGTATTAGTCGTGACATTTTTTCTGCCTTTTTCGATAATCAACATTTTGTTTCACTTTCAGTCATTTTTTTAAAACTATCTGTGATGAACATAGTTCTCTAATACTCGTAAATAAAATAAAAACACCTGTGAAATCAGTGTCACAATCGTTGTGACTCGGTGAAAACTGAAAGTGAAGCATTTGTTTCTTTCTTTTGCATAATGTTTCTTTTTCTTTTCCTGGCAGTGCATTGGTGTAAGAAAATGGACAGGACACATGTCCATGAATCCAACAGTGTGAATCAAAGACATATAAAATTAGAAGCAATCGAAGTGCGTGTTAGCAAATGAGCAGACCATGCAGGTTGTGTTGTGCAAATGTACAGTAGTAACTGACATAAAACTTTGTGCATTTTTTAGTCACCAAAAGCAATGGTAGCGTTGGCATTCGTTAAAAAAGAAGCTGCCTTGAATCTTGTGTATTAAGCGAATGATGTGTTGGTTGTATGGGTGGTTTTACTTTTAGCATTGGTTGATAAGACCTTGAGTTAAAAGTTTCTTTAACTGCAGTATGAAAGAAGAAGAAAAAACCTCAAGAAAACGATATCTTCCACAGCTTTTAATCATTTCTGTGCCATACTCTCCCTGTTCTAATCCAGTTTTACTCCCCGTAACACGAACAGAGAACAAGAAGGTGAAGCCTAAGATCAATAGTGTTTACTTTGTGTGTGTAGCGTTTGTGCTTGAAACATCTAGATAGCTTTATCCTGCTGACCATTGATCAAACCTCAATTGTAAGGGGGAGGGAATGGCAAGGAAGATGTGCAGTCTGATTGTCTTTCTTTTTTTTGGGGTGTGTGTGAAAATAACTGAGGGTATGTCTGTGTTGCTAAAAATAATGAATTTTGAGCTAAATTCATTGGGGTTGATCATAACCAAATAATGCCTTTAACAGACCTGCCTCCCCATACGATTTTTCCGTATTTTGTACGCGATTTTGAGCCCCAGTACGATAAATGGAAAATTAACAGGGGGGAAAAATTTGAACTTACGGTCTTTTTTAAGATTGGTCAAAATCGAGTCTGTCATTCGATCCTAGTTTCACTTTCACGACTTCCAACTTCCGGTTAGTGTCGGCCATATTAACTTTTGCATGGTTTGGCTGGATCGTCACATTGCAAATCATGTCTAAACGACCCAGCAGCAATGAAACCAGCGGCCTTTCGGCCCCCAAACAGGCTAGAAAACAGGTATTTCTAGCAAGGTACAAGCAAATTCCCGGAATTCAACCATCCTCGCATGGATTGGGAAGTACCTTTGCACAGTGTTTGTACTGCCAAACGGACTTCGTCATTTCGCGTGGCGGTGTACATGACATTAAGATGCATTGCAAGAAAATGTTCTGTAATGTTCCGTTTTGGGGTCTCCTTGCAAAATACGGAATTTTAAAAAGTACAGAATGTTATTTCGTGGAGTACCTAAAAAAGAAATTGGGGGTAGGCAGGTCTGCTTTAATCTTTTACTTGTTCTTTTTTTGTTCTTATTTTATACTGACAAAATATGTACTAGACCTTATTCTATTGACCTAACAACTGTGGAGAGATGTCTCTTGTTCAGTTCTCCTCCTGTGGTTGCAGGTTGAATCGTTTTGTGACTTACGTTTAAGATACTTTTGTCAGTTGACTTCTGATATCGATCTTCCAGAGAATAAGTAACATGGCTTGCCATTTTTTTAATAAAATTCAGTGCTATACATTAAGCTGTGTGAGCAACGCTTTGAACCACATTTTGTTTTCACCTTGTGTTCAATAAAAATGATGGGGCACTTGTACTTAATTGAATAAGTTCACGCAGAACGTAAAATACTAAAAAGAACACTGTTCTCTTTTCCATAGTGTTTCGAAACGGTAAATTGGGATTTAGTAAAAGTATGTGTGCTGATTGATAAAATAAGTTTTCTTCTGAAAAGTAAGTTTTTTCAGACTTAGTATGCCGGTAACAATAACTATAAGAAGATACTTTCTTTTCAGACTGAAACTCCTGCACCTTATAATGCAACAAATACTATAGTAGGAACAATTTTGGGGAGGGGGAGAGTGCCTTATAAATAAAGTTCGCCTTTCATTGTCAAAAAAATACGGTATAGCCTAAGCGGGTCGCCACGGAACTTGCCACCCACATACACGGAACTTCCCGGGCGAAAACCCCATGCCGCTTCGTAAGTTAAAGAAAGAAGGATAAACAAATAAGTGGACGTGTTTCAGCGCGTAAACGTGTCTTTTACCTTCTTTCTTTTACTTATTTTTACGGAAAAATGCATGGGGTTTCCGTGTCTATTGTGTACGTGTGCTAAGAAATTGTGATGGAAATGTGCGATATAATTTCCACTACCAGGTAGCAGAACGTTTCGTTATTTCATAGATGTTGAAATGTATGCCTTCCTGAGCCCCAATCTTTCCAAAAAAGACAGTGTTTTCAGTTTTAAGAAATTTGTTACAGTGGAACCTCCCTTATAAAACAACACATTATAAGACTCCCTCCCACATAAAACAGAACTTCTCTTCTCTGAGACATTGCCCTTCTTTGTAAGTATTAAAATTACCTCCCTTATAAGACCCATCCCTTATAAGACCTCATTTTGGAGCCGCACGATTTTTGAAGGTCTTATAAGGGAGGTTCCACTGTATTTTGTTTGGTGATGGGGTCTTTTTTGTTATCTCATTCAAACTATAAAAAAAGACTTAATTCTGAGTATTTCATCAAGTAACACAAACTAAAAAAAAAAGAAAAATGAATCAATAATATTCATGTTCATAAGTCTACTTAATTAAAGACACCAACAAGCCAAAACTGCTGAATTCGTTTATTTTTTAAAGTGTTGTTACCTTTTGCTTGTGTGGATTTTTGTGTGTTCTGGGTTGGGTTTTTTTTTTATTTTTAATATGGGCAGTGTTGTTAGCTTGTGTCAAAAGGATTCAAAGAAGAAGCAGGCTTCTTCCTGTTTTGAGGAGTTGAGTTTCAGTTGATTTGTAAAAGAGATGTGTAGAAAGAGAAACTTTTCTCATCCATCATTCTAAGTCTTTCCCCCATCTGTTTGCTAGCATTTGCCTGTTTCTTTTCTTGTAACAACCATGACTTCTTCTTCTTCTGTGTTCCCAGGCCATATGGCCATGATGGATAAGGTACGTATGTGCCCGGTTTTTCAGTTTTCACTGCTCTCCCTGCTGCATACAGCGGACACATTCCGATTTTCAGAGGAGCTCAAAGGAGAAAAATATTTTGAAGATTTTTTTTTTAAGGCAGGAGAATGGCCAATAAGTCAGAAATATAGTAGATGATACAAAGCAAACGGAAAAAGGCAGAGTCAAAGAGAGTGGCAGATTGGGGGAAGTTACAAGCACAGAACTTCCAGAAGGTGTGGGGAACTATTTTTTATGAAAGACTCCCCCGGCATCCGCCACAGGGAAACAACCATGACAATACTGCACAGAAGAAAAAAAATCTTTCGACTTGAGGGAATTACAAACGGACAGGGTTTTTTTCCCCTCCCCCTACCCCCCTCCTCCTTTTCAGCCTTTACCTTCGCCTTGGCTTAAGGCTGTGTCAATACAAATTGACATAAGCTAGAACACCAAGGAATACATCAAAATGTTATGCTCTGCATAGTTATGCGGGACAATTGTCTTTAGCCATGACAAGCTCCTAGCATGACATCAGTCCAAAATCCCTCCGGGAATGTGGCAAATGTTCTCATCCCTAGCTGGTGCATCTGTACCTGGGTGTTCAAGTACTTCGGCTGTTGGGATGATCCCTGGAGTCTTTAAGCCAGGGTACGACAACAACAAACCTCCACCTCTTTGTCCTAGATCCATATATAGAAAGTAAACTTTATTTATAAAAAGGAGAAACTATGGCTTGTTCTGCGGACTACTATCATCATTTGAATCATGTACTCTTATTTAAGGGAAAGAGAAAAACTTCAAAAAGAATGCCTGTGGTAAGTTTTATTGTTTTTCCTATAATGTAGTTTGGTGGGTGTATGTGTTCATTGTGTTGCAACTACTTACTTACGAATTTTGATTTTATACTGTAATTAAATTTAAAGCAAGTTTCATGAAAGCTTACTCATGAATTTTGATCTTGATTTCACAGTAGTAGTACTTAAACCGAGCTTCATGAAAGTTAGCAATGTGTCACAAGAAAAATTAGGTTGTGAATGTAAGTAGTTAGTAGTAGTAGTAGTAGTAGTAGTAGTCTAGAAGTACAAAGTGATGGAAATGTGCGATATAATTTCCACTACCAGGTAGCAGAACGTTTCGTTATTTCATAGATGTTGAAATGTATGCCTTCCTGAGCCCCAATCTTTCCAAAAAGCCAGTGTTTTCAGTCTTTTGGATGTTTCTTTGTACATAAATTACAACACATTTTTTTTTTGTATTCCATTCCAACGAAGGAGTGTTTTGAGTTGAATTCATTGAGAAATGCTGTTTTCATTTTTTCAATTATGTGCCGATAAAATTTTTGGGAAGAGAGTGAGCGAGAAAAAGTGATATAGAAAGAGGATGTGTATGTGTGTTTATTAATGAGGTGAAATAATTGAGTTGTAACGCAAAATGCTGAGTTTGCTCTGGTTTGAAAGACAGTATGGCATTTGTTGTAAAAGTTTTGTTTGCCTAAAAAATAAAGCCTGAATGTTCTGATTAAAACGAAAGTCAAAAACTGCTGGTTCAGGGCTGTTTAATATTATGAATTATGTTGTTTATACACTCGGCCTAACACCTCCCCCCCCCCCCCCCCCCATGGGGATATTACTGGGGGGGTCTTTTGTATAAATAGTTCCCCCACCTGCAGCGTGTCTGTGCTTGTATACTTCCTCTTATCTGTCACTCTCTTTGACTCTGCCTTTTCCTACTTTGCTTACTGTCATATCTACTATCTTTCTGCCTAGCCGGTCCATTCTCCTGCCTTTTTTCACGAAACACTTTCAAAAAGATTTCCTCCAGCCGAAGTCGGACTTGCTGGGCCTAACTATTTCTTAGGCGCATAACGGCAGCATGATGCATCTGCGCTCATAATTGACAGGAAACTGAGCCAAATCGAAGAAGAAGAAGAATGATTTGTTTTATACTTAGTTTCAAGAAATAAATAACGAAGATCATCTTACAAACATTGACAACACTAACACAGAACCAAGAAAAATGCACTTTGCGGCAACACTTTATGCACATCTTTTAACATCAAACAAAATAGTATCATAAAAATGTTCATGCAAGCTCTCACTTATAATATTTCCGCCTTTGGCATAAGGCTGTGTCAGACCAATTGACATTAGGCTAGAACACCAAGGCTACATCAAAATGTTGTTACACTCTGCACAGTTATGCGGGGAATGGATTGTCTTTAGCCATGACAAGCTCCTAGCATAATCATCATCAGTCTCCAAAATCCTCCGAAGTTGGAGTGTGGCTGCCCACGTAGTGGGGTAATCAAAAACGGTCACACACGTAATGTTCTCATCCCTAGCTGGTGCATTTGTACCATAGTGTTCAAGTGCTTCGCTGTTTGGGATGATCCCTGGAGTCTTTTAGCCAGGGGTAACAATATTTAATTATAGCTTTAATAAGAATATCCAATCTTTATTTTATGTTTTGTCTAGCCGAAGACAGACATGCTGGGCCTAACTTAACTATTTCTGTGTTAGGCACATAATAGCAGCATGACGCATCTGTGCTCATATGACAGGAGACTGACGACGTAGAAAAATAATGACTGTTGTAAGTGGAAAGTTGTTTGTAGGTGATTTGACAGGTCAGCTTTCAGTTTTGAATGATGCACATCCCCCATGGGGATACCGGGGGTCTTCCATACAAATAGTTCCCCCACCTTCTGGAAGTTCTGTGCTTGTAACTTCCTCTAATCTGTCTCTCTCTCTTTGACTCTGCCTTTTTCCTTGCTTTGTGTCATTCTCTATCTTTCTGACTTTTTTGCCCCATTCTCCCTGCCCTATTTTTTCAGCAATGGGACTTCTATTTATTAGTTTTCTCCTTTGAGCTCCTCCGAAACTCAGAATGTGTCGGCTGAATGCAATTGAGGACTACACCAGTGATAAACTGAACTTTTGGACAACTTACGTACACCATTGTGGCCTTATGGCCCGGGAACGCAGGCAAAGAAGAAGAAGGTGGCACCATTGCTTGTTATTAGTGACGTGTGATGCTGACTGTGCAAGTGTACAACTACAAGTGTATAGCTGCGTGTGTGTGTTGTGTCTGTGTGATAAGAAGGGAGGATGAGAGTTGTGGCTGTTGATTGTTTTAGCGATGATTGCTGGGGGAGTTTCACAAGAGCGGGCGTTCGCGCAATTCGGCAAAAAGTGTCTAAGAAACATCATCGTTTGCCGGTTGTTTTGCGAGCACTTTGATTCCTCTTCCAAAGGTGACAAGCCGAAAACTATCACGTGACTTGCCTTTTCTTCAAGCTTTTTTAGTCTCGCGAGAACAAGATTGATAATGGCAGCACGGGGTTAATGTATTTCTTGTTGTTGATTGGCCCATTCAGATTTCGTTAAAATAATTATTATTTTTTGACCAATCAGACAAGAGCTTGTAATATTTTTCCGCAAACGTTTTGTAAAGTCGTTTCTTAGACCCGTTTTGGCGCAAACGATATTTGCGCGCAGAGCGACCTCTCGTGAAACTGACCCCTGATACGTGTTGGGCTGGACGTGTGATCACATCAATGACAAGTGTTCATATATTGTATGTAGTATACATGTTTTCTTTTTTTTTCCTTTTCTTTTTTTCTTAGCACAATGAATTGAATAAACTGTTGATGATCTGAATGAATTTGAAATGAATTGTTTTTTGTGCTTTTTTCCTTTGCAAATGATGTTTGTATGAAAATAACTTTACCGTATTTTACGGACTGCAAGGCGATACTTTCTTTCTCAACTGAGACCCCTGCGCCTTAAAGACCCCCCACGTCACGTGTTCACATTCCCTCTTATGCTTGGAAGATTTCTTAAGATTTCTTACCAGTCTATAAGAGGGAAAACACGTGAAAACCGTGATTTTGACACGTGACGTGGCCGGGTCTTTAAAATGCGTGTGCACCTAGTGTATGACTCAAATCTGATCAAAAAAAGTTGTGAATTCCATTCATATTGTACCTATTGAGATTCTTTTTCTGCCAATAATGTCCACCTGCCGTAACCGGCAATTACTGACATGTACTGATTGATTATCAGGCCGAAATTGTGAATGAAGCACACCAAAGCAGACAACACATTCACAGTCAACATTCACAGTAAAAGTGTGTGTGTGTCGGGGGGGTGTTGAAGCAAGATATGACGTCACAGCCTCGGTTTCGACAGCAAAAGCCATAACAATCATGATGAACAAGTATGTCGATGAGGCTACTGGAGCAAAACTCATTGTCGAAATCTACTCCGTGTTTTTCAATTCCAACTTTTCTGGGCTCTCTCTGAGTGCTTCATCATATGGATATCCGGATAGCGCGTGAGTGTAACTTCTGTCGTTCTGAAGATTGTTTTGACAGAACTAGGCAAAATATGACCTTTGTTTGAGTCGACCTCATGTTTTCAATCTAATTTTTGCTTTTGTTCGATCATTTTGCATGCGCCTTAAAATACGTTGCGCCTTGTGTATGTTTAAATTCATATTTTTTTAATTAAATTCAGGGGATGCACCCTACTATATTAGAAGCGCCTTGTAGTCTGTAAAATACAGTACTTTTTCAGTTTTTATCATTGGCTTTAATAACATTATTTGGTCACACTCATGGTATCACTCTCTTGGCTTACACATTCAATTAAACAACAGTTGTTTTGTTGTAATAGAAAAATATATTTGTTAAGAAATGTCCACAAACAGTTATGAGAGAGTGATATAATGTTAACATTTTAACAAAGGCAATCACACAGGCAGTTGTTTTACAAATCGTAAACATTTGACAGACGGTAATAATGATAGTCAATTCAATTGTAACGAAGATATATCAACTTTTGAATCCAAGATTCTCAATAACATTTCAAGCCAAGAACTATAATAAAGAGGCATGTCTTCTTTTTTTTTAATGGCACCGGTAATTACTTTATTTAAATTATAATTTTTGTTACGATTACGAGTGGGTTTTTAAAATTTAGACACTTTAAAAAAAAAAAGGGAAATAAAATTAAAGTTTGAATATAAACAAAGAAATGTAAATACATGTAACATTAAGAAAATAAATTTATTAATCAAACAGACAGAAATTTATAAAATTATAAATTTCACCAAGGGAGAGCACAGGCTTAGAAACTCTACAGAAAGTGTGTAAAACCTCTGGATATTTACCCTGCTCATTCGTCATCAACCTATCTTGATGTGTTTTAACGACCGGGCGGGGGGGGGGGGGGGGGGGAATAAAAAGAAAAGCTCCTGTTTCCTACTGAAGGTTGAAGAACATTACTGTAAATTGTTCTGAGTAAAATTATCTCCCCAAATATTTTGATTGAAGATCCAGTTTATGACATGATTATGTAATTATTTTGATCTCTCTCTCTCTCTCTCTCTCGCTCTCTCTCTCTCTCTCTCTCTCTCTCTCACACACACACACACACACACAAATTAATTTCCAAACTAGCAATACCACTTGTACTTGGGGTAATCGTATCAATGATTCACAATACCAATATTAAGCATCAACATTGTCAAATAAAGTCCACACACACATTCTTCCCTCCCAAGTTACCTAGTGTCACACAAAACTAAAGAAGTCAGAACTATGATAAAATATCAACCTAAAAAAAATCATGGCAAAACATTCTTAAACAAGTTCACATCAAAATGACAAAAATATTTTACAAAGTGTAGGTCAAAGAATATTTTAAGCTCAATACGCATGGATGCTCATGCTTTCAGGATGTCCTGAAATGCAGGACATTTTACTTATTAGCCTGGAGCCGGCATCGCCGGATTGGCTGCGGAATTCCTGCTAGAAGCAGCGAATTTCCTACTTATAAAAATGGGTTGTTCGGTTTCTCTCATGTGGGAGAACATAAAAAAAAAAAAAACAGAAATATTTACGTCAGCCTTTTCCAGGAGGCTTTGTATTTTTCTAGGATTGTTTAAGTCAAGTTCATTCACTTCACATTATTAAATACTTGTAGCACCGGTGCCATACGCCGCATGAGTCCTTTTAACCGACTTGTGTGGTCACCGCTACAGTTATCTGTATTAAAAAAAAAAAAAAATTCAGGGACCTTTACTGGTTTCGTATCTCGCCCTCTACCGGGCATTGCAAAAAACTTCAGTATTGCAAACCCCATGCATATTTGTATTTACAAAGTGGCCCATATGTCTCGTTCTTTGATTCACATATGACCTCAAGGAGGACGTAAAACTCCATTTTCGTCGTCGTCGCGGCCCCTGGAACCCTGACTTGCAGGATTTTTTTTATTTCCCAGGAGCACCCATGAATACGTAACTGGCATCTCAAGTACAGTCTTGTACTTTATGGCCGTGTAATCCGTAAATAAGTAAAAGAAAGAAGGAAATAAATAATATAATGCATGTAGTCCGTATATCACCTAATCCGTATATGTTTTGTGTACTGCCTCTTTTCCACCACCTTTATTTATGGGTTTACGTGTACATACATAAAGTTCCGCCCCAGAGCACTTGTTAATACAAATAAGATCATGGATTCCCCTTCACCAAGGTTCTCCAAGTATCTGGGGACCAACTGCAACAACCACCACTTTACTACTACTACTACTACTAATAATAATAATAATAACTCATATACGGCAGATAAATATTTAATTTACAAACTGCAAATACACTCTGGCACCAAAGAACTCACAGCGCTCTTACAAAACATACATACAATAATCATTGTAGAAGAAAGAAAAACTAAAACATAATTATACAAAATTGGAAACATAACCATAAAAAATCCATGAAAAAAACTCAATTAGCCCATTATCGCACTGCTCTCACACATAGTCCAACTCAGCAAAACCTCACAGATGGTGAACTGAAGGGGGAGAAGACACAGGAGATCAACAGAGGTATTTTTTTGAAGAGAACAGTTTTCAGGCCTGTTTTGAAAGAAGACAAAGATGGAGAGCTTCGGAGAAAGGAATTAAGGTTGTTCCAGATGTGTGGTGCTTGGAAACGAAAAGGTCTGTTTCCAATTGTTTTGTATTTGGTGACAGGTGTACAAAGAATTTTGAGGCTACTTGATCTGAGGTTGCGTTGTGGTGTGTAGGCAGAGAGAAGAGAGGAGATGTAGTCTGGAAGAGAGCCTTCGAAGTAGCGATAGGCAAGAGTGGCCACTTTACAGTCGACTCTCGCGTCAACTAGGGAGCAAGTGCAGCTGTCTCAGCAGTGACCAAACAAGGGAATCAGTCTTACAATGCAGCCTATTTGAAGTCACTGAATGAAATCTAAAAGAACCCCTGTCACACCCCTTCTGTGATACTAAACTACACTGGCTGCCAATCTCGCCGTCAAGGGCATTGAGTGACCAAACTAGCAATGGCCAATCGCTTTCCGCCATTTTCATAAACACTTTGCGCAACATACTTGTCCAACCATCTCATCACCTATCAACGAATCCTGCATGCGTCTCCGTTCTATGCCAGCGAGAAACTCATCAAAGTCCCCTGCATGAAACTAATGTCCTTTGGTCACAATCTCTTTCAGCTGTCTAGTACCCACCATCTGGAACTCGCTCCTTTTCATGGGAGGGGGGGGGGGGGGGGGGGGAGGGGGGGGGGGGGGGGGGGGGGGGAGGGGGGGGGGGGGGACCGGTAGAGCTTTAGCTAACCACTTCTGCACCACACTAGGTCTGGTACTTAAAACTCGTCATCGTTCAAAAAGATCCTCAGCCAAAATTTGTAATTTCAATTTCAATGGTCACACACAAGATTTTGTGTGTAATAGTGTGCCTCCTGTGTGACGTGCGCGTGCGTAGTGCCTGTATATATGTATGAAATTAAAAATCTCAGGTGACTATCCAGCTCTCTCTCTCTCTTCTCTATATATGTTATATTAATGTGGTGCCAAGATGTGTTGTGTGGTGATGTGTGGTTCTTTCCTTCTCATCTCTCCTTTCTCCGTCTCTCCTCTTTCTCTCTTTTTCTTCTTCTCTTCTTTCTCCTTCTTTCTTACTCTTCTCTTCTTCTTTCTCTTTTTTTTCAAATCTTTTTTTTTTCTTCTTCTTCTTCTTCTTCTGTTCCTCCTGCCTCCTGCTTTCTTCTTCTTTATTTCTTCTTTCTTGTATCTTTTTCTTCTTTTTCTTGACTTCTCTTACTGTTTTCTTCTCTTGTCCTTTTCTTTCCTTTTATCTTCCTTTCTTCCTTTCTTTTCTTACTTTTCTTTCTTTTCTTCTTTCTATCTTTCTCTCTGTCTTTCTTTTCTAACCCTATTCTTTCTTTCTTTTTTTTGTTTCTTTCTTTCTTTCTGTCTTTTTCTGTCTTTCTTTCTTTCTTTCTTTTTTCCTTTGTTTTCTTTCTTTGCTTCTTTTTCTTTTCTTTTTTCTCCTTTATCTATCGTTTTTTTTTCTTCTTTTTTTTTTTCTTCTTCTTCGGAAATCTTCTTTGCTTCTTCTTTTTCTTCTTCTTCTTATACTTCTTATTTTTTCTTCTATTCTCCCTTTTCTTTTTCACTCTGAGCTCTTTTTCTAAGCATTCTTTTCTTTCTCTATCAATTTATTTTTTTCTTCTTCTCTTCTCATTTTCTCCCCTTCTCTGTCTTTCCTTTCGTTCTTCTTTTCTTCCAATTCTCGTTCAAACTCTTCTTTTTCTCTTAACCGGCTTCTTTCTAAATATCAATTTTCTTTTCTGTTCTTTTTCTACTCATTTTATAATTTCTTCTAGACATTTTTTTTCTTTTCTTTTTCTTTTTTCTTCTTCAATCTTTTTCTTCGTCTTCTTCTTCTTCTCTTTCTTCCTATCAATCTTCTTCTTCTTTCTTTTTTTTCTCTTTGTCTTCTTCTTTTCTTTTCAGTTCTTTTCTTTCTCTTCTTTCAATCTTTCTGCAAACTTTTTCTTCTTCAAACTTTTCTCCTGTCTCCGTATCAATCTTCAGATCTCTTTCTTCTTCTTTTTCCTTATCTCTTCTTTTTGTACATAGTTCTTCTTGTGTTATTTAGCGAGTATTTTTCAAACTGAGCTTCTGTCAAGCTTCGTTTTCGTTTTGCTATCTTTTCTTCTCTGTATTTTTCTTCTCTAATTTTCTCACTTTCTCATTCTTGTCTCACTTCCTTCTTTACTTCGTGCTTTCTTTCTTATTCTACCTAAAAAAAAGTTCTTATAATGGAATCTTTTTTCTTACTTACAAAGAAGGGCAATTTCTTTTTCGAGTAGGTCTTATATTTCTCTTTCTCTTCTAAGGAGGTTTTTCTTTTCTATTTTTCTTTCTTTCTGAGCTCTCTTCTTTTCAAGGCAAATCTGTAAATTTCAATCTTTTTTCTTCTTCTTGTCTCTTTCTGTTTTTTTCTCTTCTACATTTCTCTTTTTCTTCTCCTTTTTTTCGCTCAGTCTTTCTTCTTCTTCTTTTCTTCTTTCTAAATATCAATCTTCAGAAATCTTTTTGTCTCTTCTCTTCTTCTTCTACTTCTTTTTCTTTTTCTTTTCACTTCTATTCTACTTTTCTTCTTCTTCTCTGAGCTTTTTTCTTATCAAGGCTTATCTGTTCTTTTTACTTTCTCTCTTCTCTTGCCGTCTCTTCTTATCTTTTCTTTCTTTCATTCTTTCTCACTTCTTTTCAACCAGTCTTTTCGTTTCTTGAGCTTTCGGCAAATTCTTTCTTTCCTTCTTTCTCTGGACGGAATGTATTTCCTTCATTGTTCTTCTTTTTCTTTTCTTTTTTCTTCTTTTTTCTTCTTCTTCTCACTTCTCTCTTTCTTTCTTCTTCTTCTTCTTACTTTTCTTTCTTTCTAAACTTTTTTCTTCTCGTTACTTTTTCTTTCTTCAGTTCTTTTTTTCTTCTTCAGTTATTCTTCTTATTCTTATAATTCTTAGATCAGTAGGCTTTTTTTTTTTTTTTTCAAAAGCTAATTGTATAAATCGCATGTACTCCATGTAGATATCTAAATGCATGATTGATAAATCTCATATTTTCATTTCAACTAATTTCAACGAAAAAGTCTTCCTTACTGGATGATCTGCATCTTTTACTGCTTCTCATGAAAACATCTTCTTGTCTTCTATATTTCCATCTCATTACGTCAGCACGTGAAACATACTAAAGAAGAAATCATGTCTGAATTTCATATTTTAAAAATCCCCCCAGGGGGGTCTTTTGTATCTCTAGTTCCTTCCACCTTCTGGAAGTTCTTGTGCTATGTAACTTTCCTCTATTTCTCACTTTCTATTTCTTTCTTGCCTTTTCTTCTTCTCTTCTTTTTACTTGTCCATCTACTATCTTTCTTTTTTTTCCGTCTTTTTCTCCTGCCTATTTCAAAGAGATTTCCTCCAGTCGAAGTCGGACTTGCTGGCTTTCTAACTACTTCTCTTTAGTTAGGCGCATAACAGCAGCATAACTCATCTGCGCCCCCCACCCCCCTCAACCACCTCTTCCTAATTGTCTCAGGAAATTCCTCTGAGCTTTTCGAATTTTGAAGAAGAATATTTAAAAAAATAGTCTGTTTTGTTTCCTTCTGTTTTGCACAAACTGATTGACACACACTATTCTTGGCAAACTATCTAGATATCATCTCCAGTAATACCATTTCCACATTTTGCTCTGCATCATTAACAGACATTTTTCTTGTAAAATCCCTTTCTTCATCAATCAAAGGAAAGTCAATCTAATTTCACTGGTCATTTCTCGACTTTCTCTCTCGCTTTCCCCTGAAGTGAACACTGTCCTTCACTTCTGGATTCTCGTTCTCTCCTTAAAGTACTAAACTTTTTTTGTACTTTCACATACTTCTTTCTTTTTAGCGCTTTCTTTCCTGCAAATAAATAAAAGAAGTAAGGACAAAATAATTGGTCCTCTTGTTCTTCTTTCTTTCGTTTACTTATTCTTCTTTCTTCGTTGATTGCTCTGACAGTTTCCTGTCATTATGAGCGTAGATGCGTCATGCTGCCGTTATGCGCCTAACTAAGAATATAGCCAGGCCCAGCATGTCCGACTTCGGCTAAAAATCTTTGCAAGAATATATAAAGAAAAGGCTGGAGAATGGACCAGTAAGATAGAAAGATAGCAATGACAGTTAAGCCAGGCAAAGCAGAGTCTAGGTGATGATTGAGGAGTGCAAGCACAGAACTTCCAGAAGGTGGGGAACTATTTGTACGAAAGACCCCCCCCCCCCGGGAATCCCACTGGGGGGGCTGTGGTGTTTCTTTCTTTCTTTTACTTATTTACGGACAAGTAACTGGGGTTTCCACATCTAATATGGTACGCGGCTTTGTGAAAAAGACGACTTTACGCAATTAGCACAGGACTTTTTTTTTTATGTTACTTAACCCCTTTCGCCGCAGCCATTTTTTAGCCCAAAAAACCCCAAACCCATTAAGCTCAATGGGTAGAGATGGAAAAATCTGCATATTGCAAATTCCCCTATGTGACATGTATAACATTAGCCTATCTTACCTTCCAAAAATTAGAAAATAGGGTATTGGATAACAGGCCCTGAATCGATGCCTGTTTAGTGCATCATTGACACCATTGTGTGCCAAATGCGGCTTGGCTGAAGGTTAACGCCAAAGTGATGCAAAGCAAACGTAAGTAGTATACTATTAAATGAAACCAAAAAAACAACTCAAATTATGATTTGTGAAAAAGTCAAAGCATCAGTTAACCTTGGTTTTGCCTTTCATATTATTGGTCACGTGGTTGATCGACCCATTCTTCATGCTTCCGTCCGCCGTGATGCTTCCATTGGCTTTGCCCCATTTGATGATGACCACGTGTCGTAAATGGTAGGTCTGGTAGTAGAAGTTGGAGAAGAGGGGGGGTTGATGAAGCGTTAACTGTAGAAGAACAAATCTCTGGAACATACGGGGTCTCGCAGCCTTTACAGGGTGTAGCTCACACGACCCAGATCAGCAAGAACTGAAGCTGCACACAACGCAAATAAGTTTTGTAATTGTTTTCTTCTTCATCGTTGATTGCTCAGACAGTTTCCCTGTTCTTCTTCTTTCGATCGCTCAGACAGTTCCT
>CM065701.1:25592718-25628618 GCA_017654935.2 Phymorhynchus buccinoides
CAGACGTTTATGCGCATGCCTAACTGAGCAAACTTAGGTTAGAGCCCAGCACTGTACCAAACCATTCGGCTCTGATAGAAAATTAATCCCCGTGTGCTCAAGACATTGCATACCTAGAAAAACAAGGCCTAGCGATCGCGACAACGGACCATGAAGATGACCGATCAGCAGATGACAGTCAAAGCTATAAAGGGAACACAGAGCACACGACTGTCAACCCCCCCCCTTTGGAGCAACATGACAGGAAGTCCGTAGGTACGGATACGTTACAAAGCACCAGAAATAGCCAACTTTGAACTTCAGTAAGGAGTGGGGCGCCCGCTGCCAAACCTATATTATTTCAAAGAACTATTTGTACACAAGACACCATCGGGGCGAGAAGGCGCCGTAACCTATTTGTAGAGAAAAGAACCACCCGTCGGGGGGCAGAAATACTTATGACTATTCTCCGTGCCCCCTTCGCACCGGAACCCCGAAGAAGAGAGAAATCTACCCTAGCCCTGTCGAAGTAACCAAGCGACATATAACCCAAAGCAAGAAAACTCATATTCATCGCCCCATCTGAAAAAGAAATGAAAACAAACAGGCAAAGACACTGGATCTCAGCCCGAAACTCAATAGCTTCACAAGAAGTTGAAGGACAACATAATTTTGAGACTAAGCGTATCCTTCCGTCCCCCGATGTTTCCCCTTTCACCAAGCATTATGGGAGATACGCTATCCAACACATTATTAGAGCATACTGCCCCCTAAACTTTCCCCAACCATTACTTCTTTTCATTGCCCTCATTCTTCATCATACCCCCACAGCTCTTTCAACACCAAACGCAATACTCTTCTTCTATACTTCTTTGCTGCCCTCCTGTTCCATAGCGCCCACCAGTCTATACTAAGCGCTGCCATCAATCGCTACGCGTAACATCTTCGAGGGCCTATCAATATTAGTATCCGGTTTTCAGTTCAGTTCACTGGTCTCCACTCCCGTATAGCGTTACAGCCCGACCAACATTACGATTACAGCAGAGGCCACGCCTCCTAAGCGACCGAAGAAAAATACCTATCAGGAAGCATTTTATGCCTACTCTTGCAAAAACAAGGCCCAGGGCAGATATGCTTTGGACCAGTCGAAATTCGGCTCAGAAAGACCGATAAGTAGATCGACTAGTACAGCAAAGCGGAAAAGGCAGATCGTTCAAATGAGAGGCTATGACAGAGTTAGTGGTCCCCGGAGAAGCATACAAGCAGCAGCAACTACATCAGCAAGTCCGGTGAGCACGGAGCGGAACTATTTACTACACAAAGACCCCCCCGTTCAACCGCCCACGGAGGAGACCCCAAGAACAAGACAGCTTTGGTCATAAACAGAACATCTCATTTACATAGGAAACGCAATCAGCCGAACACAAAAACATCAGTGTAAATACAGATGAAAGCATTCCGCCTAAACAAGCGAATACGCTGCTCCACAGGTCTCCACAACACATCTTCATGCCCCGCCTTCGTCTCCTTCTCTGCCTCTCTCTCTCTCATCTACTAGCTCTCTCTCCTCCTCCCTCTCTCTCTCACGCTACTCTCTAACTCTCTCACTCTACTTCTACTCCTCCCCCACCCCTCACCTCCGCTCTCTCTCCCCCCCCCCCCCCCCCCCCCGAGAGCCCCTCTACTTTCCTTTTTCTCTCTCTCATCTACTCTCTCTCCTCCCCCCCTCCCTCCCCCCTCCACATTTACACAAGCAGTGCTGCAGACCCAATATGAGAACGCGCTAGCACAAACACAAGGAATTGGCACGTAGCCTCATTCCTACCTAAAACAACACTTAACCGAGCCATTACTTACAGAATACCAGAAGAACGCCAATCAATCTAATTCTTTACATCCCATCGCTCTATCCTCACGCTCGAACAGTAGAGACTCTGTACAGTTTGGGATTCTAACACGCCAAATCGTCACCTATTAAAACTCAATCTATCTAACAAACGAGAGGTCTATAAATCTTATTCGGTCTCCATGATCGGCAACCCCTCACCCCACATACGCAGACAAAACAACAGCATTAAATCAAATAACCACAATTCCAGATTAGATTCACAATTAAAGCAAAGAGAAACGAAATAAACTACGGATTAATTTTCACGAAAGATCCTATCTTTAACAACACAAGCTAATCTCATCATTCGTGTAATCCACAGCATAAGTTTCAACATACATGACTTTTTCTACTACTTCTTTTAAGTTCTCTTTCGCGACACGACGACTCACACACACTACAACCTCACTATAGATTAATTACGTTACGCCCGCCGCATCACGCATCGTTAGCGGTTACCATTCCTTGGCAGACTAATCTATTTTTCCCCCGCAACTAACACTCACACCAGAAAGTTGACAACATACATATATAACCGTTGTTTAGCTCATCTCCATTCTCACGGACTTCACCGTCATTTATGCCGAAATCCCTATCCTGTGCTTGCACACACCACACACACGCACCTTTAACCCCCCGCGTATGCACACCTGCCTCACTTATCACTACGGGGACACCTATCACACACACCCATATCACACTATGTGCAACGGCATACACACAGGATACACACACACAAACTAGCTCATAAGCCGTAGATATCTACAATGGACACCACGCAGACATGCGCTGCGGGCACATCACACTAATTTTACATGCCCCGGTCTTAAACTGCTGTCCAGCTTTGACGACGCGCCTACTACTGCTATAACATGCTTAAAATGATGCACTCATATTCCTCCTCGATGTACACCACCCCTCCCCTACAGCTGAATAGTGCGACATAGGTAATATGTGCAATTTTTTTGGAGTATGTTTCACCATCTCCGCTTTATTATATGCCTATTCTGTTTCATCATGTAAGGGCGGGGACACCAGCAGCCTACTAAAAGCCTTTAAATACTGCTTGTGTAAATGCTGCTTTGCACGATTGATGTTGCTCCTTCACTCTCTACTGTGTCATCACATTATTTGTTTTTTTTTGGTTTCACATGCCTACTAATTTATTTATATTTATATTTTTTTATTTTTTTTTATTTTTTTCAAATCTTTTCCCTAAACAACAGCCCATCATTTTTCTATATGTCATGTTAGTAAACAATGTAAGTGCTGTATGAGAAGAGACAGATGATGAGTATGTTTCACAAATGTTTTTTGGTTACTTAGCACTATGTAACCCCTGCCATTCAAACATCGAACGACTCTAACTCCCACTAGTAACCACTCAAATTATATGTCTTGATGTAAACGTAAGGCCCGACGAATCGGCGGATACATATTCGTTTTTTTTTTTTTTTTTTTACCAAAAATAATTAAAAAATAACTACTTGATGATGTTAGATTCAGTGCTTCTAGGATTTGTGTATAAAATGAAGAATGTCTTCAACTTGCCAATGCTTTGTTATGTTATGTGATATTTTAGATTTTTATGCGCACATCATTGCAATTATTAACTCCAAAATAGCCATAACGATAGTGGGTTGTAGTGATACGGTTTAAGAGAACTCGCTGGCGCTTTTAGAGAGCTTAGCTAGGAGCAGAAAGCATAAATGTGCACTGTCCGCTAGGCCGAGAATCAGGACTATAAAGCGGGCCTTAAAACCGTTAATTGCTTTCTCCTTTTATCCTACAAAGGACCACGATTGCTAAAGAATAGCATCGCACTAAAATACTTTATCCTTCGTCAAAATAAAGTACTGTCAGTGTCCAGTGCCTCCCTCCCTCCTCTCACCTATCCCTATAATTATTCCATGACTAAAAGACGCCCCCATATACTCTTTCCCCCCTAAGATTCAGTCCCCTGCCACCCGATACCGCTCCTAAATTACGTATTTTAACAAAAGTATGTATAGAACCGCTTCGCTTGAATAACAAGCCAGAATAATTTGTTGTTTCATCAGCTCAGACTATGCTCTAGCATCAGAAAGTGTTGACTCAACGATTACTCACTGCCCTACATGGCCCCCTAAGCCTTTCCATTTTCCAGCCAGCAGCTGAGCCTGCCAACAAATGACCTCCCCTTTTATTTTATCCTTCCTGCTACGCCCTTCTATAGGCGCGTCCTGTCTTTCTGTATTCTTTTGTTTGCGCCTCAATCATTTAGCATTACCTACTCCCTTACTGCGCCTCAGTGATAGCATGAAGCAACAGGCTCTCTCTCTCTACTCTCTCTCTTCTCCTCTACTTACTACCTACCTCTCCTCTACTCTTCCACTCTTCACGTCACGCCCATACACAGACAAATAGCCACTATGATAAACACACACACACACACACACACTACTGCTGCCCCACAGCCCGTTATTTGACAATGCCAGATTAAGTCCAATTAGGTCCTAAGGCTAAAATGTACACAACTTAACATCACCTAGTTTGGTTTTATAAGCAAAAATCTTAGTTCACAAGTATCGACTGACTAGCCGGACTTGTGCTCGTCTTGCATTGTGCATGGAAGGTCATATCCATGCCACAAGTCAGCCCTACAAAAGTGTGCGCCCATGTTTATGTGTGAGTGTGTTCCAGTGGGCAATGGCAGCGCAAAGCGAAGTGCCCATCTTGCCCCTACGGTCTTGGCTAGTTGCCCCCAGAGAAATGTCTAAAAAACTAGTAGGCAGCAACCATTTTGTAACTCTCACATTTTGCTACATCTATGCTACATCGCCGACCATGAGCAAGCACAGGCTGCCAAAAGAGGCAAGCGACGCCTTCATGTATGTTGATTCTAGCCCCCATGCGCTGATTCCCAATGCGTTTCCTAAAGAGCCGAGGTGTTTGCCCCAAGGCTGTGGGACCATTGAGACCGTAGTGCCCAAGGACAAAGTATAAATGTTCCTGCCGCAAAACATAAATAGTAGAGCTACGTTTTGAGTATAGTGCTCACATGTCATGTCGACATGTATCCCTGCGGCATGTGCCTGCAAACTAAGCACAGTGCCGTAAATTAGTTAGAGTTAACCCTGCTTACATCTAAGCAGCACATCGTTAGATAATTATTCCGGAACACACCCGGAAGTCCTGTTGCTTGAATTAGCTTGAGATGCCAAAACTTTTGCCTACGGCCTTACCTAGACATAGTTCTGGAGTGCCAAAAACTGTTTTTTAATACACCAATACGCCTTTAATATTTTTATAATGCTTCCTGTTTTTGGGATGACTAGTCTGCCACAATAACTTAGTGGCTTCCCGGCTTTTGGAGTGCCTACCAACACTAGTAGAGCTTCCCGGTTTTTGTAAAGCCCTGCCAAAACTAATGGCCTTCCGGTTTATTAGCAGCCATGCCAAAGCTTGCATGCTTACTAAGAGTGTCGAGAGTTTTTGAAGCATGCCAAAACTCTAGCGGGGCTTCAGCGCCCTTATTTATGGAGCCTGCTTACTACCCCCTGGACTCGCAAAAATCTATGTGGCTGAGTCAGTTTAGGCGACCGTGCTACGTTTAAGCTTAAGCTCAGCCTTGTAGGCTATCAGACTTTTCAGAAGTGCCAAACTTGATTGGTTCTATAGCTTTTAAAGTATAAAGAGCCATACAAGAAGTTTACCTGCCGTCCTTGCAGCAGACTTCGATGGAACAAAAGTCATAGGAAAGTTAATCATATTAGCAAATGACGATATTTTATTTATTAAGCGAACTTAGAACGCAAAATAGCCCCCCCCCCCCCCCAAATTATCAGAGATGTAATGGGACCTCACCCCCTCCCCCCCATCACCCACTAGAACACCCCATTGCGCCCTATCCGTTAACTGTAGTCAGTTGATAGCTGCTGTGCTGACTTCCATAAACCCAGTAGGCCATTTCTGAAGCGAGACCCTAATCACGGTTAAATCGTTTGCTCGTTACCAATGGTCAGTGGGACCTAGGGAGCACCGCTCGATGCCAGCACATAATCGTCTGCGACTGAATGCGGAGAGCATCATTACTGACTCTCACATCGCCTATGCCCCCCACTACAGCGATATATACCCATTAGTCATTACATTCTTTCAATCGACTATCACAATACGTGATGCTTGCATGACAAGAGAGTGTAACGTTTGCTGAAGTAGTACTTTAGATAAATATATTCTGCCTACAATCTACTTCTAATCAACATACTATCATCAATCTGATGCTATAGATAACTAAGCATGGGAATTCAAGTTTGTCGAGCTATATGTACTCTTCTTTTTTTTGTAGATAACTAGTTTGAAAAATACCTATGTTAACTCTCCTTTTACATTACAATCACTCCCTTCCCCTTCCATATCCTGTATGTTGACATAAAACCAGACATGCGCATTACAGTTTCGTGAAGAAGCTATACTTTACGCACCCAGAAATATATGACTCCGACTCTCCTTTCTCATACAATCAAGTCTGCACTGCCTTGATAACAAGAATCCCCCGTTAAGCCTTGCTCTTCTGCCAGAGTAACATTTATGAAAATATAATAGTCAAACTCCTTTTCTTACAATCAATCATCGTATTGTGTAGATCGACACTTATTTGAGTGACAATAGAAACACCGAGCCGCTAGCCCCCTTTCTAAACTCGGGACCGACTATTGCAAGCACACGCCCAACCAAGCACACGCCCGCCCCACTCAACGCGCACGACAGGCAGCCCCTGCCCAGACCTGGAAGTCCGTATCGTGTACTGGGAGCAGGCTTTACACACGGGGACATTCCATTCAGTATACAAGGCTGCATAGTACTATCGGCTTGGTGACCATCGCGATAAGATATCAAAGAGTCCTTGCGAAATGGCCCCATGGGTGTACCAGTCCTTTTTCACGACATGCAGAGCCCACGCAAAAGGACACCCACTCAGATACCAGAAACGCATCCAACAGCCCCCCAAAAGGACAGCGAGGCCAGTGCATCCCTGACAAAGCCACAGGCTCTCGCCTACGGACTGATATGCATCAGAAGAGAGTCTTTTCTTACAAACTCAATCTGATTTGATGACAAGATGCGTGTAATGTTAAAAAAGAATGGTGATTCAGGAAAAAGATATGCATGGGGTACAACTTTTTTTCTTTTAACAAAGATTGGTGGTGTTTCCAAATGAAGTGTCTTTGCTTTATGGTTTGAGTGTTGGTAGTATGGTTAGAATAGATTTCCATTTTTTTAAAAATTTTACCTGAAAAAGAGAATTGTTTTTATCTGTCAAAAAGAAAGAAAAGAATGGAACACGCAAATGAATTGAAGCCCATAGGGGCATGTTTGAAGTTGGCCTTCCTTCCCTTGCTTCTTGGAGTGACCCACATTCACTACTTGAGGCGTTGCGCCCCTGAGGCCCTCCCCACTCCCCTTAAACAGGGCTCTGCCCTCCTGCTACCCAGCTGGGCTGGGTGGCCCCTGGGCCCCAGGCTTTAAGTGTTTTGATTTGGCGTTAGTTGCTACCCAGTGTATGTCTTTTTCCTCCTACTTCGGTGTTGATAAGATGATGCATGATGGAATCAACAGATCTAACAGAGAGGACCCAGCTTAACCCGGCAGCTTTCTGACGCTGATTCAGCATGAAGGAGGAACGCAGACTTGAGTGTAGAGCAAATTAGATTGTTGAAAAGCACTTGGTCTAAACTGTGAAACATCGTTAGTTCACCATATTTTTCGGCATCATTAGCGCTGACTGTGTATAAGGCGGAATAGGCAATTTTCAACAAAAAGTCTGAAAAAATTAAGCTTACCGACCGCCATTACTGCGTCATGGGACGAGAGTTGGCTCCCCTTTCAAATAACCGAACTTCCATTTTGACGACTTCTGATGTTGTGTTTGAGCTTTCGTCACAACAAGCTGGTAGCAGATATGGCAGTTAAGCTCTACAACAATGTTTTTTTACATCTAATGACGGGTTAGTCATCTGTTGAGACGGTAGCTCAGATGATAATATGGATTTTGGACAGCATTTTTTAACATGAGTATTTGCCATATCAGTGACCGCTGAAAATCGATTGCCTCTTCTCCTGATTTTGGTGCACTAATAGGACGCCCTGCGATATTGGCGCAGTAGGGCGAAATGGATAACAAAAAGTATAGCCTTATAGTCAAAAATTACGCTGTTCTTTTGTGTCTTTGATTACCAACTTATATCTGTGTGCCTTCGCAGGACAGTTGGTGTGTATTGCTTGTATATAGGCTTTTAAATCTCAACTTTGCCACAAGTACCCCACTTTCGGCTCATTAGGCGCTGCTGGTATAGGCGAATAGGCAATTTTCTAAGAAAATCTGGACAATCCAAGTAAAGCGCGCCCTGTTTATAAGGCGATACACACACTGCGCTAACAGAAATGTCGAAAGTTGAAGCCCGTACACGTAATTTGTCAAAACGATTAGCCGACCGCCATTACTGCTGTTCATAACGAGAGTGGCTCCGCTTCTCAAATATCGAAACTTCCGTTTGGCGACTTCCGGTGCTAGTGCTTTGGCCAAGTCTTCTTCGTAGTAAACTGGTATGGCAGTTTTAAAGCTCTACAACGATGCCTATTTGTACATCCTTAAGATTGTGAAGGGTTATGGCATCTGTTGCGACGTGGCATCTCGGATGCATAATACAGGTGTGATTCTTTATCGTGATGACTCACAAATTGTACGTATCGACACAACCTCGCTACTACACTTTCGATGTCGGAAACTCACAGTAGACCTCGTAACGCAGTACCAGGCAATCGTTGCCTCTCTTCTACACGATTTTGTTCACATTATAGGGCGCCTCAGTGTTATTAGGCGCAATTAGGTCGAAATCGAGTGAAAAACTATCGCCGTATAGTCCTGAAGATAATACGGTATCTAAGCTTCATACGGAAGAAATAAATGATTTGCACAAGTACATGGATGGAAACTATGCCAGACTAGTGCGTACTGGCCTGCGGTTGTGGTGTTTTTAACAATGTAATATGGGAATCTACGTGTAGAGTGGCACAGAGGTAACGCGTTCGCCTTGTGTCAAGTGACCCGAGTTCGACCTGGGTATAGGGGTGGATTTTCCTTCACTTTCGCACTAGCCTTACGTCTGAACAGGAGTCTTTCGGATGAGACGATAAACCGAGGTCACGTGTGCCATGGTATGCACTTAGCGCATGTTACAAACCCAGTGGCAACGAAAATAGTATGTCATGTAGGTTCAAAATTACCCCCCCCCCCCCCCTTCTTTCTCATCAGTCACACAAAACACTGCATGCACAAAAAAAAAGGCTGGGTGTCATGTGCCTCTGGCTGCAAACCACGCCTCTCCCCCCCCCCCCCCTCAAGTGGAGAGCAACCTGAATTCACAGACGCCTCTGTGGACTATAAGTACCTAACTACGTAATACCTAATCTTCAAATATTTTTACTATGTTGATGATCGGGAAGTGCCACAAATTATCTTAAAATATTAACTATAGTTATTTTAAGTGGGTTTTTTTTTTTTACTGGTATGCATTTACGGGACAGCGCTAGCCATGACTAGATGAAGACTGTATTTTGTTTGTCAATGACAACACCTTGACTCAATGTTGTCGTCTGGCTGTGAGCACGGCGATCATTTCAAAAGATGTGCCGAATGTTGGGACGAGCAGACGAAACTGACACCTTCACTGATCTCCGTCCGTCTGCAGCCATGTGGGAACTGCGCAACACAACAAGGTTCTGTATCAATCGTGTTTTTCTGTTCACTCTGTCTCGCGTTCGTATTTCTTACAGAAATCTTTGTATTGTTCTTCTTTTTTGAGACGTCCATCTTCGGGAGTCCCACGCCCGCCTTCATTCGGAATGCCAAACGCAGCTTGATCACGATGCAGAATCCGAGACCAGCAGTCCAGGAGCGAATTGATGTTAAGGCTGTCAGGATGCAACACCGAGCAGACACTGCACTGCGGCCTGAGTCCTTCGTGAAGGTCGCGGAAGCCAGCGTGAGTAAAGGTCATCCTCCAACCATTGGGACACCACCACGATCCGTCCCCGACATCTCCCAGGAAACACACTGATACCCGTGACTTCGACCCGAATGCGACCAAGGCATGACTGGATTGGAAACAAAACTTATGTCACTGAGAGCCGGACCTCTTTAAAGCACAGAATTGAGACATTTGTTTTCTTTTTAATGAGTTGAGGAGAAATTGAGGCGGATGACAACAATGATGATGATGATAGATGCTATGGAGTCCGTAATCGGTCTGAGACTGGCGTGACAGGGCTGTATTATAGCGTCCTTCAGTAATGATATCCCGGCGTTAACCCAGGCCTGAGACACACAGACACTGCCCAGTGTTGGTCTTGAAATGCTATGAACAACACTCTCAGAATCGCTAATCCGTTATAGCGAATATTTATCATGCTTCGACTTGTGTGCCTTTTAGTCTTCCCATTAAGCCGAGCCACTCACTCTGGGGTGAGTGTAGCTGATACCAAGACAGAAAACCCTCAGAGCCTCATAGAGATGGGATAACGAACCTGTGAGCCATCCAGCCAGTAGTCCATGACGCTAACCACTACGCCACAAAATATCTTCTAAGGTTCAAGTTTATTCAATGCATTTTCAAGAAACTTTGTATTATAAGCACATAGAAGCACACATAACATGTCAAGAGGAAGGCGAAGCATATGGCAGGTTATAGAAAGGCAAACAATTGAGAAATACATATGAGAACTTCCAGCAAAAATGTAAAATAAAAAAAAAAAAAAAACTGGCAGCAAAACACGGATTAATACTTAGATATAATAGGTAGATGGTGCACTCAGATAAAGAGAAGAGAATTGTGTGTAGATGTGTGTCGCATGCATGTGAACAGGCATGAGGAATTGTTCGCGGATTTTCGCGATTTTTGGTGGCAAATTGGACTAAATAATTCGTTTTTGTTACTAGAAGCTACTTCAATTGTGAAAAGCGGCTTTCAGCTTTCAGAGTTTTTTGATACCTCTGACACAATTCCCAGTGCACTGATGTGAGTGCACGTAACAGGCAAGTACATGAAACCTCGTTTCATGTGTGTAGGGCTGCCTGGAGCGTAGCTAGCAGATGTGAGGCAGAATTCATATGGCTCTGACGTGAGCAGCGTTTCTGGTACGGGGCTGAGCACTAGCCACCACCATTGCTGGTCAGGTTATCACTCGACACCGTCTGTGTCTGTCTGTCTGTCTCTCTCTCTTCATAGTCGAGTCCATTAAACGCATGTTATCTTGTTACTGGTATTATGCTTGTGCTTTGTACCATTTGTTAATGACAAGCCTGTAAGCTTTAACGAAAAGAAAATCATTCATTCTATTTCATCTCTCTCTTTTCTCTCCTCTGTCTCTCTACTCTCCTCTCTACTCTCTCTCCTCTCTCTCTGCTGTCACACTTTCTCTCTCTCCGATTACGCTCTGTCTCTCTATTCCTCTCTCTCTCTCCCTCGCTCTCTCTCTGCTCATCTCTCGCTCTCCCGCATCTAGTCTCTCCTCTCTCTCTCACGTTTTTGTACTCTCGCTCTCTCTCTCTCTCTACTCTCTCTCTCTCTCTCTCTCTCTCTCTCTCTCATTCTCGTCTCTCCTCTCTCTCTCCCTTATTTTGCCACTCATTGCATACGGCTCTGACGATGACAGCCAATCTGGAATTCATGGACTGAACAGTTGCCACACTGTTGACAGGTAACAGAGTAAAAACTTGTTAACACGAATCGAGTCATCATACCCAACACACGCCTGAATGCTACATACATGCATGACAAATATGCACAGCATAGCACAGTCTACCACAAAAACAATCACCATCTAATATCACGAGAATTGGATAGACGGAATGAAAGACACACACACACACACACAAAACACACAAGTACAAGCCACATGTAAGCATCACCACATGTACACGCGGCTTGAGCACAGCTACACACGCACCATACACACATAGGCATGCAAACACACACACACCACACACAACACGCCAACACACTCTCTTGTTCCCTCACTGCTAACAAGTCAGTTCAACTCTACGCATGACACACAATCACATGCATATGCTCAGCGGTGCCCACTCAAGCACAAACACACACACACACACACACACAAACATGCACACGCACAACCACACAACTTTCTGCCTCTCAAACAATATCCAAACTAGCAAGGGTGTAGCCTACATGAAACACTCCTTGAAATCATTTACCCCATGCGGATACGGGTGGGGGGGGGGGTGGGGGTGTGGTCTTTTGTATAAATAGTTCCCCCACCTTCTGGAAGTTCTGTGCTGCTAACTTCCTCTCATCTGTCACTCTCTTGACTCTGCTTTCCCTTTGCTTTCTGTATCTACTATCTTTCTGCTGACCGGTCCATTCTGCTGTCTTTTTTTTAGAAACACTTCAAAAAAGAGTTCCTCCCGCCGAAGTCGGACTTGCTGGCCTAACTACAGGGAAACCCATGTAGTCGATACGGTTTAAGCGAGAGCCCGTGTGTAAGAGTGGTTCAAAATTCCCGACCACAAGCCTTATTTTCTTGTTAATAAATTCTGCATACAACGAGCTCGCATACAACGATGTCCAAACTTGCATATAACGTACAATTTATTGACTCCCAATAGTCAGCTTTTATGCAAAAACTACATGGTTATGAACGAGAACGCACGTCTTACAATCCACACCGCCATCCAATGTCAAGCTTTCTTGCACAATACCTGGCTAGAATGAGAACACACTGACAAAACAACATCGTTATCTTGGGACTAACCCCTCGATATGTAGCGCCATTTGATTGGCCGATATACACAACTGGTGTCTGCCAGCGCACAGACGACACTGGACTCACTCTTGCGCACTGATCTTGTGACTTCCATGGGAAATTTTAACTCTTACTCTTAAAGCGCTTTTTGTGTGTGGGATTCATTATTGGTGGCTTGATGTTATCGTGTGTAATAAACTGTTTTAAGAGTGTAGGTAATGTACATTAAAAACCCATGGATACAGGATATAGGGCTTACAACCATGCTTGTGTTGGGTAAGTGTGTTGTTTCCGTTTTTCTGTCTTTTTGCACACTGTCACGCACGCACACGACACGGTAGATGTGAGGAGCCCGACTTATAGGTTCGTCAGGTTGCCACAATCGATAAAATGGTTGAACGAGCAATGTCTTACAACGCGTAAATGGCCCTTCCCTGGAATTCGTACTAAAAGGTTTCACTGTATTCTTGTTAGCGGCATTAAAGGCAGCATGACGCATCTGCGCTCATAATCTGACCGAAACTGTCGGAGCGATTGAAGAAGAAGAAAAGCCATGTCTGTATTGATTGGTGATGTCATTGTTATCCAGACTCCACAGACAACGAGACGTGGGAAAAACCGTCCTGCCAATCATCTGCCTTCAAGCTGCAGGCTATCCTGCTGACAGCGCTTCCAAAACTGATGGTTAAGTCAATGGAAATTGGAGGGGAAGCGGGGGTCAGCGACTAGATCAAGCCGTCTTGCGCCCCCTGGGGATACTGAGGAATCTTCTTACAGAATAGTTCCCCCATGTTCCGGAAGTCTCGTGCTTGTAGCTTCCTTAATCTGTTTGACTCGCCTTTCCTGTGATTACTGCCAGACGACTGTCTTTCTGCCTTACTCGGTCATTTCTTTTGTTCACAGAAACTCTTGAACAAAGATTTTATCCATCTGATAGGGCGCAAATGCTGGCCTGTTTATTTCTTACTGTAGGCGCATAATGGCAGGCATGACACTATCTGCTGCCATCATATTGATCGGAAGCAAAACTGTGAAGCGAGACTCAGACAAAGAAAGAAAGAAAAGGCTCTGCATTCACAACTCCCTAACCGCTGTTCGGTTGTGGACTCGAAATGTCTGTTTCAAGGCTATTGCCAGCCAGACTTCAAATGTGTGTAGCTTTCACTGCAGACAGTGCCAGCCAGACTTCACATGTGTGTGTTAGCCTTTCACTGCAGACATGTGCCGGGACAGCCCGAAAGTCACTGCTGCTGTGTGGTGTGTGTCGTTATCGTTCAGCTTATCTTCACTGCACTGTAAGTGCTCGTTTGACGGGTGTGTGTGTTCTTCAATTTAATGTCCTTCCACTAAAAGTGATTCAAGACAAAAATTATATTGCAGTGTGTTTGGTGTGTGACACACGAAAGGTGTGTGTCGTGCAGTTGCGTGCAGTGCGTGGTGTGTGTGTGTGTGAAATCAGAATCGGAATGCACGAATCATTTTATTATTGGCTTTAAGAACCATTACAAAAGGGCTTTGTATGATCATATATAAGGAACCACAAAACATAACGATGCAAAGAAGGTATAAATGCGCTACTACAAGTAAACCTCATTTCGATTATGAAGAATTGGAATTACTCTTCGTTTATAATGAATTGTGTTGTGTTTGTGAAAACAGTTGGAAAATATTTATGGGGGTGTCTTTAGAAGAGGGGAGGGTGGGGGTTGTTTGGTTTTTTATTACTCTTGCTCAATACTGATTTTCGCCACGTATACGTTATTTATGATCAGATGGCCCCCTGCCCCCCCCCCCAAATTTCTCAAAAAATCAGAGTTATGTTATCGATATTTTCTCTGTTTAGTAGTCATATCATCAGGCGCGCAGGGGTCTCATTCTGGGCAAAAAAGGTATCGCTGTATAGTCAGAAAAATATGGTAGTTACTATGCAATTAGTCATTTCACTTTGTTGCATAACCAGTTTGGATAAGCCGGTTTGAGCGTGCGCGTTCAACGTGTGTCGTGCGCACATTTGGACATATAGCATTGCTTTGTCGTGCATGATTTCAATGGCTTTTGCTACGATTTGAACTGAAAGGCAGAGTACGCGTCAACGTGGTGTGCACATATTGACATATAGAATTTTCGTTGTCGTTGCAGATGAGTCAAGAGGCTTTTTGATTACGATCCTTGCCCTGAAGGCAGAGCTATGCGTTCAACGTGTGTGTGCACATTTCGACATATAGCATTGCTTTGCTCAGTTGCAGATGAGCTTCAAGAGCTTTGCTACAATATTCGACCCTGAAAGCAGAGTTACGCGTTCAACGCTGTAGCTGCGCCAGTTGACATATAGCATTTGCTTTGTCGTTGCAGAATGAGGTCAGGCTTTTTGCTGCGATTTGACCTGAAAGCAGGTGGTGTGCAGCGTTTTCGACGCCAATCCAGTCAAGCCTTGTATCTTTTTGAAAAATCCCTCCATTTTCTCTTTGGCTCTTCTTCTTCTTACTTTCGTTCGCTCAGACAGTTTCCGTCTATATGACGCAGATGCGTCATTGCTAGCCGTTTCTATGCGCGCCTAACTAATTAACTATAGTGGGACCCAGCAAGTCGGACTTTGGATGGAGGTAAATCGTTTTGAAAGTGTTTCATAGAACAAAAGCTAGGAGAATGGGGCACGGTAAGGCAGAAGGGAGATTTTCTTCAGATGACAGTTAGCAAAGGGAACGGCAGAGTCAAACGAGAGTGACAGATTATGCGGGAAAGTTACAAGAGAACTTCCAGAAGCGTGGGGAACTATTGTATGAAAGACCCCCGGTATCCGGCACGGATGATCCCCCTCTTTTGGTTTTGCGATGAATTCTAGTCGTAATTTACCTAGGTTTTTTAATTTATATTGCATACAAGAAAATCAGAGCAAAATGTTTCCTTGAGTGCAAGAATGCAGTCGCTGGACACTTGGATTGTAAATTGAGCTTTTTTGCTGTGTGTTGATGTGTACGTTGTTATTCTTTCCGCTCGTTCTGTGATTGGTTCCCCGCTGAGTCAGGTCGCACCTCGGGAGAGGATTTCCGCGCCGCCCAAGAAGGTGGGGAGGGAGGTGCCTCGGGAGCAGTGACATACACCTGGTCGGTCACTCGTAGCTTGACAGGACATGTACTGGGGGATTCATTGATGTGTTACGTTGACTGTAACTGTCAAAAAAAACCCTTAGGGGGAGGCGATTGGAAGCGTGATGTTTAGTGTGTATTTGTCGTTCTTTGATTTAATGTCTATTTCACTAAAAGTAGATATTAGATTGCCATATTCCATCATCCAACCTATCTTTGTTTACAAAACACATCGCCTCATGCACTATAGAAACGAAAGGTTTTTTTTACTTCGCTTCTGTTACCATCCTTCACCTAGTTTGTGTTATAAGTGAAAATAGCTTAGTGATGTTTTTTAGTTCGTTATAAAAGAAGAGAATTAGACAAGAGAGGTGTTTGTGGTGTGTTGTGTTGTGTGTAGGTGTGTGTAGAGAACAAACAATGTGTGTGTCTTGGTTGCCCTTATTCTCAATGTGCTGTATTATTATGTCTTTTGTTGTCTTTGTAATAGCGTTATTTGTTTGAATGCGTATGAAGTTTAACGTGTGTTTTTAAATGCCTACTTGCTATTTGATTTGTATTAAGGATTAGCACTGTATAGATAGTGTATGATATTGTTGTTGTGTGTGTGTGTGTGCACACATGTGTGTGGAGTGTGCGAGCAATTAACTAGAGAGTGCTATTTAAGAACTAATTTAAGAATTTGTGGTGTGTTAGCTTTGTTGTTTTTATGAGTGTTGCGTTAACGTTGCCTTCTGAATAGCCCTAACTGGCAACGGGGAATGTTGTGTGGTTGCTTTGTTGTTTTTCATTGATGATGTTGCGTTCCGTTTGCCTTCTGGAATATTCTACTGGGCAACGGGGAATGTGTGTGTGTAGTTGTTTTCGTAGATGGGTTGCGATTACGTTGCCTTCTGAATATCCTACCTGCGGCACGGGGAATGTTGTGTGTGTTGTTGTTTTTCATTGATGTGTTCGCGTTACGTGCCTTCTGAATATCTACTGGGCAACGGGGAATATTGTGTGTGTTGTTGTTGTAGTCATTTAGGGAGACACAATCATTGACGAAGACAACGCTGACATGCATATTTTCATTGTGGTGTCGTGACATTGTATATTATTAATATTATGATTATAAAACTCATGCTCACATACTGCCTTTCAGGCGAGCGTCGCTTTGCACGAGACAAGTGAATCCATATTTCATCCTTACGTGTCGTGACATTGTTATTATTATTATATTATTATAATCATGCCTCACATACCGATCTTCAGCGTGATACGTCATTGCACGAAGACAAGCTGGCATGTCATCTGTTCACTCTGGGCGTGGTGGCGCTGCTGTGCCCTACCGTCACACCGACGCGTGTTCCGATGCTGGTGCCAATCCTTCATCGCATCCCCTTGCGGTTCTGTCGGAGGGGATGCCTTTAATCTCTTTGGTTTCTGTATTTAGAGAAGTCTCAACTACTGTTCATTCCTGAGAACCACTTTAGCTGCTGAGAAAATTTTTATCACCCCACCAACCGGTTGATTTTTCCTACGGGCCTTCTTTTGCTCGTGATTGATGCATTGGTTATTAATTGACTGGGGAAAGGTATTGTTTATGAAAGGAGAAACAGGGCGGCTGAAAAACATGCCGCCATTTCCAACCAAGAACATAACCCCACCCCCTGATGCCTTGTTTTTTGCTCTATCGGGAAAACCCAGGACATATGAGGGGGATATAGAGAGCTCTCTATAAAGCTAGGAATTCTCGCAGGTTACTCCCATTCAAACTCAAAAGCGGTTGCTCAGGAACGAAAAGAGTTTCACTCTTATAACACCATGGTTTTTGTGGGTTCTGAGGGGGGGGGGGGGTATTTATTTGACGTTCTTGGTTGTCCTTTGCAATCTCAACCTGACAAGAGAGGGGTGGGGGACCAGAGTTTTATTTTCGACTCTTTTCGAGTATTTATTGTACTCAAATTTGGACCTCTACTACTCTTCAAAATCTGAGAAATAATGCTCTTAATTTCTGAAATGCTTCCTCATGTTCAGGGAAAAACAAGTGTTTGATGGTTTTAATGAGAAGGACTACACATTTCCACACCAAAAGCTACTCAATTTAGCTATCCAGAATACTCGAGACTTTGTGTAGGGGGTAACCAGGTGTGGTAAATTGTGTGTTGTTCTCGTTGAGTGTGCATGGCGTTGCTTTTAACGGGAAAGGGACAAAAATCACTTGATATAAGCTCTGAAAGTAGACAAACTCATGGCAGGGTACTTGGCAATGAATGTCTTTACATTTGGTGGGAGTGTGGAAGTGAATTGTGATGTACCGGCGGATACATTCATTCGCGCAGGTTGCTAGAAGAATTCACTCATTCCGCCCCGCGCCCCGACAAATCAGGCTGAACAGAGCAGTAACTTATTCCGCCTGAGCCCTACAAATGAGCTGTTTAGGTGGAGTTATGATCCCTGGCCCTTGACTGGGCCATGTCTCGTCTTGAAGGGCCGTTTCGGTTAGCAATCGAGTAAACTCCAACTCTTTTTATTTTTTGTTTATTTTTTTTTTTTTTCTTTTTTCAACGGCGGAAGAAGGAAAAAGAGAAAAAGAGGCCCTACCAAAATGAGCTGTTTATGGTGGAGGGTATGAATCCATGGCCTTTGACGCCAGGTGGCGTTTCGTTTGGAAGGCCATGTTTCTTAGCAATAGGAGAAAAACGATGCCACCACCATTTCTCTCTTTTGGCTCACAGCAAGACCTACATAATATGGAGCTGTCTGTAGGTGGCGGAGGTGGGATTCCCCTTGGGCCCTTGGACGCCATTTTTGGCTTTGTTGAAGGGCAGTTTCTTTTTCAGGTCAATGAGAAACTCACTCTATGTATTTCTCTCTTTGGCTCACGGCAAGAATATATTTTGCCTTTTATTTGACAAGTAGAAGTAAAGCAGAGGTTCAGATTGTCGGCACGCCCACGCCATTGACCCATGGTTTTTATTATTATGGCACATGTCAACACCTTGTGATGCGCCCTCAAGGATCAATCTTGTCACAGAACATCATAGGTCATTTGACCAGTTCGAATAAAAATATAATAGGTCATTTTCATAAAACGATAAGTCTGAATGTACTCAACTTTGGGACTGGCCAAATTATTTCCCCTTGTTCTGTGGGGACTGGGCATTTGACTAGGTTCGTAAAATAATCACCAAAAAACCAAGTTATGAAGAGTTAGGCATCAATATTTTCAGAAAAGATTAGCAAACACCATGCAATAAACGATCGTAAAATATCAGATTCCATACCTTCGTCGTTTGTCTCCTATTGACGAAAAAACAGCTAACACATAGAAAGAATAGGAAAAAAAGAAGGAAAATTTCACATTCCGATCTTTGACCCCCCCTCTACAAACCAAAGCTGAAAATAAAGTCTGCAATGATTGGTTGATTTTCAAGAGAGGCAAGGTCAAAGCAAACTGAAAATAGGTTATGACTTCGCACCGGAAAGCTGGTTACACGCCAGAAATCAAAACCTTGAAAAAACTCTTGAAAAAACTTATTGAGCTTTTAATTGGACGGATTCCGGGCCATTCGTTTTAAAAAAATACGGTTCGAACTAAACGGTTTGCGAGCCATGAGCCGGATCCGGCTCATTCGTCCCGAGTGAGTTAATGTAAATGCGAAAAAGAAAGGAAATACACACTTGAGCGCAACAAAAACTGTTTTCTAGGGCACTCTGTTGCAATCAACCACATAGTTTCACAGACTGCATGTTCAAGGAATGACATGAGAAAACTGTTTTCTGGGACACTCTTTTGCAATCAGTCACATAGTTTCACAGACTGCATGTTCAAAGAATGACATGAGAAAACTGTTTTCTGGGGCACTCTGTTGCAATCAGTCACATAGTTTCACAGACTGCATGTTCAAAGAATGACATGAGAAAACTGTTTTCTGGGGCACTCTGTTGCAATCAGTCACATAGTTTCACAGACTGCATGTTCAAAGAATGACATGAGAAAACTGTTTTCTGGGACACATAAGTTTCTGTTGCAAATCAGTCACATAGTTTCACAGACTGCATGTTCAAAGAATGACATGAGAAAAACTGTTTTCTGGGACACTCTGTTGCAATCAGTCACATAGTTTCACAGACTGCATGTTCAAAGAATGACATGAGAAAACTGTTTTCTGGGACACTCTGTTGCAATCAGTCACATAGTTTCACATACTGCATGTTCAAAGAATGACATGAGAAAACTCTTTGCAATTTTACTGGGTCACAGACACTGTTGCAATCAGTCACATAGGTTTCACAGTTACTGCATGTTCAAAGAATGACATGAGAAAACTTTTCTGGGACACTCTGTTGCAATCAGTCACATAGTTTCACATACTGCATGTTCAAAGAATGACATGAGAAAGTTTTGTTTTTGTTTTGTTTTATTTTTTATTTATTTTATTTTTTGGCGCATGAGAAAAGCTAGTACAGTACTATGCAATGTAAAGTAATAGTACTATTATTTAGTATTAATATTATTAATTGGGAAATTATTTGTACAGTTTATTGTTTCACCTAAATCAGTCTGATCACTATGGAATCAGTTGCAGTGCACACCATTGATCAAAGTCCTTAAATTTGCTAACAGACACGAAGTAAACATAATAAGTCATTTGACCTCTTGCCTGCAAAAAACAATAGGTCATTTCAAAATTTTATCAGTCAATGACTGATGACCGGTGCCTAAAGGCCTCGGCACACGCTGCAACTTTTGCTAGTTGCAGCCTGCAACTTTATGGTTGCAACAGTTGTATGCCACCTACAAGGTTGTAGGGTTGCAGTTGTGGGTTGTAGGGCGATAGAAAACGATCCTATTTTTGAGCCCCTGCTTGCAACAAGTTGTAGGTTGCAGCCAATCAGAGCGTCGTTTTGAATCACATGTTTTTTGCATCACAATGGCGGAGTGAAACCGTCGGACTGAAACAGGCAAACTGATCGAGTTCATTCATAATTTTCCCTGCATTTGGGAACCGGGTGTCGGACAGGTTCCAAGAGGCCAAAATCCACATAAGCCGTAAAATGGGCAGCATCGTGAATGACGAGTACTTGCTCAGCATGTTTTCTTTTTCAATCGATGTAGATCAAAACAATGTGTAGAGCAACTCATGTAGGCCTAGTATTCTTTGTCAGTTCGAGTTTTTAGAAGTAGGCCTACTCAAAATCGGACTCTGGTACTGACCATCGTTTTGATCTGTACACTATTTTCTGATCTGTCATCTTTGGCATTTTAGTTTACATTTGAGTAGTCTGCATACATTTTAGAACAATACTTCTGAGTCTACCTGTGGTTGGTTTAGCATATGATTGCAAGGAGGTCGTATCAAAGTTGCAGAGTGTGCCGCGAGCTCTGCAATTTTTACTGCAACTTGTGGTATAACACCAGTTGTAGCAAATAATTTGTTGCAGCGTGTGCCGAAGCCTTTAGAATATTCCCTGCGCCCTTATGGCGTATCCCATTCCACAATCTCTGTATGTGGCTGACAACTGATAGTGAGAGTGATGAATTTGCCTCTGTGACTTGAAGCAGATATGCCCAGTACGTAATGCCTGCTTATCTGACATTTCATTAACCTCCCTCTACAAGGTCACCACCAAGCCCCCCCTTCCCCTTTCTTTCTGTCTCTCTTTCTCTCTTCCTCTTCTCAAAGAAACGTTGGCTGTAATGAAGTGATGATTATGGTATGGGGGAGCAGGGATAAAATTCTACAGGACCCTCTAAAAGAATGTGCAGGGGGTCCCAGGGATGCACTAGAAAAACTTTATTTTTCTTTCTAGCATTCGCAATGCCACTGGGACCCTGTATCCCTCCTCTAGGACCCTCTATTCTGTAAGTGAAGGTGGTCCCTGGGACCCCTTGTTTTGCGGGATGATTGGGAGCCCTGCGGGGAGGGAAGGCCTATTTTTTACAATGTAAAACTTGATTCTTCAGAAACAAAAAAAAGAAAAAAAAGTCTAAAACTTGAAAAGCTGTCCCTTTGGCCTTAAAATTTTTCAAGGTGTTTTGTTAATTTCTAGTCTTTTTGCTAGATAAATAAAGTATGTTCATTTTGTTGTTACATGCATGCAACTGCACGCACGCACACACACACAAACACACGCACTCCACACATGCAAACATTAATCATGTTTCATAATGAAACCATGACACAGCATAAGACTTAGTGGCCCATCATTTTGAAAATTGACCCTTTGTTTTGGGCAGCCAGGGGTCATATGACCCACGCGGTCTGAAAATAATCTGAAGCTCTGGTAAAGTAAGCCCGAAGACTGATCTCCCGTGAGGCGAACAGAAGCGCCTCCATTGTCAAGCAGAATGTGACTAAACTAACACACACACACACACACAGTGATAATAACTCTACAGTCATATTTCACAGGAGACAGCTCGGACAACCTGTTGACCGGTTCCCAACCCTTGACCATCTCCCAGGGGTCAGAGGTTAGCCAGGAGGGGTCGCAAGGGTCGCAGAGCACGCAAGGGTCACAAGGCATGCAGAGCACCCAGCCTCTGTCTCAGTTCAGGGGGTGCAGGATGTCGGACAGAGTGCGGGCTGTGGCCTTCCTCACTTTAGGTCAGTGGGTCTTTTCTTTCTTCTTCTTCCATTTAGTATCCACAATCAACAATTTGATTTTTTGATACTGTTTGGTCGAGGTCCGAAGGTCGCACACAGAACAAAAACAAATAAAAAACAACCCTAATCTACTGTGACCCAGCCAGCCAAGACCCGTTTCAGCGGAAGCTCGGCATGATGCTGAATCGGCAGGAACTGGAACCCCTTTTTGTTCTTTTTTTTTTTAAAGAGAGTATTTACAATGGCTAAACAGTAGACTGGAACGAGCTGAGTGTAGCGGCAGACACCGCCTCCTCTGACAACTTGTTCAAGTATACTTTAATATCTCCTAAAGAGAAATTCAGGTTAGGTGCAACAACATGAGTGATGACAGAGATACAACATAACTGAAAGAACATTAATCAAACGTGTGAAACGAAATTATACCAACCAAATAATTATCATTAAAATTCATTACATCAACTTAGAAATGTGCACATTTAAAACACAGAGAGAGAGAGAGAGAAGATCAATAATCATTATTAACTTATAGCAGTCAATCAAATAACAAAATCTGGAATACATCTCGTCATCAACAATCAATACAAATGATAATAGTATCTCCACACATTTAAACAATTACTGCAGTCAGATAGCTGTTAATATTCAATCAGAACACGATAGAATAAGGACTGAGAGAGAGAGTAAAATGAATCATGAATTTAAGAGATGGATAGAACGTGGTATGAAAGTTTGATTACAGTATGGTTGCAACTTTTCCCTTTTCACAAGGAATTAAGTTTATTTTGTTAATTTTACCTGAAACTGAACTTCTTAAAAAAATATATTAAAAAATTGTCCAAAAAACAAATTGGCAACGGCACGTGAAACGAATCTTTGTATAAACTGTGCTTTTTTTTTTTTACAAAACTCTTAACTTCATCTTGGAATTGCAGGAGAGCTATCTAAAGCACCTTCATAATTCTTCTTCTTCTTCTTCTTTGTTCGCTCAAACAGTTTCCTGTCATTATGAGCGTAGATGCGTCATGCTGCTGTTATGCACCAAAACTAAGAAATAGTTAGGCCCAGCATGTCCGACTTCGGCTGAAGAAATCTTTGTAAGAATTTATAGAAAAAAAGGCAGGAGAATAGACCAGTAAGATAAAAAAAATAGCAGATGACAGTAAAAGCAAAGGGAAAAGACAGAGTCAAAGAGAGTGACAGGACGTAGATTAGAGGAAGTTACAAGCACAGAAGTTGGAACTATTTATACGAAAGACTCCCCCGGTATCCCCACAGGGGATAATTCTAATTTTGCTTCAGCTTCAGGGGGGTGTTGCCCCTCTGAACCCCCCAACGGGGCTCTGCCCCTGTACCCTGCTGGGGGCCATGGGCGGCCCATGGAACCCCTGCCTTTCAGGTTTTGTTTTTTTTCATTTTGGGGGGGTTTCACCCATGCTCCTGGGCGACTTTCGATTTGTGTGTGTGTGTGTGTTTGGTCCCATCCCCAATTGGAATTGTTCGGAAATAATTAAAGGGAGTAATTTCATGGTGTGTGGGAGTGATCTTGCCTAATTCAATCGGTCAAACAGGGGAAGTTACTCTACCTTCAGGTAGATCCCCAGCTCTCGCCTCGTGTGTTTGAGCAGACATACAGCACTTAGAACACCGTGCATCATTCTAAAATTTATGTCATTTATATTTTTACGTCACATTTTGCAAGTTTTATCAGTTTGTGGCAACTGGCCACCCCTAATTTTTCTATAATAAAAAAAAATGTTTGCAAGTCGCTGACTCGCATCCTGCGGTTTCAAGCTTCGACGCCATTGTTGCTATGTATTTTACCGAGTAAGTGGAGGTAAGCAACTCTTAATTTTCACGAAGTGCTCTCCCCTAGTTTTTTTCCCCCCGAAAATCGTCTTTTGCCATGTACTCTTTCTTTCTATTTCTTTTAAATAAAGGTAAACTTGTTTAAAAGATTTTTTTTTTAAATTGCGTCTGTGTTGTTTTTCTCTTGGGAGGGGATAGGGTTTGATTTGGAGTAGGATACATGATAGTAATTTCACTGTGAATCTGTTGGTGTGGTTTGTTTATATTGCCATATTTTTTGGACTATATTATTATAAAATTCTACCTAAAATTCAGAATTTGTTATTATATTTTCTTACTATGTTATTGTTAGTAGTCATAATATATAAGGCGCTGGGGTCTCACTTTGGGGAGAAAAAAATATCGCTTAATAGTCCGAAAAATACGGCATCTGTCAGAAAGTGTTGAAGTCTGTTGGATTTATTTTTGTGTTTATTTTATACGTGCATTTTGCTTTTGGGGAGTTTTTGATGATTATACAGGGGTTTTTTTTGTGGGGTTTTTTTTTTTTTTACACTTACAGGCAAGCTGTGTCTTCAAGACAAGCAGGTGGCCAAGAAGTGTGTCCCGGCCATGGCGCGGGAACTGGAGGTGTCATCCAGCGACTCCGTGCGCAACAACATCATCATCATCCTGCGCGACCTTGCATCAGGTTGCATGGGGGGGGGGGGGGGGGGGGGGGGGGGGGGGGGGGGGGGGGGGGGGGGGGGGGGGGGTGGGGTGGGGGGGAGGGGGGTGGGGGGGGGGGGGGGGGGGGGGGGGGGGGCGTTATTATGTACAGTGGAAGCTCCCTAATATAGCCACAGACTGTATACATTGTCTCTGATATAAGCTTGAAAAATCAGTCAAAATTTGGTCTCACTACGGAGGGGTCTTTATAGGGAGGTAGTCACTCAGTAGTCCAGAGCTTTGCATGATGGCAACAAGATCAATGTGCCAAACCTGCTTAAAGAAGCTTTCAATGGGTGGGACGTGAGAGGCTTAATTACGTTGAAGCCTGTCTCTAATACTACGTGTAAAGGGAGAAAGGTGGCAGAGTGGTTAAAAAGTTCGCCTGCCGAATGTAATGCGTGACTGCAACGTCAGTGACCCGGGTTCCAATCCCAGGCCTCGCCCTTTCTTTCTTTCTAGTTCGACATGAAAATCGAACTGAAAGTCGAGTCCTTCGGATTGGGACTTAAAGCTAGTCTGACCCGTGCGCTTTACGCAGTTGTAAAGTCAGTAAGAGCAGGGAGAAATCAACCCCCGCTGCCTGGTATGGCCAAATTGATAGCTAGGTTTCCCAAGATCTGCCCCCCCCCCCCCCCCCCCCCACCCCCCCCCCCCCCCCCCCCCACCCATTTTTGTTTTTAAAATGGGTAGGCGCTGCGCTTGCGACGACGCACTCTCCGGGGGAGAGCAGCCCGAATTTTACAGAGATAAGTCTCTGTGACTTTGGAATATTCCAAAATACCATATACGTGAAAACACATCTGCTTATTTCTTTCAGTGGGTTTTTGGGGGTGTTTTTTTCCAGAATGTTTGATATGTTTTCTGTGCACACTCCTTTAAACCACACTACATATATCTCTCTGTCCCCCCCTCTCTGTCTCTCTCCTCTCTCTCTCTCTCTCTCCCTCTCTCACTCTCTTGCATTCCATTCCGGCCAAAACTGCCCAGACGGAAGTTGACTCTATGTGTTTGAGCCGCCCAAAACTGCCCGTAGCTTGCCCCCCACTCTGAGACCCCCTCTGATGGCATTTCTATCACGTACTAAGTTCTGGCTTGTTATACACACACTATGAAGAAGCTTCTCATTTGCAATGATGTGATAGTAACTGTATGGCGCTCTGTGTGCTTCAAAAAGACAGATTTTCCCGAAAATGTGTGAAGAATCTGAACACTAGAAAATGATGCGATAGTTAACTGTATGGCCCTATGTGTGCTTCAAAAAGGCAGATTTTCCCGAAAATGTGTGAAAGTATCTGAACACAAGAAGAAGGTGGGTTTTTCCTGTAACAAATGCGAATGCAAGAGGGCTAAAGCATCCTTTCAGAAAATATCTCTGTTAATTTCTGTCTGTCCATCCGCTGTCAGTCAACCGTTAATATAATAAATCGTGTTGTATGGGGCATTTTAAAATGCCCAACATGGCCGATAGGGCCAAAGAGGGCGTAAAAACATTACATCCTAGGTATTTTAATTGTGAGTTGTGTGAGTGCGATAAAGTGATTTTTTTGTTTCTAAATAATTTTAAGTACATGTATTTTGAATATCTTTTGTGTGCGTGGGGTAAACATTACTACTTTTTTTTATGTAAAGCGCGGTGAGTCCTGCTGTGTCAGGAGAAATAGCGCTATAGAAGATTTATTTATTATTATTTATTATTAAAGCACTGACGATATTATTCTACATGTACACTACCTTGGTTGACCCTCATGTTCCTAACATGGCCTAAATAATGTTAAGTACATGTATTTTGAATATCTTTTGTTTGCGTGGGGTAAACTTAAAAACATTTTTTTATGTAAAGCGCGGTGAGTCTTGCTGTGTCAGGAGAATAGCGCTATAGAAAATGTATTCATTATTATTATTAAAGCACTGATGATGTTATTCTACAGGTACACTACCTTGGTTGACCCTCACGTCCCTAACATGGCCGCCTGTCTGAGAGACCCCGCGCCTATTGTTCGCCGGCAGACCCTGGAGCTGCTCACTGGATTGCTACAGGTGGGCTTTTGCGGCTGTGGATGAGTTGGGGCACATGTGCGTATTTTGGAAACAGTTAATCGGTTTGATTTTTTGTGATTGTTTGCTAAGTACATGTGTAATTTAGTGTGTAACCATTAAAAAAGACGCATATGTGACCCATTAACTCATTCACATCGCAACGATTTTTGAATTATTAAAAAAAAAACTCAACAAATCACTCCAGCCATACACACAAACAAAAAGAGAAATGAAAGAAGATTACAGGTTTTTTTTTTACTTCAGGTTTAGACATAGGGAAGTGGTAGATCAGACTTTTTTTATAATTATATAGACTTTATATAGAAAAACTCTCTACACCGATTGTTTTCCCCACAACAAACCACTACAAAAGCGAAGTCAGAGGCAAAATTGGTGGTCTAACTTAGGGGGAGCGAAGCGAGTTTAGAAGTGACCAAGGTATGGTGTGCACACAGATTTAGCTTCCCTGGAAGCAAATGCATCAAATTGACAGCTATCTATTAATTTCCGGACATATATGGCCGGAACGACTTGATGAGTTAAGGAAACTACAGTGTCAAAATGACCTATTTGTTCTGAGAAAATGGTACAGTTGGAAACTTCAGACAATTCTCTTTCTAATAATATAAGAACTATTCTTGTAACTTTTTTCCGTTTAAAAAAAAACCCCTTTCACATTCACTGCCAGCCACATTTCAGCCAAAACATTCTCATTTAAATTTACCTGGGTAGAGAGGCAATAAAATCCATCTGCAGTATTGGGGGTTCTTCTGTGACATATAATATAAGGCATTAGGTTACTGATCATAGTCACAGAGGCGTCTCTGTGGAATTTCGGGTTGCTCCCGAAAGAGAATCAATCCCTGGAGAGCGCGTCGCAGACACCCAATTTTTTTTATATATTTTTTTTTGCTTGCGAATTTTTGTCATTGCGGGGGGAGGGGGTGGGTAAATTTTGGACCAAAATGACAACTTTTTTCGTTGCCACTGGGTTTAGCGTATGCTACGTGCATGGGCACACGGAACCTAGGTTTATCGTTTCATCTTAAAGACTCCACGTTCAGACATCACATGTGAGTCCTAGTGCAGAATGAGAGGAAAAAAAATCCCCTGTACCCAAGGTTCGAACTCGGGTTTACTTGACACGAAGCGAACGCGCTACCACTGTGCCCACTCTAAACAAACCACCCCTTCTACCCTTCCCAAAACTAACGACAATAGGGTCTTTGGATAATAGACCCCAAATTTGATGCCTTTTAATGACATAGGCGTTAAATCACTGTGGTGCTGAAATGCGACTTTGGCGTTGAAAGGGTTAAGAGTTATGAGCATTTAAAGTTGGCAAAGGTGACTGTCGGCCATTTTGAGTAATCACAGTCTAAAGTTTAGCCTAGCTGAAGAAAATGCATCAACCTACCCATTTTAGACAAAACTGATAATGAACAAAAGTTGCAGTAAAAGCTAGGATTTGATTGAATACCAATCATATCACGATATCATGTTTTACATGTAAATCATAATTGGTGGATAAATACATAGATGGGTGATTGTACGATAGATCGACAATAATACATTGAGGTCATAGGACATAGTCTTATTTAAACTGAAAATGTCCTATTGCGTCCCCCACTGCCAGGACAAATGAAACGAAACACTAGCAGACTTTGTTGTATCGATTTCTGCAAGAGCCAGGACATTTTGTCCTATTTAATTGGAGACAAAACTGATAATGAACAAAAGTTGCTGTAGACTAAGATTTAACGTAGAACCATTGGTAATCTGACGAACAGCGCAGTGCATGCAGTGTGTAGGTGATGGTGCTGTTATATTGTTTGTGCACAGGGCTCCCAGGGACCCCCATTTTGGGGTATATGAAGTACTAATATTCTCAAGGACTCTTTAAAAGAATGTGGAGGGGGTCCCAGGGAATGCACATTAGGAAAAAATTCTTTTTTAGCATTCACAATGCCACTAGGACCCTATATCAATCCTCTAGGACCCTCTATGCTGTAAGTGAAGGAGTCCCTGGGGGACCCAGGACTTGTTTTGCGGGATGATTGGGAGCCCTGGTGCAGGAAGTTTTGTGGAAGACTGACTCTCGCAACGAGGGGGCCCTTGCACTGGCTCTGGTGCTGCAGCCAAAGGGATAGATTGGCCTTTTGGGGACCTTCCCCAACGCCAACTTCTCGTCCTCAAATCCCTTTGGCTGAGAGAGTGAGGATGTACCCTGGGCAAGGCATCTCCACTTTAAGCTAGTTCTCGCCCAGCCCGCCAGAATAGCATCTGCCCCCTCTGCTATCTGGCAGTCATTGTCGGAAACGAGGAGATAGGCAACACACACAGGAAGACTGCCTGAACAGCACAGTGCGTGTAGGTGATGGTGCTGTTATATTGTTTGTGCAGGAGGACTACCTGAAGTGGAAGGGGTCCCTGTTTTTCCGCTTTGCCCTGACCCTGCTGGACCCTCAGCCAGAGATCGCAGCTTTTGGTCAGTGTGTGTGTGTGGTCACTGTGTTGTGTGTGTGTGTGTCACTGTGTGTGACTGGTGTGTGTGTTGTTCTTCAGTTTAACGTCCTTCCACTAGAAAGTGATTCAGACAAATGTGTGGGTGTGTCTGTCACTGTTTGTGTGTGTGTCTGTCACTGTGTGTGTGTGTCACTGTGTGTGTGTCTGTCTGTCATTCTCTGTGTGTGTTTTCGTCTGTCACTCTGTGTGTAGCCCACGCGCGCATGTCTTTCACTCTATGTGTGTGTGTCTGTCTGTCACTGTGTGTGCGTGTCTGTGTGTATGTCTGTCAGTGTGTGCGTGTCTGTGTGTGTGCCTGTCACTGTGTGTGTGCGTGTGTGTGTGTAATTTCACTATGTGTGTTGTGTGTGTGCCTGTCCCTGTGTTTGTGTGTGTGTGTTACAGTGTGTGTGTGTGGAGTTTTGTATGTGTAGGGGTTGGGCAGGATGGGGGAATGTGGTGGATGCGTGTGGTGGTGGATATGTGCCCATGTGAAAGGTGGAGCAGTACATTTCTTTTCAGTTTTTCAACTTGTTCAAATTTATTTATTGCAAAGTGAAATTTGAATCATAACACATATTAACATTGAAGGTTTTAAAGTAGTAATCTACAGCAAACCTTTTTCTTTTTCTTGTTCGATGCAGCGGAGTACTGTCTGGGTTTTCACCTGATGAAGCGTCAGCCTGCCTTGATGTCTCAGCATCTGCTGGAGAGCATCTTTGTCTTCAATGACTACACCAAACACAACGGTCAGTACACTTACCATATTTTTCGGATCATTAGGCGCTGCTGGGTATAAGGCGAAATAGGGCAATTTTCAAGAAAAATCTGAACAAAGTTAAAGTAAAAGGCGCCCTCGTTTATAAGGCGATACACACCTCGCAAAAGAAAGTCGAATTTTGAAGCCCATTACACGTCCTGTAAACGCTTATCGACCGCCATTACTGCTGTCATAAACGAGAGTTGGCTCCCATCTCAAATAATCAGACTTCCGGTTGTTGTGTTTGGACTTTTCTTCGCGAAAATGTGTAGAATTATGGCATTTTAAGCTCTACAACGATGCTTTTTACATCCAATGAAGTTTTATGGCATCTGTTGGACGGTATCTTGGATGATAATAGGGATTTTGAAGCATTTTAACGTGAGTATTCGTCGTATCGGCGACTCGTTACTACTTTCGATGTTGTGACTCACAGTAGACTGTACTGAGTACGGCAATCAATTGCCTCTCTCTTCTCACGATTTTGTTCACTAATAGGGCGCCCTCGTTTATTAGGCGCAATAGGTCGAAATTGGAGAAAAAATATCGCCTTATAGTCCGAAAAATTACGGTAAAGTTATAATTAATCCATTCCTCAAAAGGACCGATTTGTGCATTTGAAAACCACCACCCTGCCTCAGACACCAGCAGGGCTGCCTACCATCCCCCCTATGGGGTATTTGTCCCTGGAAACAGTCAAAAATGGCACCCTGTCCTTGGAATCACACTTTTCTGTCTGGTGTCCTTGGAAACTGAGTAGAATCAACATTTTGTTGAGCAGTCACTTTGTCTTGTTTGCTGACCTTACTGTTGAACACAGGAAAACCCAAAACAAAAGATACCGTTGACATTTTCCTTACTGACATGTTACACATAGGTTACTGAAAACCAAAGGATCTTGAATATTGAAGCACAATGACACCAAAAAGAATCAAGAAGACTACCAAAAAAATCGTCGCAGAAATGTTGCTAGATAATGAAATAATCAGCTGTTAATTTTGATTTTGACTTGTGGATACCATAACATTCTAAAGTATTGTCCCTGGATATGTTCTCTGGGCAAGTTCCCCCCCCTGGTTGCCTTTAATTTACAGATAAACATCTATTTTAAGGAATTCCAAAATGTCCGGAAAAATCGGTCGTAAATTGGGGTCGTCTGTCCGGAGGTTTTCACTAAGCCGTAGACAGACAAACCTCAGCACATTTCATACTCTCTTCTTCATGCACACATACACTGACATATTAAAACTGGATTTGGGTCTTTCCAACTCCATAGAATTGTGCAATCGATGTATTACAGTTTCATTTCGCCGACTTCTGTTAATCACCTCCACTCTGGTCCAAAGTCAGTGGTTTTCTTTTTTCAAAGTCAGTGGTTTTCGTGCTTTTCCTGCGCTTTCCGCCATCTTTTCTACAACGAGGGAAGCGATTCCGCTTTCAGGCCCTTGACCATGGTTGTTTCACTTTGCTCGAAGTTTATGCAGACGACAACAACGGTCATAAAAACCAACAAATTGGCGGTCGTTAGTCGCGTTTTAGAGGAAGTCGTTTAGGAGAGGTCGTTTGCATAGTAAAATGCATCTGTGCCATCAAATCCGGTCTCAAATGAGAGGTGGACGCTTAACAGAGGGTCGTAAAATAGGGGTTTGTCTGTAACCAAATTTTTCTGACTATAAAGGCGATAACTTTTTTTTTCCCGACCCAGACCCCTTCGCCTTATAATGTGACTGATGAAATATTAAGAAAATATTGTAACAAAATCTGAAATTTGGTTAAAATTTGGGGTGTGCGCCTTATGCCTTATAGTCCGAAAAATAAAACCGTAGTTTTTCTCTCTGGAAACAGTTTGCAGAGGGTAGGCAAGCAGAAGTGGTTTTAGGCTGAAGGGACCAGGCATGGGGATGAGCCCTTCCAGGGATTTTAAAATGAGTTTTCCCTCCCTTCCTCCTTCTTTTTCTCTCCCCGTCCCCTAGATGGACTGCCTTCTATGGGTAACGAGCTGTATCTACCTCAGACTGCTGTTTGCCCGTAAAATAGGGATCTTGTTCGTGGGCCCCATGGGGTATCTAGAAGATGGACTGCCTTCTATGGGTAACGAGCTGTATCTACCTCTGACTGCTGTTTGCCCCTAGCTGGGGATCTGGTTCGTGGACCCCATGGCACCTCTATAATATGGACTGCCTTCTATGGGAAAAGAGCAGTATTGTCAAAAAATTGAAGTTGGGTTAAATTTGGGTTTGTGGTTCGTGGGCCTTATGGGGTATCGAGAAAATGGACGGTAGTCTTCTCTGCTGGAAACAGTTGCAGAGCTGTAGGCAGCTAGATCTCTTTCTGGCTGAAACTACCCTCACGGCAGGGTACCCCAACCTGGACTTAGCTGTTTTGGGATTGCCCTAGGCTGGGGATCTGGTTTCCTGGGGGGCCCCCATGGGGTCCCCTAGATGGACTGCCTTCTATGGGTAACGAGCTGTATCTACCTCTGACTGCTGTTTGCCCCTAGCTGGGGATCTGGTTCGTGGGCCCCATGGGGTATCTAGAAGATGGACTGCCTTCTATGGGTAACGAGCTGTATCTACCTCTGACTGCTGTTTGCCCCTAGCTGGGGATCTGGTTCGTGGGCCCCATGGGGTATCTAGAAGATGGACTGCCTTCTATGGGTAACGAGCTGTATCTACCTCTGACTGCTGTTTGCCCGTAGCTGGGGATCTGGTTCGTGGGCCCCATGGGGTATCTAGAAGATGGACTGCCTTCTATAGCTAACGAGCTGTATCTACCTCAGTACCTGACTGCTGTTTGCCCCTAGCTGGGGATCTGGTTCCTGGGCCCCATGGGGTATACATCCACCGTGGCTTGAGTGATGTATGTGTAGGGGCCTGCCTTCATTTTATGAAGTTCTACTAAACTTTAGTGGGGAAACTAAACGTTTGTTACTTTCTAAACTCAGTAAACCATTTAACTTAACCCCTTTGACTGCAGAGAAAATTAAGGAAAAAAACATTGGCAAATCATGCCATGAAAGACAACTGATAGAGCCAATCTGGCAATGGTCTGGGGATATAACTCTCTTGACTGGGTAGAGCAAACGCCAACATATTTGGGTTTCTCCTCTTCATCTGATGACAATCAGTGGATGTCATCAGGTCAGTATGTAATACGTTGGTGGCAGTCAAGGGGTATTTAGAAAGTAACAACGTTTAGTTTCCCACTTAAGTTTTGGTAGACTTCATGAAACATTAAGCAGATCTCTTAAGAGTCCTCATAGTTCAGCCTGGGATGCCAATGTGACTCCTATTTATCATCTATGGCCGTGCAAGAGCTGCGCTAGATCTTACTGAATCGGTCACGGGGCGTACACAGAGAAAGAGGCTTACAACGTCATTATGAACATTGAAAGTTACATCTTGTCTGACATAACATTGACAAAGACTTGAGTCTTTCGGATGAGAACGATAAACTGAGGTCCCCGTGTGCCCATGTACTTAGCACATGTTAAGCTAGTTGGCACGAAAAAGTTTGTCATTTTGTCAAAATTTAACCCCCCCTCCTTCCCATCTGTTCACGCACAAAAATTGCATGCAAAAACTTTTTTTTTTATGGGTGGCGCGCCCTGGCTGTGATGCGCTCTCCAGTGGAGCAACCCGAATTTCACAGAGACACCTATGTGACTATAGTACTAGTACCTACAATGGAAGTGAATAAAATTTTGGCATGGGTGTTTTTCTTAAGCTGGCGCAAAAACACGCATTTGCAAGAAACGTAAACTTTTCTTCACATGCTCTGGTTTCACTTTTCAGGTGTTTACAAGTATCGGCAGACGGACAGAGAGAGGGGCTGGTTCTCGCTCAAAGGGAAAGACAACCAAAGGTAAAAGGTTTGATGGTTAGACTTTAGCACAATCTGCGTTTCTTGTCTTGTTCTCTTTATACGGTGTACCCCTCTAATAAGACGCTCGCAAATGCGACCTTATCCTCACATAACGACTGATTTTTTTTTTCCCGACACATTCCCTATATATCCTATCCGTGACATGTAACGACTTTTTCCTAAGTTGTTCAGACTTTACGACCCGATTTCAGGGGTTTGAGATGCGACCACAATCTTATCTTTTTGCAGTCAAGTTCATGCAATCGATCTCCGTACAATGAAAAGCAGACGACCTCGTGATCGAAAGTCATTGCAACGGGCCCCCGATGTGCAACTTCGATGGCCCTGTTGCAACTCACACACAAACTACACATAAAGTACAGACCTAATCTTCGCCATAACGGACCTACTAAAATGGATTATGCACAACGACACAACACACACAAAACATGACAGAGTAACGCTCTGGCAGTTCCATTTTTAGTCACAGTTTTGACACACAGAAACGTTACCGCGCAACAATTCGGCTGACAAAAAATGGCACCGCAGATACGAAATCACGCAAACGCTAATGCGCCAGCTCTTTCATTTATCGATTTGTGATTGTTTGCATTACAAGCGAGAGTTGTAGTGCACACACTAAAGCCGTTTATCATCCCTGATAGCGGAAGGAGCTTGGTCCTCTAATCGCCCACCCCTCATATAAGACTTTTTTCACCGCACTTTCAAGTCTTATTAGAGGGGTACCACTGGATTTCTTATGCCTGCCTGTTCCTCTTTATGCTCGTTTGTTTTTCTCCCGTGTTTTGTCTGTAACAGGTAAGACATATATACGCACCCCCTTTTTTTAAATGTTTTGAAAATTAAAAAGAATTGAACTATCATAAGGAAATCATTAGATTTGTCTCCTTTTGTTTGTTTTCTCATGTGGTCTCGTAACAGGTAGCGCATTGTAAAAGATTTGAACTACCCTATGAAAAGCGTTGGATTTTTATTTTTAATTTAGGTGTTCCGAGAGCATAAACGCCTAAGCTTGTCAGTGTCCTTTGATCAGCAAGCTTCTTTCGGGCATACCGTTTGTTGTACATTGTGTGTTGTTTATGTTGTAAATATTCAGATTAGAAGGTTATGCCATCTTAAGCATGTGTTTGATTTGTTCTACATTGCGGTGTTGTTTTATGTGTACATATTCAAGATTAGAAGGCTATGCCATTCTTAAAGCAGTGTTTGATTTGTTGTACATGCGTGTTTTGTTTTATGTGTACATTATTCAAGATTAGAAGGTCATGCCTTCTTAAAGCAGTGTTGATTTTGTTCTACATTGCGTGATTGTTTATGTGTAACATATTCAAGATTAGAAGGCTAATGCCATTCTTAAAGCAGTAGTTGATTTGTTGTACGTGCGTGTTTGTTTATGTGTAACATATTCAATATTAGAAGGCTATGCCATTCTTAAAGCAGTGTTGATTTGTTTTCTACATTGCGTGTTGTTTTATGTGTAACATATTCAAGATTAGAAGGCTATGCATTCTTAGACAGTGTTGATTTGGTTCTACCTTGCGTGTTGTTTATGTGTAAAAAAAAAAAACCTATTCAAGATTAGAAGGCTATGCCATTCTTAAAGCAGTGTTGATTTGTTCTACCTTGCGTGGTTGTTTATGTGTAACATATTCAAGATTAGAAGGCTATGCCATTTCTAAAGCAGTGTTGATTTGTTCTACTTGCGTGTTGTTTATGTTTAACATATTCAAGTTAGAAGGCTATGCCATTCTTAAAGCAGTGTTGATTTGGTTTTGTACATGCATGTTGTTTATGTGTAACATATTCAAGATTAAAAAAAAAAAAAAAAGAAAAAAAAA
>CM065701.1:25629118-25674132 GCA_017654935.2 Phymorhynchus buccinoides
CCCATATTGAGAAGGTAGCACACAAGCTTGCACATAGCCTATTCCTACTAAAAAAACTTAAACCTTTCATAGATACAGAGGAACGCAAATTATTCTTTCATGCCCACTGTCTCTCTCACGTCAACTATGCATCTGTAGTTTGGGATTCTACCGCCAAATGTCACCTATTAAAACTCAATTATATCTACAAAAGAGCAGCTAAAATTATTCTTCCTGACGCAAACCTCACCACATCAGAAAAACAAGCAAAATTAAACATCCTTCCGTTATATTCACAATTAAAGTACAACAAAGCAATCATGATGTACAAAGTGCATGATGACTTAGTCCCACAATGCCTAAAATGATTAGTTACCCCGGCATCACATCGTTATGGTTCCAGCAACTACATTTTGCCAAACACTAGAATTGACAAATACAAATCAAGTTTTGCCTTCTCAGGTTCCTCAATTTGGAATTCCCTTCCCTCTGCCATTCAGTTATGCCCTTCCATCTCACGATACAAAAAGATGGTGCGGGCAAACATAATTTACAGCCCTGCTTAAATCCTGTGTCATTTTGAACGCACACTGTATAACTGTATTGCCTTGTGTACACCTACATGTGATATGCATGGTATATGTCAATTGAATGTTTACATCTCAGTTATATGCTTTGTTTATTTGTTTGCCTTTAAACTGCTTGTTAAATGTGTTTGGATTGATGTTGCTTTCACCTCCTACTTGTCATCAATTATTTGTTTCACTATGTGTATTTTTTTTTTTAACATTTTTTATATGTATGTATAAACAATGTATGTGTGTATGAGAGAGAGAGAGAGAGAGAGAGAGAGAGAGAGAGAGAGAGAGAGAGAGAGAGAGAGAGAGAGAGAGAGAGAGAGAGAGAGAGTATGTTTGCAAATGTTTTTTTTGTTTCTTAAATTTGTTTTTCTTTTATCCAAGGACAGATTGTAAGAATAGGCATCGCCTAAAATCTTTATCCTTGTCAAATAAAGTTTTTCCAGTGTCTCTCTCTCTCTCTCTCTCTCTCTCTCTCTCTCTCTCTCTCTCTCTCTCTCTCTCTCTCTCTCTCTCTCTCTCTCTCTCTCTCTCTCTCTCTCTCTCTCTCTCTCTCTCTCTCTCTCTGTGAAAAGGTCAGAATGGAAGAATAGGCCTAGCCTAAAATCTTATACATGTACACTAAAGTATCTGAAGTCTGAAGACTCTTTTTCTGTCTGTCTGTCTGTCTGTCTATCTCTCTCTGCCTGTCTCTCTGTCTGTCTCTCTCTCTCTCTCTCTCTCTCTCTCTCTCTCTCTCTCTCTCTCTCTCTCTCTCTCTCTCTCTCTCTCTCTCTCTCTCTCTCTCTCTCTCTCTCTCTCTCTCTCTCTCTCTCTCTCTCTCTCTCTCTCTCTCTCTCTCTCTCTCTCTCTCACACACACACACACACACACACACACACACACACACACACACACACACACACACACACACACACACACACACACACACACACACGTACACACACACGTTTATGTTGTATTACTTAATTTGGCAAAGTTTGTTTTGTCATATGGAGGGATCTAGTATTATTTACTGGTTTTATAAACACAAACACTAACACAAGCTCTCTCTCTCTCTCTCTCTCTCTCTCTCTCTCTCTCTCTCTCTCTCTCTCTCTCTCTCTCTCTCTCTCTCTCTCTCTCTCTCTCTCACACACACACACACACACACACACACACACACACACACACACACACACACACACACACACACACACACACACACACACACACACACACACCAACAACAACAACAACATACAGTATTTATTCGGCGCTGAATCTTGATAGAAATCAAATCAAAGCGCACACACACGTTAGCATTCAAAGCGCATTCAAACACAAACGCATTACAACGCGAACACACACAGATAACATAAATGGAATATAGCAGAAACAGACCTAATGGCAAGAGAGAGAAGATAAAGACACACACACACACACACACACACACACACACACACACACACACACACACACACACACACACACACACACACACACACACACACACACACACACACACACTCACACGCGCGCGCGGAAGCGTGAGCGTACCAAATCAAGCCTAGATCTATTTACTGGACACATTTACTTTTCGCTTCCTCAGTGATTTAGGTTCATTTTTCAACATCTACTCTGCTTTCATTCAATCACATGGTTCGAACAACCATTGTGGTTTTAGTTCAAGAGAGATGCAGTATCGTTAATCAGAACACACGTGTTGCTAAGGTCAAATAAAAGGTAAATTTCCTGTGGGTCTTTCCTGCCAGGGTGAGTCCATTTCTCACGGGTTACTTGGTTGCAAAGCGTGCTAGATAACTTTGTTGCTTTTAGTTCAATTTACCTTTAAGTATATTTTATTTCCTTGTCTTTCTTTAGTGTTCGTGTGCCCATAGTTATTAAGATGATTTTACGACATAATAAAACAAAATTGAACTTGAGTTTTATATACCTACAAAGATTACTTTCTACTGAAAGTTGCCCACTATTTTAAACTTGGCCTCCAGCGGATTTGAAACAAGGATATATTAAAGATCTAAAATCCGTAGAAAAAAATAATATATAATAAAAAATAAAATAAAAAATCCTGTTTTTACAAATGTTATCGCCGGGACTTAACAAAAGATAACAATGATAACGTTGTACCACTTGTCGTTTTCACAGATAACATGTTAGACTCCGACATAAACCCATTTATAGGTCCTTAAATTAAAAAATGTCACCAAAATGTATTATATCAACCATCAAGAACAGTAAGAACTGGGCATGGACAGGCCCCTGTAAAGTGTAAATAGTTCAGGGCACAAACGCTGGATTGAGGGGGGCTTTTATACGAAGACCCGCTTTTGTCCAGCGCTCCATACAGTTTCTTTGTATTATTAACTACTGAACAGGACGAACACATTAACACGCCACCCAGAATCATTCAAAACCTAAATTTGGTCGACCTGTTGCATACAGTATGTGAAATTACAAAAAGGATAGAACTGAACTCTGCCCGATATAGGGGGTTTATAGGCCAGATTTTCCCTCCTCCCCCAAAGAGGGTAGAGGGCTGGGGGGAAAATGAACCCTGTGATGTTTAGGTTTTGGGTACACTAACCAATGCAACAAACCCCCAAAAAATCAATTGAGCGAGACGACATATTATTAACATCCCTGACTAAAACTGTAATGGCGAGCTCTGCATGAGAAAAACGTTGTGAAAGTTTATAGTTTCCTCAAGTTTATGGTTTTGTCCTATTAACTAAGCTGATAGAAGTTCAGAGCCAACTACACAATCGCTACATTCATATGCACAAAAAATCAGTTTGAAGCAGACGGTGGTTCTCCTTTTCTTACAATCAATCTGATGTTGATAACAAGATGGTTAAGTTTGTGAAGAGTTACTTTTGAAAATATATGTCTAATCTCCTTTTCATACAATCAATCTGATGTTGATAACAAGATGGTTAAGTTTGTGAAGAGTAACTTTTGAAAATATATGTCTAATCTCCTTTTCTTACAATCAATCTGATGTTGATGACATGAGTGAAATAGAAACACCCGAGGTGCTAATGGGACCCAGAGATGCACCAAGCCACGCCCTTGCCCGCCCCCCCCCCATCCCATTCACGCGAGAGCAGCCTTGCTCAAGCCTTGGAAGTCCGTATCGTGTTACTGGGGAGCATGCACACACGGAACATTCCATTCAGTATACAAAGGCACATAGCTACTCCAGGCTTGGTGACCATCAGATACGATACAAAGCAGTCCTTGGCGAAATGTCCCCATGGGTAGTACCAGCCCGTTTTTCATGACCACAAAGCCCAACGGCAAAAAAACACCCCACTCAGAAACACAGAAAGCATCCAACAGCCCCCACCAAGGACAAGCGAGGCCAGTGCATCCCTAGACAAAAAGGCACAGGCTCTCGCCTTACGGACTAACATGCCTCAGAAGAGAGTCTTTTCTTACAATCAAGCTGATGTTGCTGACAAGATGGTGTTATGTAATGTTTAAAAAAGATTATAATGTGTGGATTTCAGAAAACATATGCATGGGTTCAACTTTTTTGTTCTCACAAAGATTGGTGTTTCCAAATTGAAGGTTGGTTGCTATTGTTTTGAGTGTTGGCCAGTATGGGTTAGGAATAGATTTCCATTTTTTGTAAATTTTACCTGAAAAAGAAGAATTGTTTTTATATGTCAAAAAGAAAAGGAAAAAGAATGGAACAGCAAATGGATTTGAAGCCATAAGGGGCAGTTTGAAGTTGGCCTTCCTTCCTTCCTTCTTTTGAGTGACCACATTCACACTTGAGGCGTTGCCCCCTGAGCCACCCCTCCCCCCTCCCCCCAACAGGGCTCTGCCCCTCCTGTACCCAGCTGAGGCTGGGGTGGCCCCTGGGCCCCAGCCTTTAAGTGTTTTTGATTTGGGTTAGTTGCACCCATGTGTATGTCTTTTCCTCCTACTTCGTGTTGATAAGATGATGATGTGTGAATCAACAGATCTAACAGAGAGGACCCCATCTTGACCTGGCAGCTTCTGACGCTGATCAGCATGAAGGAGAACGCAGACTTGAGGTAGAGCTAAAATTTATGATTGTTGAAAAGACTTTGTCTAAATGTTGAAACATGTTAGTTACCATATTTTTCGGATCATTAGACGCTGCTGTGTATAAGGCGAATAGGGCAATTCTTCAAGAAAAAATACTGAAAAAATTAAGCTTACCGACCGCCATTACTGCAGTCATAGATGAGAGTTGGCTCCCCTTTCAAATAATCGAACTTCCATTTTTGCGACTTCTGATTGTTGTGTTTGGACTTTTCGTCACGACAACTGGTAGAATTATGGCAATTTAAGCCCTGCAACAATGCTTTTTACATCCAATTAAGGGTTATGGCATCTGTTGGACGGTATCTCAGATGATAATAGGGATTTTGAAGCATTTTAACATGAGTATTTGCCATGTCAGTGACTCGTGAAATCATTGCCTCTCTTCTCATGATTTTGTACACTAATAGGACGCCCTGGATTATTAGGCGCATAGGTCGAAATTGGATAACAAAAGTATCGCCTTATAGTCCAAAAATTACGCTGTTCTTTTGTGTCTTTGATTACAAACTTATATCCGTGTGCCTTTGCAGACAGTTGGTTTGTATTGCTGGTAATATAGGATTTTTAAATCTCAACTTTGACACAAGTACTGTACTTTTCGGCTCATTAGGCGCTGCTGTGTATAAGGCGAATAGGGCAATTTTCAAGAAAAATCTGACAAAATCCAAGTAAAAGGCGCCCTCGTTTATAAGGCAATACACACCTCGCAACAGAAAGTCGAAGTTTGAAGCCCGTACACGTCCTGTAAACACTTACCGACCGCCATTACTGCTGTCATAAATGAGAGTTGGCTCCCTTCTCAAATAATCGAAACTTCCGTTTTTGCGACTTCCGGTTGTTGTGTTTGGCCAATTCTTCGCGAAAACTGGTAGAATTATGGCATTTTAAGCTCTACAACGATGCTTTTTACATCCAGTGAAGGGTTATGGCATCTGTTGGACGGTATCTCGGATGATAACAGGGATTTTCATCGTGAGTATTCGTCGTATCGGCGACTCGTTACGACTTTCGATGTCGTGACTCACAGTAGACTGTACTGAGTACGGCAATCGTTGCCTCTCTTCTCACAATTTTGTTCACTAATAGGGCGCCCTCGTTTATTAGGCGCATAGGTCGAAATTGGAGAAAAAAATATCGCCTTATAGTCCGAAAAATACGGTACCTAAGCTTCATAGGATGAAATAAATATTGGCACAAGTACATGGATGTAACTATGCCAGATAGTGTCGACTGGCCTGTTTTGTGTGTGTTTTTAAATGTAATATGGGAATCTAGTGTAAAGTGGCACAGAGGTAACGCGTTCGCCTTGTGTCAAGTGAACCCGAGTTCGAACCTGGTTATGGGGGATTTTTCCTCTCACTTTGCACTAGGCCTTACGGTCTGAACATGGAGTCTTTCGGATGAGACGATAAACCGAGGTCCCGTGTGCCATGCATGCACTTAGCACATGTTAAACCCAGTGGCAACGAAAAAGTTGTCATTTGGTCAAAATTTACCCCCCCCTCCTTTCTCATCAGTCACACAAAACATCGCATGCAAAAAAAAAAAACAAGGCGTGGCGCGCCTCTGGCTGCAAAACAACACGCTCTCCAAGTGCAACCAGCAACCCCCGAATTTCACAAGGGACGCCTCTGTGACTATAAGTACCTAATACGTAATACCTAATCTTCAAGATTTTACTGTTGATGCTCGGGAAGTGCCTCAAATTTCTTAAAATATTAACTATATTTTCATTTTAAGTGGGTTTTTTTTTTTTACTGGTTGCATTTACGGTACAGGTAGCCATGACTATGATTGAAGCTGTATTTTGTTTGTCAATGACATTCCTTTGATAATTTATCGTCTGGTGTGAGCAGGCGTCATTTCAAGAAGATGTGCCGACTGTGGGAGAGACAGAAGAAACTGACACCTTCACTGATCTCATCCGTCTTGAGCCATGTGGGAACCGGCAACAACAAGGTTTGTATCAATTGTGTTTGTTCTGTTCACCCTCTCGCTTTCGTATTTCTTACAGAAAAAATATCTTTTTTTCTTCTTCTTTTTTGGTCCCATCTTATGGGTCCCACACCGCTCATTCTGAATGCCAACTCGCAGCTACACCCCGGCTTGCTCAAGTCGCAGAATCCGAGACCAGCAGTCCAAGGGGAGCGAATCTATGTTAGGCTGTCAGGATGCAACCAACCGAGGAGACACTGCACTGCTGCTGAGTCACTTCGGTAGAGTTCAGCGGAGCCTGTTCAGGACACCACCTACTAAGCCCCCTACTGACGACACTATTCTCTTAGTCGCGGAGCCAGCGTGAGTGAGGTCCTCCTCCGAGGGCGCCACCACGACCGTCCACCGACAGCTCCCCAGAACACACTGATCCCCGTGACTTTGACCCGAACGCACCAAGGCATAGACTGGATTGGAAACGAAACTGATGTCACCATGAGAGCAGGACATCTAAAGCCACAGAATTTGAGACATTTGTTTTTCTTTTTAATGATTGATGGAAATGAGGCTGATGACAACAATGATGATGATGATGTTAAGGAGTTCTGTATCGGTCTGAGACTGCATAACAGGGCTGTATTCTACGCTTCCTTTCATAATGATATCCCGGCGTTAACCAGGCCTGAGAACTACAGACACCTGCAGTGTTGGTCTTGAAATTAGAACAACACTCTCAGAATCGCATCCGTTAAGCGGATGAAGCTCGACTGTGTGGTTTCAGTCTTCCCATTAAGCCCATAGCCACTCACTCTGGGTAAGAGTCGGTCCAGGACTGAAAAACCCCTCGCCTCTGATGGGATTCGAACCTGTGACCTCCCAGCCAGTAGTCCGTGACGCTAACCACTACGCCATGGAGGCTGGTGAAAAAATATCTTCTAGTGTTCAAGTTTGTCCTGCATTTTCAAGAAACTTTGTCTTTTAAAGCACATAGAGCACCATACATGTCAAGTGGGGGCAAGCTACTGCAGGTTTGGGGCAACTTGAATACTTGGAGGTAACTTCCAGCCAACTGTTTCTGGCAATGCAAGGAGGTTAATCTTTGTTAACTGTTTGGTGCTCAGATAAAGAGAGAGATTGTTTGTGTGTGTGTGTGTGCATGCATGTGAGTGCACGTACAGGCAAGTACATGAACGTGTTTATGTGTGTAGGCTGCCTGGAGCGTGCTAGCAGATGTGAGCAGCACTCATATGGCTCTGAACGTGAAGCCCGTTCTGGGGTACTGGGCTGAGCACTGCCACACCATTGCTGGTCAGGTTATAACTCGACACTGTCTGTGTCTGTCTGTCTCTCTCTCTTCATGTCGGTCCATTACACTGCGTTGTTATCTTGTTACTGGTATTATGTTGTGCTTTGTACCAATTTGTTAATGCAGCCTGTAAGCTTTAAAGAAATAAATTCATTCATTTATCCTCTCTCTTTTCTCTCTCTGTCTCTCTCTCTCTCTCTCTCTCTCTCTCTCTCTCTCTCTCTCTCTCTCTCTCTCTCTCTCTTTTCTCTCTCTCTCTGCATCTCGCTCTGTCTCTCTCTCTCTCTCTCTCTCTCTCTCTCCCCTCTCTCTCTCTCTGCATCTCTCTCTCTCGCTCTCTCTCTCTCTCTCTCTCTCTCTCTCTCTCTCTCTCTCTCTCTCTCTCTCTCTCTCTCTCTCTCTCTCTCTCTCTCTCTCCCTTTTTTTGCACTCATTCATACGGCTCTGAACATGAAGCCAATTCTGGAGTATGGACTGAACGTTGCCACACTGTTGCAGGTCAGAGTAAAACTTCTTAACACGAATCAGTCATTCATACCCAACACACGCTTGAATGCACATACATGCATGCAAATATGCACACATACACAGCTACACAAAAAAAACACACCGTCTAATATCACGAGAATTGGATAGACGGTAAATGATAGACACACACACACACACACACACACACACACACAAAACACACAAGTACAAGCCACATGTAAGCACACACATGTACACGCGCTTGTGCACAGACACACGCACATACACACATATGCACGCAAACACACACACACACACACACACGCCAACACAACTCTCTTGTTCCCTCACTGCTTAACAAGTCAGTTCAACTCGACATGAATCAGTCACATGCATATGCTCGCGTGCCCACTCAAGCACAAAAACACACACACACACACACACAAACATGCACACGCACACACACACACACACACACACACGCCAACACAACTCTCTTGTTCCCTCACTGCCCAACAATAACAAGTCAGTTCAACTCGACATGAATCAGTCACATGCATATGCTCGCGTGCCCACTCAAGCACAAACACACACACACACACACACACACACACAAACATGCACACGCACAAACACACACACTTTCTCTCTCAAACAATATCCAAACTTAGCAAGGTGTACCTACATGCAAACACTCCTTGAAATCATTTACCCCCCATGGGGATACGGGGGGGGGGGTCTTTGTATAAATAGTTCCCCCACCTTCTGGAAGTTCTGTGCTTGTAACTTCCTCTCATCTGTCACTCTCTTTGACTCTGCCTTTTCCCTTTGCTTTCTGTCATCTACTATCTTTCTGCATTACCGGTCCATTCTCCTGTCTTTTTTTTAGAAACACTTTCAAAAAGATTTCCTCCAGCCGAAGTCGGACTTGCTGGGCCTAACTACAGGGAAACCCATTTAGTACGAGTACGGTTTAAACGAGAGCCCGTGTGTAACGAGTGGTTTCAAAATTCCCGACCACAAGCCTTCTTTTTCCTTGTTAAATAATTCTGCATACAACGAGCTCGCTACAACGAGCAACTTGCATATAACGTACAATTTATTGACTCCCAAAGTCAAGCTTTTATGCAAAAACTACATGGTTAGAACGAGAACGCACTTACAACCACACCGCCATCCCAAAGTCAAGCTTTCTTGCACAACTACCTGGCTAGAACGAGAACACACTGACAACAACATCGCCATCTTGACTAACCCCTCGATATGTAAGCGGCATTCTGATTGGCCGATATAACAACTTGGGTGTCTGCAGCGCAAGCAGACGACACTGGACTCACTCTTTGCGCACTGATCTTGTGACTTCCGGGAAATTTTAACTTTCTCTTAAAGCGCGTGTGTGGATTTTATGTTTTTGATGTTATCGTGTGTTAATAAACTGTTTTAAAGTGTTTGTAATCGGCATTAAAAACCCTATGGATACAGGATACTGGGCTTACAACCATGCTTTGTTGGGTAAGTGTGTTGTTTCCGTTTTTCTGTCTTTTTCACACTTTACCAGCACGCACATCACAGTAGATGTGAGGAGCGATTGATAGGTTCGTCAGGGTTGCCAAAATCGATAAAATGGTTTGAACGAGCAATGCTTACGAGTAAATTGGCCCTCTCCCCTGGAATTCGTACTAAACGGGTTTCACTGTATTTCTTAGTTAGGCGCATAATGGCAGCATGACGCATCTGCGCTCATAATTGACCGGAAACTGTCTGAGCGATTGAAGAAGAAGAAATCCATTGTCTTTATTTATTGGTGACTGTCATTGTTATCCCAGACTCCACAGACAACGAGACGTGGGAAAACGTTCTGCAAATCATCGCCTTCAAGGCGCAGGCTATTCCTGCTGACCAGCGCTCCAAACTGATTGGTAAGTCAATGGAAATTGGGGGGAAGGGGGGTCAGGCAGATCAACCGTCTTGCGCCCCCTGTGGGGATACTGAGGAATCTTTCTTACAAATAGTTCCCCCATCTTCCGGAAGTTCTGTGCTTGTAGCTTCCTCTAATCTGTTTGACTCTGCCTTTTCCCTTTGCTTACTGCCATCTACTGTCTTTCTGCCTTACTGGTCCATTCTTCTTGTTCCAGAAACTCTTGCAAAGATTTTATCCATCCGAAGGCGAACATGCTGGGCCTGTTTATTTCTTAACTTAGGCGCATAATGGCAGCATGACACATCTGCGCTCATATGACGGGAAGCAAAACAGTGTAAGCAGTCGACAAAAGAAAAGAAAGAAAAGAGCTCTTGCATTCACAACTCCCTAACCGCTTGGCTTCTGTTGTGGACTTCGAAATTCTGTTTCAATGGCTATGCCAGCCAGACTTCACATGTGGTGTTAGCTTTCACTGCAGACATGTGCCAGCCAGACTTCACATGTGGTGTTAGCTTTCACTGCAGACATGTGCCGGACAGCCCCGAAAGTAGCACTGCTGCTGTGTGTGTGTGTGTGTGTGTGCTCTTCAGCTTATCTTCCTTCCACTGTAAGTGATTCGGACGGGTGTGTGTGTTCTTCAATTTAATGTCCTTCCACTAAAAGTGATTCAGACAAAATTATATTGCAGTGTGTTTTTGGTGTGGTTGACACACGAACAGGTGTGTGTGTGCGTGCGTGCGTGTATGGGTGTGTGTGTGTGTGAATCAGAATCGGAATCAGAATCATTTTTAATTGGCTTTAAGAACCGTTACAAGGGTTTGTATGACATAAAAGGAACAACAAAACAAACGATGAAAGAATAATAAAATGCCTACTACTAAGTAAACCTCATTTTCGATTATGAAAAAATTGAATTACTCTTCTTATAATGAATTGTGTGTGTGTGAACAGTTGAAAATATTTCATGGGGGGGTCTTTAGAAGAGGGAGGGTGGGGGTTGTTTGGTTTTTATTACTCTTGCTGCAACTACTGTATTTTTCGCACTATACCTTATTTATTACAAGGCCCCCCCCCCAATTTTCCACAAAAATCAGATTATGTTATTATATTTTCTTCTGTTTTAGTAGTCATATCATAAGGCGCAGCAGGGGTCTCATTCTGGGAAAAAGGTATCGCTTTATAGTCAGAAAAATACGTTAGTTACTATCAAATTAGTTCATTTCACTTTGTTGCATAACCAGTTGATAAGCCCCTGTTTGGAGCGTTGCGCGTTCAACGTGTGTGTGCGCATTTGACATATAGCATTTGCTTTGTCGTTGCAGATGAGTTCAAGGGCTTTTTGCTACGATTTGACCTGAAGGCAGAGTTACGCGTTCAATGTGTGTGTGCACATTTGACATATAGCATTTGCTTTGTCGTTGCAGATGAGTTCAAGGGCTTTTTGCTACGATTTGACCTGAAGGCAGAGTTACGCGTTCAACGTGTGTGTGCACATTTGACATATAGCATTTGCTTTGTCGTTGCAGATGAGTTCAAGGGCTTTTTGCTACGATTTGACCTGAAGGCAGAGTTACGCGTTCAACGTGTGCGTGCGCATTTGACATATAGCATTTGCTTTGTCGTTGCAGATGAGTTCAAGGGCTTTTTGCTACGATTTGACCTGAAGGCAGAGTTACGCGTTCAACGTGTGTGTGCACATTTGACATATAGCATTTGCTTTGTCGTTGCAGATGAGTTCAAGGGCTTTTTGCTACGATTTGACCTGAAGGCAGAGTTACGCGTTCAACGTGTGTGTGCACATTTGACATATAGCATTTGCTTTGTCGTTGCAGATGAGTTCAAGGGCTTTTTGCTGCGATTTGACCTGAAAGCAGAGTTGGTGTCAGCGTTTTCGACAGCAATCCATCAAGTGAGAGAAGTCCCTCCATTTTCTCTTTGGTTCTTCTTCTTCTTCTTCGTTCGCTCAGACAGTTTCCTGTCATATGAGCGCAGATGCGTCATGCTGCCGTTATGCGCCTAACTAATAAATAGTTAGACCCAGCAAGTCGGACTTCGACTGGAGGAAATGTTTTTGAAAGTGTTTCATGAAAAAAGGCAGGAGAATGGACCGGTAAGGCAGAAAGATAGATGACAGTTAGCAAAGGGAAAAGGCAGAGTCAAAGAGAGTGACAGACAAGCACAGAACTTCCAGAAGGTGGGGGAACTATTTGTATGAAAGACCCCCCGGTATCCGCACGGATATCCCCCCTCTTTTGGTCTTTGCATGAATTCTTATCAATTTACCTGTTTTTGGAATTATATTGAATATCAAGAAAATCAGAGCAAAAATGTTTCCTTAGTGCAAGAATGCAGTCGCTGGACACTGGATTTAAATTGAGTCTTTTTTGCCTGTGTGTTGATGTTTACATTGTTATTGTTTCCGTGTCTTCTGTGATTGGTTCAGATGAGTCAGGTGACCTTCGGAGAGGATTTCCGCGGCTATAAATTGAGTCTTTTTGCCTGTGTGTTGATGTTGACATTGTTATTCTTTCCGTCTCTTCTGTGATTGGTTCAGCTGAGTCAGGTGACCGTGGATGATTTCCGCGGCTATAAATTGAGTCTTTTTGCCTGTGTGTTGATGTTGACATTGTTATTCTTTCCGTCTCTTCTGTGATTGGTTCAGCTGAGTCAGGTGACCTTCGGGGAGGATTTCCGCGGCGGTCAGAAGTGGGGGAGGGAGGTGCTGGGCGCCAGTGACCGCTACCTGTCTGTCCTCGTGCTTGACCAGGACATGTCTGGTTGGTTCATTGATGTGTTACGTTGACTTGTAACTGTCAAACTGGGCGATTGGTGCGCGTGTTTGTGTTTGTTGTTGTTCTTTGATTTAATGTCTTTTCACTAAAAGTGATATTAGATTGCATATTCATTCATCCAACCTATCTTTTGTTTACAAACACATCGCCTAATTGCCTTAGAAACGAAAATTTAGTGTTTTTTTACTTCGCTTCTTTTCCCATCTTCACCTGTTTGTGTTAATGTGTAGCGTTGTGATGTTTTTTAGTTCAGTTATAAAAGTGATATTAGACAAGAAAGGTGTGTGTGTGTATGAATGTGTGTGCGTTGTGTTGTGTGTGTGTGTGTGTCTTCTTAGGTCTTATTCTCAAATTGTGTGTGTTTGTTATCTTCTTTTTGTTTGTCTTTGTATAGCGTTTTTGTTTGAATGCGTTATGAATGTTTAACGTGTATACGCGCTTTCGATTTGGTTTGTATTAAGATTTAACACTGTATAAATAGTGTATGTTGTTGTTGTTGAGTGTGTGTGCATTCGTGTGTGTGTGAATGATTTTGTGTGCACACGTGTGTGTGTGTAACATTTACTAGGGTGTGCTAATTAAGAACTAAATTTTAAGAATTTTGTGTGTGTGTTGCTTTGTTGTTGTTGTTGTTTTTCATTGATGTGTTGCCTTCTGAAAATCCTACTGGGCAACGGGGAATGTTGTGTGTGTGTTGTAGTTGTAGTTGTTTCATTGATGCCTTACATTACCTTCATAATGCTTCATTTCCATTTAGGGAGACACATCATTTGACGAAGACAAGCTGACATGCCATATTTTCATCCTTGGTGTCGTGACATTGTTATTATTATTATTATTATTATAATATTCATGCTCACATACTGACTTTCAGGCGATGCGTCGTTTGACGAAGACAAGCTGACGTGCCATATTTTCATCCTTGGTGTCGTGACATTATTAGTATTGTTATTATTATTATTATTATAATCATGCTCACATACTGACTTTCAGGCGATGCGTCGTTTGACGAAGACAAGCTGACGTGCCATATTTTCATCCTTGGTGTCGTGACATTATTAGTATTATTAGTAGTAGTAGTATTATAATCATGCTCACATACTGACTTTCAGGCGATACGTCATTTGACGAAGACAAGCTGGCATGTCATCTGTTCACTCTGGGCGTGGTGGCGCTGCTGTGCCCTACCGTCACACCGAAGCGTGTTCCGATGCTGGTGCAATCCTTCATCGCCTCCCCTTGCGTTTCTGTCGCAGGTGATGCCTTTAACTCTTTGGTTTCTGTATTTAGAGAAGTCTCAATTACTGATCATTCCAGAGAACCTCTTTAGCTGCTGATAAATTTTATCCAGTTAATTCCTACGGGCCTCTTTTGCTCGTGATATGATGCATCTGTTATTACTTTGCTCTTCTATAATTGCAATGCAATGAGGGTTTTTCCCTTTCCTTACTGGGGCAAGTATTGTTTATGAAAGAGAAACAGGCTGCTGAAAACATGCCGCATATTCACAATAACATAACACCCCCTTATGCAGTTTTGCTCTCTCTGGAAACCCAGGAATAGGGAGATGGAGAGCTCTATAAAGCTAGGAATCTGCAGTTACTCCCATTCAACCTCAAAAGCGGTTCTCAGGAACGAAAGAGTTCACTCTTCTAACACCATGGTTTTTGTGGGGTTTTTTTACGTTCTTCGTTGTTTGTTGCATCTCAACTGACAAGAGAGGGGTGACAGACCTGTTTATTCTACTCTTTTCGAGTAGTTTTTCTACTCAATTTGGACCTCTACTACTCTTCAAAATTGATAATAATGCTCTTTAATTCTTGATTGCTACTCATTTTCAGTGAACAGTGTTTGATGGTTTAATGAGTACGACTACACATTTCACACCAAAACTACTCATTTTAGCTATCCAGACTACTCGAGACTTGTGTAGGAGGTAAACAGGTCTGGGGTAACTATTTTTTTTCTCTTTGAGTGTGCATGCGTTGCTTTAACGGAAAGAATAAATCACTTTCATAAGCTCTGAAAATAGACAAACACATGGCAGGGTACTTGGCAGTGAATGTCTTTGCATTTTGGTGAGAGTGAATTGTGATGTACCGGGCGGATACATTCATTCGCGCAGGTTGCTAGAAGAATTCACTCATTCCGCCCCGCGCCCCGACAAATTATCAGGCTGAACAGAGCAGTAACTTATTCCGCCTGAGCCCTACAAATGAGCTGTTTAGGTGGAGTTATGATCCCTGGCCCTTGATGCCATGTCTCGTTTGAAGGCAGTTTCTTAGCAATGAGAAACTCACTCTATGTATTTCTCTCTTTGGCTCACGGCGAGCCCTACAAATGAGCTGTTTAGGTGGAGTTATGATCCCTGGCCTTTGACGCCAGGTGGCGTTTCGTTTGAAGGCAGTTTCTTAGCAATGAGAAACTATGTATTTCTCTCTTTGGCTCACAGCAAGCCCTACAAATGAGCTGTTTAGGTGGAGTTGGGATCCCTGGCCCTTGACGCCATGTTTTGTTTGAAGGCAGTTTCTTAGCAGTGAGAAACTCACTCTATGTATTTCTCTCTTTGGCTCACGGCAAGCCCTATAAATGAGCTGTTTAGGTGGAGTTGAGATCCCTGGCCCTTGACGCCATGTTTTGTTTGAAGGCAGTTTCTTAGCAATGAGAAACTCACTCTATGTATTTCTCTCTTTGGCTCACGGCAAGCCCTATAAATGAGCTGTTTAGGTGGAGTTGAGATCCCTGGCCCTTGACGCCATGTTTTGTTTGAAGGCAGTTTCTTAGCAATGAGAAACTCACTCTATGTATTTCTCTCTTTGGCTCACGGCAAGAATATATTTTGCCTTTTATTTGACAAGTAGAAGTAAAGCAGAGGTTCAGATTGTCGGCACGCCCACGCCATTGACCCATGGTTTTTATTATTATGGCACATGTCAACACCTTGTCACAGAACATCATAGGTCATTTGACCAGTTCGAATAAAATATAATAGGTCATTTTCATAAAACGGTAAGTCTGAACTCACTCGGGACTGGCCAAATTATTTCCCCTTGTTCTGTGGGGACTGGGCATTCGACTAGGCTGGGCATTCGACTAGGTTCGTAAAATAATCACCAAAACCAAGTTATGAAGAGTTAGGCATCAATATTTTCAGAAAAGATTAGCAACACCATGCACTAAACGATCGTAAAATATCAGATTCCTTACCTTTGTCGTTTGTCTCCTATTGACGAAAACAGCTAACACATAGAAAGAAAGAAAATTTCACATTCCGATCTTTGACCCCCCTCTACAACCAAAGCTGAAAATAAAGTCTGCAATGATTGGTTGATTTCAAGAGAGGCAAGGTCAAAGCAAACTGAAACTAGGTTATGACTGCACCGGAAAGCTGGTTACACGCCAGAAATCAAAACCTCTTGAAAACTTATGAGCCGGATCCGGGCCATTCGTCCTAAACGGTTGTGCGAGCCATGAGCCGGATCTGGCTCATTCGACCCGAGTGAGTTAATGTAAAGAAAGAAAGAAAGAAAGGAAATACAACTTGAGTGCAACAAAAACTGTTTTCTAGAACACTCTGTTGCAATCAGTCACATAGTTTCACAGACTGCATGTTCAAAGAATGACATGAGAAAAGTTCTGTTTTTTGTTTTGTTTTATTTTTTATATTTTATTTTTTTTGCACGAGAAAAGCTAGTACAGTACTATGCAATGTAAAGTAATAGTACTATTATTTAGTATTAATATTATTAATTGGGAAATTATTTGTACAGTTTATTGTTTTACCTAAGTCAATCTGATCACTCTGGAATCAGTTGCAGCGCATTGATAAAAATCCTTAAATTTGCTAACAGACAAGAAGTAAACATAATAAGTCATATGAGTTTCAGGAAAATTTAAAAATAAAGTGGTGGGTTGGGGAAATCCAAAACACTAAACAACAACACAAATAAAAACAAAACCGACATTTCCGAGCATAACTCCTTTGTCTGGGTACATACATGTAAACAAATCTAGAAATTGACATCATACAAACGCAATATTAAAAATGACGTTTAAAGAGAATTAGGGGAAGTTGGATTAAATGACATTTACAGAAAAATGAAGTTTAACAACAACAGCAGCAACAATAGAGTTGTCACAAAGTCATTTGACCTCTTGCCTGCAAAAACAATAGGTCATTTCAAAATCTTATCAGTCAATGACTGATGACCGGTGCTAAGCTATAATCCCTGTGCCCTTAAGACGCGTCCCATTCCATTCAGTGTTTGTGGCTGATAGTGAGAGTGATGAATGTGCCTCTGTGATTTGAAGCAGATATGCCCGGCACACAATGCCTGCTTATCTGACATTTCATTACTGTAAAATGCCGACTCTAAGCTGCTACTTTTTTCCTCAACTTTGACCCATGCGGCTTATAGACTGATGCGGCTTATCTGTGGATTTTTTTCCCCACTCTACATTTATCAGTATGATTAAATCTGTTTCTGGCCACATTCTTCAGCCTATTTTGAGCTTCTTTAAATTCAAAACTGGTTTTGGTAATCAATAGATTCAAATCTCATGTTTAAAGTATCTGAGAACATTAAATACTCATGTTCTGATAAGAGAATTTCTATATTTGTGTTGGTTTGTGCACGTACAATTTTCTCTGCGGCTTATAAACTGGTGCAGCTTATATGTGAATAAATACCTAATATTTTGTCAATTTAAGGGGTGCGGCTTATATACAGGTGCGGCTTATAGTCCAGTTTTTACGGTACTCTCCCTCTACAAGGTCACCACCAAACCACCCCACCCCCACCCCTCCCCCTTTCTGTCTGTGTCTCTTTCTCTCCTCAGAGAAAAGTCGGCTGCAATGAAGTGTGATAATTAAGGTATGGGGGAGGGAAGGCCTGTTTTTGTGATGTAAAACTTGATTCTTCAGAAACAAAAAGAAAAAAGTCTAAAACTTGAAAAGCTGTCCCTTTGGCCTTTTGTCAAGGTATTTTGTTAACATCTAGTCTTTTTGCTAGATAAATAAAGTATGTTCATTTTGTTCCATGCGCACGTATGCACACACACGCGCGCACACACCACACATACAAAAATTAATCATGTTTAATAATAAAACCATGACACAGCATAAGACTTAGTGGCCCATCATTTTGAAAATTGACCCCTCGTTTTGGGCAGCCAGGGGTCATATGACCCACACTGTCTGAAAACAATCTGAAGCTCTGGTAAAGTAAGCCCGAAGAGTGATCTCCCATGAGGCGAACAGAAGCGCTCATTGTCAAGCAGAATGTGACTAACTAACACACACACAGTGGTAATGATGACTCTGCATTCATATTTCACAGGTGACAGCTCGGGCAACCTGTCAACTGGTTCCCAACCCTTGACCACATCCCAGGGGTCAGAGGTTAGCCAGGAGGGGTCGCAAGGGTCGCAGAGCACGCAAGGGTCGCAAGGCACGCAGAGCACCCAGCCTCTGTCTCAGTTCAGGGGGTGCCGGATGTCGGACAGAGTGCGGGCTGTGGCCTTCCTCACTTTAGGTCAGTGGGCCTTTTCTTTCTTCTTCTTCCATTTAGTATCCACAATCAACAATTTGATTTTTTGATACTGTTTGGTTGAGGTCCGAAGGTCACACACAGAACAAAAACAAATAAAAAACAACCCTAATCTACTGTGACCCAGCCAGCCAAGACCCGTTCAGCGGAAGCTCGGCTGATGCTGAATCGGCAGGAACTGGAACCCTGGAAGCCTTTTTTTTTTTTTTTTTTTTTTTTTTTTTTTTTTAAATTTTAAAAGGGTATTTACAATGGCTAAACAGTAGACTGGAACGAGCTGAGTATAGCGTCAGGCACCGCCTCCTCTGGCAACTTGTTCAAGTATCTGTATACTTTAATATCTCCTAAAGAGAAATTCAGGTTAGGTGCAACAACATGAGTGATGACAGAGATACAACATAACTGAAAGAACATTAATCAAACGTGTGAAACGAAATTATACCAACCAAATAATTATTAAAATTCATTACATCACCTTAGAAATGTGCACATTTAAAACACAGAGAGAGAGAGAAGATCAATAATCATTATTAACTTATAGCAGTCAATCAAATAACAAAATCTGGAATACATCTCGTCATCAACAATCAATGCACATGATAATAGTATCTCCACACATTACAATTACTGCAGTCAGATAGCTGTTAATATTCAATCAGAACACGATAGAATAAGGACTGAGAGAGAGTAAAATGAATCATGAATTTAAGAGATGGATAGAACGTGGTATGAAAGTTTGATTACAGTATGGTTGCAACTTTTCCCTTTTCACAAGGAATTAAGTTTATTTTGTTAATTTTACCTGAAACTGAACTTCTTAAAAAAATATATTAAAAAATTGTCAAAAAAACAAATTGGCAATGGCACGTGAAACGAATCTTTGTATAAACTGTGGTTTTTTTTTTTACAAAACTCTTAACTTCATCTTGGAATTGCAGGAGAGCTATCTAAAGCACCTTCATAATTCTTCTTCTTCTTCTTTGTTCGCTCAGAGAGATTCCTGTCATATGAGCGTAGATGCGTCATGCTGCCGTTATGCGCCCAACTAAGAAATAGTTAGGCCCAGCATGTCCGACTTCGGCTGAAGAAATCCTTGTAAGAATTTATAGGAAAAAAAAGGCAGGAGAATATGGACCAGTAACTGAGTAAGGTATAAAAAAGAAAGTAGCAGATGACAGTAAGCAAAGGGAAAAGACGGAGTCAAAGAGAGTGACAGATTAGAGGAAGTTACAAGCACAGAACTTCCAGAAGGTTGGGGAACTATTTGTACGAAAGACCCCCCCGGTATCCCCACAGGGGATAATTCTAATTTTGCTTCAGCTTCAGGGGGGTGTTGCCCCTCTGAACCCCCCAACGGGGCTCTGCCCCTGTACCCTGCCGGGGCCTGAGCGGCTCATGGACCATACCTTTCAGGTTGTTTTTTTCATTTGGGGGAGTTTCACCCATGCTCCTGAGACTTTCGATTTGTGTGTGTGTGTGTTTGTCCGATCCCAATAGGAATTGTTCGGAAATAATTAAGGGGAATAATTTCATGGTGTGTGGGAGTGATCTTGCTTCAATCGGTCAAACATGGGGAAGTTACTCTACCAAGTACCATCAGGTAGATCACCAGCTCTCACCTCGTGTGTTTGAGCAGACATACAGTACTTAGATTTTAGAACACCGTGCGTCATTCTAAAATGTATGTCATTTATATTTTTACGTCACATTTTGCAAGTTTTATCAGTTTACGGCAACTGGCCACCCCTACTTTTTCTATGAAAAAAATGTTTGCAAGTCGCTGACTCGCATCCTGCGGTTTCAAGCTTCAACGCCATTGTTGAGTAATGGAGGCAACTAATTTTCACGAAGTGCTCTTCCCTAGTTTTTTCCGAAAATCGTCTTTTACCATGTACTCTTTTTTTTCTTTCTTTTTATTTCTTTTAAATAAAGGCAAAGTTGTTTAAAAGATTTATTACAAAAATTGCGTCTGTGTTGTTTTTCTCTTGGGAGGGGGTAGGGTTGATTTGGAGTAGGATACATGATAGTAATTTCACTGTGAATCTGTTGGTGTGGCTTGTTTATATTGCCATATTTTTTTGACTATATTTTTTGGCCGACATGCAGACTGAAGAGTTTTTCTCAAGACAAAACAGCTGTCTTTGCATAGGCATTGTCTATCTCCCCCATTGGGAGAAAAAGTAAATCAGCACATTATTTTATTTTCTTCTTTTCAGAACAGAGAACAAATCGTAAAGTTAAAGTTAAAGTAATTGAGTTTGTTTCTTAGGTTCACAAACACATACATTGGACACAAAAAAAGTTTTATCAAAGCAAACTATATATATATAAGAGGAAAGTTTAATGGTGTGGTTGTTTTTTTCTTCTTCAATTCTTGTATGTTTATATTATTAAAATTCAGATTTTGTTATATTTTCTTACTATGTTAGTAGTCATATTTTATAAGGCGCAGGGGTCTCACTTTGGGAGAGAGAAAAAAGTATCGCCTAATAGTCCGAAAAATACAGTATCTGTCAGAAATTGTTGAAGCCTGTTGGATTTGTTTTTGCGTTTATTTTATACATGCATTTTGCTTTTGGGGAGTTTTTGATGATTATGCAGGGTGTTTTTTGTGTGTGTTTTTTACACTTACAGGCAAGCTGTGTCTCCAAGACAAGCAGGTGGCCAAGAAGTGTGTCCCGGCCATGGCGCGGGAACTGGAGGTGTCATCCAGCGACTCCGTGCGCAACAACATCATCATCATCCTGCGCGACCTCTGCATCAGGTGGGGGGGGGGGGGGGGTCGTTATTATGTACAGTGGAAGCTCCCTAATATAGCCACAGACTGTGTACATTCTCTCTGATATAAGCTTGAAAAATCAGTCAAAATTTGGTCTCAGTACGGAGGGGTCTTTATAGGGAGGTAGTCACTCAGTAGTCCAGAGCTTTGCATGATGGCAACAAGATCAATGTGCCAAACCTGCTTAAAGAAGCTTTCAATGGGTGGGACGTGAGAGGCTTAATTACGTTGAAGCCTGTCTCTAATACTACGTGTAAAGGGAGAAAGGTGGTAGAGTGGTTAAGACGTTCGCCTGCCTAATGTAATGCATGACTGCAACGTCAGTGACCCGGGTTCAAATCCCGGGCCTCGCCCTTTCTTACTTTCTAGTTCGACATGAAAATCGAACTGAACGTCGAGTCCTTCAGATAGGGACTTAAAGCTAGTCTGACCCGTGCGCTTTCAGTTGAAAGTCAGTAAGAGCAGGGAGAAATCCCGCTGCCTGGTATGGCCAAATTGATAGCTAGGTTTCCCAAGTCTGCCCCCCCCCCCATTTTGTTTTAAATGGGTAGGCACTGCGCTTGCGACGACGCACTCTCCGGGGGAGAGCAGCCCGAATTTTACAGAGATAAGTCTCTGTGACTTGAATATTCCAAATACCAAAATACCATATACGTGAAAACACATCTGCTTATTTCTTTCAGTGGGTTTTTTGGGGGTGTTTTTTTCAGAATGTTGATATGTTTCTGTGCACACTCCTTTAACCACACTACATATCTCTCTGTCTCCCCCTCTCTGTCTCTCTCTCTCTCTCACTCTCTCACTCTCTTGCATTCATTCCGGCCAAAACTGCCCAGACGGAAGTTGACTCTATGTGTTTGAGCCGCCCAAAACTGCCCGTAGCTTGCCCCCCACTCTGAGACCCCCTCTGATGACATTTTCATCACGCACCAAGTTCTGGCTTGTTATACACACACTATGAAGGAGCTTCTCACTTTGCAATGATGTGATAGTAACTGTATGGCGCTCTGTGTGCTTCAAAAAGACAGATTTTCCCGAAAATGTGTGAAAGAATCTGAACACTAGAAGAAGGTGGGTTTTACCTGTATTAAATGCGAATGCAAGAGGGCTAAAGCATCTTTTCAGAAAATATCTCTGTTAATTTCTGTCTGTCCATCCGCTGTCAGGCAACCGTATAAATAATTCGTGTTGTATATAGGCATTTTAAATGTGAGTTGTGTGAGTGCGATAAAGTGATTTTTTGTTTCTAAATAATTTTAAGTACATGTATTTTGAATATCTTTTGTGTGTGTGTGGGGTAAACTTTTTTTCTTTTTCTTTTAATGTAAAGCGCGGTGAGTCCTGCTGTGTCAGGAGAATAGCGCTATAGAAAATGTATTCATTATTATTATTAAAGCACTGATGATGTTATTCTACAGGTACACTACCTTGGTTGACCCTCACGTTCCTAACATGGCCGCCTGTTTGAGAGACCCCGCGCCTATTGTTCGCCGGCAGACCCTGGAGCTGCTCACTGGATTGCTACAGGTGGGCTTTTGCGGCTGTGGATGAGTTGGAGCACGTGTGCGTATTCTGGAAACGGTTAATCGGTTTGATTTTTTGTGATTGTTTGCTAAGTACATGTGTAATTTAGTGTGTAACCATTAAAAAGCGCATATGTGACCCATTAACTCATTCACATCGCAACGATTTTGAATTATTGAAAAAAAATCACACAAATCACTCCAGCCATACACATAAACAAAAGGAGAAATGAGAGAAGATTAAGGGTTTTTACTTCAGGTTTAGACATAGGGAAGTGGTAGATCAGACTTTTTTTATATATAGACTTTATATAGAAAAACTCTTTACACCGATTGGTTTTCCCACTACAAGCCACTACAAAAGCAGTCAGAGGCAAAATTGTAGTCTAAGGGAGCGAAGCGAGTTTAGAAGTGACCAAGGTATGGTGTGCACACAGATTTACTTCCCTTGAAGCAAATGCATCAAATTGACAGCTATCTATTAATTCCGGACATATATGGCCGGAATGAGTTATGGACTAAGTGTCAGAATAACCATTCTGAGAAAATGGTACAGTTGGAAACTTCAGACAATTCTCTTTCAAACAATATAAGAACTATTCTTGTAACTTTTTTCCGTTTAACCCTTTCACTGCCAGCCACATTTCAGCCAAAACATTCCATTAAATTTACCTGGGTAGAGAGCAATATCCATCTGCAGTATTGGGGGTTCTTCTGTGACATATAATATAAGGTATTAGGTACTTCATAGTCACAGAGGCGTCTCTGTGGAATTCGGGTTGCTCCCACCTGGAGAGCGCGTCGCAGACACCCAATTTTTTTTTTTTTTTTTTTTGCTTGCGATTTTTGTCATTGAGGGGGGAGGGGGGGGGTAAATTTGGACCAAATGACAACTTTTTCGTTGCCACTGGGTTTAGCGTATGCTAAGTGCATGGGCACACAGGACCTCGGTTTATCGTCTCAACCGAAAGACTCCACGTTCAGACCGTTACGGCCTAGTGCAGAATGAGAGGAAAAAATCCCCTGTACCCAGGTTCGAACTCGGGTTTACTTAACACGAAGCGAACGCGCTACCACTGTGCCACTCTACACCACCCTTCTACCCTTCCCAAAACTAAGACAATAGGGTCTTTGGATAATAGACCCCAATTTGATGCCTTTTAATGACATAGGCGTTAAATCACTGTGGTGCTGAAATGCGACTTTGGCGGTGAAAGGGTTAAGAGTTATGAGCATTTAAAGTTGGTAGGGTGATTGTCAGCCATTTTGAGAAATCACTGTCTAAAGTTTAGCCTAGCTGAAGAAAATGCATCAACCTACCCATTTTAGACAAAACTGATAATGAACAAAAGTTGCAGTAAAAGCTAGGATTTGATTGAATACCAATCATATCACGATATCATGTTTTACATGTAAATCATAATTGGTGGATAAATACATAGATGGGTGATTGTACGATAGATCGACAATAATACATTGAGGTCATAGGACATAGTCTTATTTAAACTGAAAATGTCCTATTGCGTCCCCCACTGCCAGGACAAATGAAACGAAACACTAGCAGACTTTGTTGTATCGATTTCTGCAAGGGCCAGGACATTTTGTTCCATTTAATTGGAGACAAAACTGATAATGAACAAAAGTTGCTGTAGAGACTAAGATTTAACGTAGAACCATTGGTAATCTGACGAACAGCGCAGTGCATGCAGTGTGTAGGTGATGGTGCCTGTTATATTGTTTGTGCACAGGGCTCCCAGGGACCCCCATTTGGGGGTCTATGAAGCACTGAAATTCTAAAGGACCCTCTAAAAGAATGTGCAGGGGGTCCCAGGGATGCATTAGAAAAATTCTTTTTAGCATTCACAATGCCACTGGGACCCTCTATCCCGCCTCTAGGACCCTCTATGCTGTAAGTGAAGGAGTCCCTGGGACCCCTTGTTTTGCGGGATGATTGGGAGCCCTGGTGCAGGAAGTTTTGTGGAAGACTGACTCTCGAACGAGGGGGCCCTTGCACTGGCTCTGGTGCTGCAGCCAAAGGGATTGCTTGGCCTTTGGGGACCTTCCCCAACGCCAACTCTCGTCCTCAAATCCCCTTGGTCCAGAGAGTGAGGATGTACCCTGGGCAAGGCATCTCCACTTTAAGCTAGTTCTCGCCCAGCCCGCCAGAATGGTATCTGCCCTCTCTGCTATCTGGCAGTCATTGTCGGAAACGAGGAGATAGGCAACACACACAGGAAGACTGCCTGAACAGCACAGTGCGTGTAGGTGATGGTGCTGTTATATTGTTTGTGCAGGAGGACTACCTGAAGTGGAAGGGGTCCCTGTTTTTCCGCTTTGCCCTGACCCTGCTGGACCCTCAGCCAGAGATCGCAGCTTTTGGTCAGTGTGTGTGTGTGTCACTGTGTTGTGTGTGTGTGTGTCACTGTGTGTGTGTGTGTGTGTTGTTCTTCAGTTTAACGTCCTTCCACTAAAAGTGATTCAGACAAATGTGTGGGTGTGTCTGTCACTGTTTGTGTGTGTGTCTGTCACTGTGTGTGTGTGTCACTGTGTGTGTGTCTGTCTGTCATTCTCTGTGTGTGCGTCTGTCACTCTGTGTGTGCACGCGCGCATGTCTTTCACTCTATGTGTGTGTGTCTGTCTGTCACTGTGTGTGCGTGTCTGTGTGTATGTCTGTCAGTGTGTGCGTGTCTGTGTGTGTGCCTGTCACTGTGTGTGTGCGTGTGTGTGTGTATTTCACTATGTGTGTGTGTGTGTGCCTGTCACTGTGTGTGTGTGTGTGTTACAGTGTGTGTGTGTGGAGTTTGTATGTGGTAGGGGTTGGGCAGGATGGGGGAATGTGTGGATGCGTGTGGTGGTGGATATGTGCCCATGTGAAAGGTGGAGCAGTACATTTCTTTTCAGTTTTTCAACTTGTTCAAATTTATTTATTGCAAAGTGAAATTTGAATCATAACACATATTAACATTGAAGGTTTTAAAGTAGTAATCTACAGCAAACCTTTTTCTTTTTCTTGTTCGATGCAGCGGAGTACTGTCTGGGTTTTCACCTGATGAAGCGTCAGCCTGCCTTGATGTCTCAGCATCTGCTGGAGAGCATCTTTGTCTTCAATGACTACACCAAACACAACGGTCAGTACACTTACCATATTTTTCGGATCATTAGGCGCTGCTGTGTATAAGGCGAATAGGGCAATTTTCAAGAAACATTTGAAGAAAGTAAAGTAAAAGGCGCCCTCGTTTATAAGGCGATACACACCTCGCAAAAAGAAAGTCGATGTTTGAAGCCCGTACACGTCCTGTAAACGCTTATCGACCGCTATTACTGCTGTCATAAACGAGAGTTGGCTCCCTTCTCAAATAATCAGACTTCCGGTTGTTGTGTTTGGACTTTTCTTCGCGAAAAGTGGTAGAATTATGGCATTTTAAGCTCTACAACGATGCTTTTTACATTCATTATGGCATTTGTTGGACAGTATCTCGGATGATAATAGGGATTTTGAAGCATTTTAACGTGAGTATTCGTCGTATCGGCGACTCGTTGCCACTTTCAATGTTGTAACTCACAGTAGACTGTACTGAGTACGGCAATCATTGCCTCTCTTCTCACGATTTTGTTCACTGATAGGGCGCCCTCGTTTATTAGGCGCATAGGTCGAAATTGGAGAAAAAAATATCGCCTTATAGTCCGAAAATTACGGTAAGTTATAATTAATCCATTCCTCAAAAGGACCGATTTGTGCATTTGAAAACCACCACCCTGCCTCAGACACCAGCAGGGCTGCCTACCATCCCCCCTATGGGGTATTTGTCCCTGGAAGCAGTCAAAAATGGCACCCTGTCCCTGGAATCCACTTTTCTCTCTGGCGTCCTTGGAAACTGAGTTGATTCAAAATGTTATAGAACAATCACTTGTCTTGTTAGCTAACCTTACTGTTGAACACAGGAAAACCCAAAACAAAAGATACCGTTGACATTTTCCTTACTGACATGTTACACATAGGTTACTGAAAACCAAAGGATCTTGAATATTGAAGCACAATGACACCAAAAAGAATCAAGAAGACTACCAAAAAAATCGTCGCAGAAATGTTGCTAGATAATGAAATAATCAGCTGTTAATTTTGATTTTGACCGTGATGCATAACATTGCGATGTTTGTCCCTGGAAATAAGTCTCTGTCCCTGGTTTTTAAGTACAGACAAACCTCTATTTTAAGACTTCCAAAATGTCCGGAAAAATCGGTCGTAAATTGGCGTATGACGGAGGTTTTCACTGGCAGCCGTAGAAAGAAAAAGTTCAGCACAGTTCATACTCTCTTCTTCATGCACACATACAATGACATATTAAAACTGGATTTGGGTCTTTGCAACTCCATAGGATTGTGCAATCGATGTATTACAGTTTCATTTCGCCGACTTCTGTTAATCACCTCCACTCTCGTCCAAAGTCAGTAGTTTTCTTTTTCAAAGTCAGTGGTTTTCGTGCTTTTCCTACGCTTTCCGCCATCTTTTCTACAACAAGGGAAGTGACTCCGCTTTCAGGCCCTTGACCATGGTTGTTTCACTTTGCTCGAAGTTTATGCAGACGACAACAACGGTCGTAAAAAACCAACAAATTGGCGGTCGTAAGTCGCGTTTTAGAGGAAGTCGTTTAAGAGAGGTCGTTTACATAGTAAAATGCATCTGTGCCAACAAATCCGGTCTCAAATGAGAGGTGGTCGCTTAACAGAGGGTCGTAAAATAGGGGTTTGTCTGTACCATATTTTTCTGACTATAAGGCGATACTTTTTTTTTCCCAGACTCAGACCCCTGCGCCTTATAATGTGACTGATGAAAATACAGTATTAAAAAAATTGAAATTGGGTTAAAATTTGGGGTGTGCGCCTTATGCCTTATAGTCCGAAAAATACGGTAGTTTCTCTCTGGAAACAGTTGCAGAGGGTAGGCAGCAGAAGGGTTTTGGCTGAAGGGACCGGCATGGGGATGAGCCCTCCAGGGATTTAAAATGAGTTTTCCCCGTCCCCTAGATGGACTGCCTTCTATGGGTAACGAGCTGTATCTACCTCTGACTGCTGTTTGCCCCTAGCTGGGGATCTGGTTCGTGGGCCCCATGGGGTATCTAGAAGATGGACTGCCTTCTATGGGTAACGAGCTGTATCTACCTCTGACTGCTGTTTGCCCCTAGCTGGGGATCTGGTTCGTGGGCCCCATGGGGTATCTAGAAGATGGACTGCCTTCTATGGGTAACGAGCTGTATCTACCTCTGACTGCTGTTTGCCCGTAGCTGGGGATCTGGTTCGTGGGCCCCATGGGGTATCTAGAAGATGGACTGCCTTCTATAGCTAACGAGCTGTATCTACCTCAGTACCTGACTGCTGTTTGCCCCTAGCTGGGGATCTGGTTCCTGGGCCCCATGGGGTATCCTCGTACCTGTGGGCTTGAGTGACTGCATGTGTAGGGGCCTGCCCTTCATTTTATGAACTTCTACTAAAGCTTAAGTGGGAAACTAAACGTTGTTACTTTCTAAACTCAGTAAACCGATTTACTTAATTTAGAAAGTAAAAACGTTTAGTTTCCCTCTTAAGCTTTAGATTTACATGGGTGTTTTTTGTAAGCCCTCTTCAGAGATGGCGCAAAAACACAGCATTTGCAATAAAAACGTGAAACGTTCTTCACATTTCTCTGGTTTCAGTGTTTAACAAGTACAGTCAGACGGACAGAGAGAGGGAGCTATTCTCACTGAAAGGAAAAGAAAACCAAAGGTAAAAGGTTTGACGGTTAGGCACTTTTAAACACAATCTGCGTTTCTTGTCTTGTTCTCTTTATGGTAGGTAGGTAGGTAGATATAGGGCTATTTATAGGCCTCGCGGCCCTTTTACTTTGTAAAATTTTATTTTTTATTCAAGTGGTTTGCGTCTCCTTAAAATAAAACTAATCCAAAAAAAGTAATTAAAAAAAAAAATAATTTAGGAATGGCTTTGTTTATTCATCAAAACTTTTAAATTTTGTTTTCAAATTTGGATTTTCGTCCAAAAGAGATTTTTGAGTTCATTATGATCTCCTCTTCTGTTCGTTTTCACAGTGTGTCTGTAACTGGTAAGACATTGAAACAGCTAAATTTATTAGAAAATTAAAACTTTTAATTTCCATAAAACTGTACATCATTAGAAAGTGTTCTACTTTTCTGTTCGTTTTCACAGTGTTTCTTTTTTAAAAGGTAACGATGTTACGAAAATCTGTTTAACATGCTCCGTCCTGCAACAGGTACATATCTATGCGACATTTGTAAATATATAGATAGTGGGTTGATCCTGGAGGTACTGCAATACCAGGAAAGATCAGATCCATTTTTGTATTTTTATAAATATGAATCACAAGTACATCTATCTGTGAAAGGTAAGACATTGTATCCTTTTAAAAACAGCTACATTTTTTTTTTTTTTTTAACTAACATAGAACTACCCCATCAAATTATGATAATTTTTTAAATTTGTAATTTAGGTGCAAGAGACATAAACGCATAAGCTTGTTATTGTTTTTATTCAACCAAACTTCTTTCAAGGCATGCCAGTTTGTTCTGTGTTGTGTGTTGTTTATGTGTAACATATTCAAGATTAGAAGGCTATGACATTCTTGAATAAAACACGATTTTCTCTGCCATAGTTTGCCATGGGCGAATCTGATACTCCCTTTCATGAGGGAGTCATTGGGTTTGCTCCCCTTTGGCTCTTATTGATGCAGGGCTAGGTGGGGGTGTCATAGGCAACTTTGGTTGAGGGGAGTTAATTAACGGAGAGTTACCTACCTTTGTTCATTTTCATTGTAATTTTGAAGTGTGTGTTGTTGTTTTTTAATCTTGTTTGTCTTTGCATAACATGTGTGCGTCCTACACCCTAGTACAGTAGAACCTCCCTTTTAAGACTGAAAAATAATCCAAAATGAGGTCTTAAGCGGGAGGGAGTTGTATAAGGGAGGTAATTTTAATACTTACAAAGAAGGGCAATGTCCCGGAGAAGTAGGTCTTAAGCGGGAGGGAGTCTTATAAGGGGGGAGAGGGGTCTTATAAGGGACATGGCTTAAACTGCTTCCTTCTCAGGAAGGAAATCCTTTTTTTTTTTAAATCGGTACAGAGATAAATCTAAAAATATAAAAATAGGAAAAATGGCTTTGCGGTAAGCGAAAACCCGATTGCCGCATAGAAACGGGTTTCAGTTTTGCTTTAGCGGAAACAGAAGTGCTTGCTGATCCTTGTCCTGCCAAGTGTAAACCCCGTAGCTAGCATGTTTTCCTGTTGACCAAGAGGTGAAACGCCCCCCTGACCCCCAATAGGGGCTCTGCCCCTATACCCCGCTGGGGCCTAGGCAGCCCCTGGACCCCTGTCCCATTTCCTTTTTTTGAAAATTGTGAGGTTTAATCCTTTCGCCGGCAGCCATTTTTCAGCAAAAAAATTCCATTAAGCGTACCTGGGTAGAGAAAAAAATCTGTCTGTACTATTGGGGATTCCTCTGTGACGTATTTAAAGTAAGGCCTATCCCCACCTCCCAAAATGAAGAGAACAGAATCTTTGGATAACAGACCCTGATTTGATGCCTTTTAGTGACATGGGTGTTAAATCATTGTGGTGCAAAAATGCGACGTTGGCGGTGAAAGGGTTAAGATCTTGAAAATAATCCAAAATGAGGTCTTAAAGGGAAAGCTACTGATCCCAGGGATCGGGTGTAGACTGCTAGCCTAGTCGCTGCGAAGTTCTGACTCGCAGTGGCTCGAGCAACAGGGAAAAAAGAACGGTTGAACCGTCTCTCTCGCCAGCCGCAATAAGAATGATGGCTCGCGTGAACGCTTTATATATGCCGGCTCTGGGTTTAAGTGGGAGGGAGTTGTATAAGGGAGGTGATTTTAATACTTACAAAGAAGGGCAATGTCTCATTGAGAAGTAGGTCTTAAGCGGGAGGGGGTCTTATAAGGGAGGTTCCACTGTAATGTCAGTGGATGATGTGTGTCTGCAGTCAGCGTTTCAAGCTGTACCAGTTCATGTTGGAACACATGGAGGATGCCCACAGGTTTCAGCTCACCTCCAAGATTTCTCATGAGGTAAGTCTGTGTGCATGCATGCACATGTGCTTTTAGGGGGGTTGGGGGTGGGGAGGAGAATTAACTCATTCGCAGCGCAACGATTTTGAATTATTTTTTAAAAAATCAGAAATCACTCCAGCCATACACACAAACAAAGCATACATAAACAAAAGGAGAATTGAAAGATTATGGGTTTTTACTTCAGGCTTAGACTTAGGGAAGTGGTAGATCAGACTTTTATAATATAGACTTTATATTGGCCTCTGCATCTAGGGTTATTAACGCCCTTGACAGTGAGAGTGAAGCCCTTGCTGGTCAGTGCGGACAAGGGCATTCACTCTTGCGAAAGGCAGCCATTTAGTGGCCTCAAATAGGGTTATTGGCGAAAGTTATCCCCTTGTTTGGTCAGTGCGCAACCATCTCCCCCCACCCACCAAGGACATTCACTCTTGCAAAAGGTGTTATTTGCAGTAGCCAATAGAAAAACTCCTCACCAATTGGTTACCCCACAACAAACCACTACAAAAGCAAAGTCAGAGGCAAAATTGTGGTCTAAGGGAGCGAAGCGAGTTTAGAAGTGACCAAGGTGTGATGTGCACACAGATTTACTTCCCTTGAAGCAAATACATCAAATTGACAGCTATCTATTAATTCTGCACATATTTGGTTGGAACGCCTTGAATGAGTAACGGTTTTTGTCCATGTTCGTTTTATAAAACGACAGAGTAACAGTAGTTAACTGTGGCTCTTTCTGCCATTTTATAAGAATCTAAAACTTAAACAACAAATCCTGTTTGGGGACTCACTGATTTGATGTGGTTTGTGGCTTCTTTTTTTTAAAAGATAAAATATTTTTATTTGAATTATATGTCCTGGTTTCTTGTCGATGGTATTTTGCCTCAATGATCAGGAGTGATTGATTGATCAGTTAAGGGATTGATTGTGTTCATCACAGGTGCTGGGAGCTATGGTGGACGGTGTTTTGCCGTACGATCAGGACAGCTGTGAATTGTTGCAGGATGCCTTGCACATCCTGAGCAGTAAGGTGAGCATTGATTGATTAAACATACTAAAAATGAAACATGAATTATTCAACAGTCAGGGCTCCCAATCGCCCCGCAAAACAAGGGGTCCCAGAGACTCCTTCACTTGCAGTATAGAGGGTCCTAGAGGCGAGATAGAGAGTTCAAGTGGCATTGTGAATGCTAAAAAGAATTTTTATAGTGCATCCCTGGGACCCCCTGCACATTCTTTTAGACGGTCCTTTATAATTTTAGTATTTCATAGACCCCCAAATGGAGGACCCTAAGAGCCCTGCCACACCCTGGCTTGTCAGATCGCAGTCCAAGCAAATTGAAATCTATGTTAGGATGTCAGGTTGTTATCTTTTTTAATGCAGGGCTCCCAATCGTCCAGCAAAACAAGGGGTCCCAGGGACTCCTTCACTTACAGTATAGACAGTCCTAGGGGCGGGATAGAGGGTTCCAGTGGCATAGCGAATGCTAAAATGATTTTTTCTAGTGCATCCCTGGGACCCCCTGCACATTCTTTTAGAAGGTCCTTTAGAATTTTAGTGCTTCATAGACCCCCAAATGGGGGTCCCTGGTAGCCCTGTGAATGTTTCCTTTTTTTGTGTGTCTTCAACAGGAGATCAAGCTCAGTTCCCTGCGCAGCTCCACCAAAAACGTGGAGGATGCGGCAGATGAGATGGAAATGGCCAACGCTGTCATGGCTAAGGCCAAGAAGTCGATCATCACGCAGGTGGTGAAGAAGAACGTCATGGAGAATGTGATTCCTGTCGTCCTCTCTCTCAAACACAAGGTAAGATTGAGAGTGTGTGTGTGTGTGTCAATACGTGCGCCTGCAAGTGTGTGGTGCATGTGTATGTATGTGTGAAAGCCAAGAAGTCACTGATTACATAGGTGGTTATTAATAACATGGAGAATGTGATTCCTGTCGTCCTCTCTCTCAAACACAAGGTAAGATTGAGAGTGTGTGTGTGTGTGTCAATGCGGGTGCCTGCAAGTGTGTGGTGCGTGTGTATGTATGTGTGAAAGCCAAGAAGTCGCTGATTACATAGGTGGTTATTAATAACATCATGGAGAATGTGATTCCTGTTGTCCTCTCTCTCAAACACAAGGTATGATTGAGAGTGTGTGTGTGTGTGTCAATGCGGGTGCCTGCAAGTGTGTGGTGCGTGTGTATGTATGTGTGAAAGCCAAGAAGTCGCTGATTACATAGGTGGTTATTAATAACATCATGGAGAATGTGATTCCTGTCGTCCTCTCTCTCAATCACAAGGTAAGATTGAGAGAGTGTGTGTGTGTGTGTATAAGCATATTGATACATGTAACTGTGTTTGGAAATATGCCTCTTGTGTTGAAGTGTTTTCACCCTTTATGTTTAGATTTCATGTTGTAATTTTACTCTGTGGGGTTCATCATTTTATCTTCAGCTTTCTTGATGTTCTCTGCTCTCTTGTTTTTTTCCGTGTTTATAACAGCTGAACCAGGAGAGATCTCCCCTGCTGAAGGACCTGATGGCGTTCTTGAGAGAGCTGATGAAAGACTACAAGAATGAAATCAAAGGTAAAATATCCTCCGAAGTCGGAGTGTGGCCGCCCACGTGGCGGGGTAATCAAAAACGGTCACACGCGTAATGTTCCCATCCCTAGCTGGTGCCATAGTGTTCAAGTGCTTCGGCTGTTGGGATGATCCCTGGAGTCTTTAAGCCAGGGTAAGAGAGCAAACAAGCAACAACGACAAAGGTAAAATAAAATGGTGGAGAACCTTAGGTAGAACTGTAGACTGAATATTTATAGCTTTTATGAAATAATGAAACTGAAGTCCAAGGTAAAATAGGATGAGAGAATAATTAAACATGGGGTTTTTCAGCCTTTAGGTTCATCTCAGCCATTTTTATGGTCCCAGGGGTAATTTTTTTAGGTCAAATAGAGACCAACTGAGTATAGAAATAATTATTATGAGCAGGGCTCCCATTTGGGGGTCTATGAAGCACCAAAATTCTAAAGGAACTTCTATAAGAATGTGCAGGGGGTCCCAGGGATGCACTAGAAATATTCTTTTTAGCATTCACAATGCCACTGGGACCCTCTATCCCGCCTCTAGGACCCTCTATTCTGTAAGTGAAGGAGTCCCAGGGACCCCTTGTTTTGCGAGACGATTGGGAGCCCTGATGAGTGAATGTAAAATGAAGTTAATCAATTCTTTTTCTGTTGCTGTTTTTGAAGCTTAGATGACCATAATATTTGGACTATAAGGCAATACTTTTGTCCCCAGATTCAGTCCCCCGCGCCTTGCCATAATTACGTATTAACAAATATGTATGAACCCTGTAAATAACATGCAGAATATGTTGTTTGGTTCGCTCACTACCCATTATGTACATGGTATGAACCCTGTAATTAACATGCAGAATATGTTGTTTGGTTCGCTCACTACCCATTATGTGCATGGTATGAACCCTGTAATTAACATGCAGAATATGTTTGGTTCGCTCACTACCCATTATGTACATGGTATGAACCCTGTAATTAACATGCAGAATATGTTGTTTGGTTCGCTCACTACCCATTATGTACATGGTATGAACCCTGTAATCAACATGCACAATATGTTGTTTGGTTCGCTCACTACCCGTTATGTACATGGTGTGTACTTGCTAATAGAATTTGATTTCCGCATATTTCGTTAAAACCCCCCACAAAAAAGAAAGATACAACTGCAGTAACAAACAGGCAAAGTGTTTCCCGGTTAAAGTGCTATTAACCCCTTGACTGCCACCAACGTATTACGTACTGACCTGATGATGTCATCAGATGAAAAGGAATAACCCTGATATGCTGGCTTTTGCTCTTAATCAAGAGTTATATCCCCAGACCATTTTCTCAGATTGGCTCTATCAGTTGTCTTTTTCATGTCATGATTTGCCCAATTATTTTTTTCTTTCATTTTCTCTGGCAGTCAAGGGGTTAATGACGCTGTTTTCATCGGTGCAGATGTGCTGGCGGCAGACAAGCAGCTGGCGTGTGAGATGGAGTATGACCTGCGCATGTTTGAGAAAGAGCAGCAGCAGGCTAACACTGGGGAGCAAGGACCAGGGGATGTCGCGGGTAGGACCCCTCCACTTCAGGTCAGTTTGACCATTGGAGCTAGCTTGAAGTATTGTGTACAGCAAATGTTTTCTTTCTTCCATTTTCTTGCTTTATACTCACAGAGGCGTCTGTGAAATTCGGGTTGCTCCCACCTGGAGAGCATGTCGCAGCCAGAGGTGCGCCACAGACACACACACAGATACACACACACACACACACACACACACACACTGTGACACATACACAGATTGGTTGATTTCAAGAGAGGCAAGGTCAAAGCAAACTGAAAGAGTAGGTTACGAGTTGGCGCTTGAAAGCTGGCTACACACCAGAAATCAAAACATCTTAACCCTCTCAAGGCTGCAGAACTGAAATCCCCCCGATCTTTTTTCTTCCCTGGTGGCCGATTGCGCCCGCTGAACGCCAGGTCTAGTGCGTCAATGCAATATACAAAGTTAGTTCTTCCTGTTTCTGACACTCCCGGGTCGATTTTTGGTCTTTGCAGCAAGGGACAGCACCCAATAGTCTTTTTGAACTGATTTTTCAAAGTGACGCCAAATGTTTGTTTTTTGCCACGTGACGTGAGCAGTATTGACCTGGTTGGATGTTTGGAGTGCCATTACAGATTCTTTCTTCTAATTCATGGTTTGTTGTATAACATTGTGTTAGCTTTCGAATGAAAATATCATCATTGCTATTCAATATGCATCTTTCAGAAATGAAATGTGAGTTCGACTTTATTTTGGGTGATTTTTTAAAATAAAAGATTTGGTGTGACGTTCGGAGTTACTCCCCTTCTCTTATGCAATAGGATCGATTCTCGGTTCGATTGATCGGGAGGCATAGGGTTAAAAACTCATGAGCCGAATCCGGCTCATTCGTCCTAAGCTGTTGTGCAAGCCATGAGCCGAATCCATCCGGCTCATTTTGTCCCAGGTGAGTCAAATGCTGAACCCGAATAAAAATCTGTTTAACGTCCTCCGGTCTGGAACAGACACGTAGGGGACTTTAGTAGATATAAAGATTGTGGGAATGATCCTGGAGGCAATGCCCGGAGCACAGTGCAGCACTAGGAATGTCCCGAATTTTTAACAATTTAGATGTATATAAATAAACAACCCATTTCTCTGTTGCTCTTTTATAGCCCCCGGTGGGAGAAGGAGACACTCCCGCGGGTACTAGACCGGGAACCCCTGCCTCAACCACCCCCAGACCCTCCACCCCTAGGACTGCGGGTAGATCCACCCGTTCTGTGGGTAGGGGTGAGGGAGAGGGTGGTGGTGATAAGAGGAACAGGGCCACTTCTCAGGAAAGAGGGATGCCTGCTGTTGGTGGTAGTGGTGGTACGCCTGGACCCCAGTGAGTTTGTGTGTGTGTGTGTACAAGGTATGTGTAGGTGTGTGTTTAGAGAGGGTGTGGTGTGTGTGTTTAGGGTGGGTGGATGTTTGTGTGTGTGTGTGTGTCAAGGTATGTGTAGGTATGTGTTTAGAGATGGTGTGTGTGTTTAGGGTGGGTGGATGTTTGTGTGTGTGTGTTGACAAGGTATGTGTAGGTATGTGTTTAGAGAGGGTGTGTGTGTTTAGGGTGGGTGGATGGGTGTGTGTGTACAAGGTATGTGTAGGTGTGTGTTTAGAGAGGGTGTGTGTTTAGGGTGGGTGGATTGTGTTTGTGTGTGTGTGTGTACAAGGTATGTGTAGGTGTGTGTTTAGATGGGGGTGGGTGGGGGGTGTTGTTTAGGGGGTTGGTGGTGGATGTTTGTGTTTGTGTGTGTGTGTGTAAAGGTATGTGTAGGTGTGTGTTTAGAGGGGGGGGGGGGGGGTGGTTGAGGGGGGGGGTGGATGTTTGTTGTGTGTGTGTGTGTGTACAAGGTATGTGTAGGTGTGTGTTTAGAGAGGGTGTGTGTGTTTAGGGTGGATGGATGTGTGTGTGTGTTGACAAGGTATGTGTAGCCTGTAGGTGTATGTTTAGAGAGGGTGTGTGTGTTTAGGGTGGATGGATGTGTGTGTACAAGGTATGTGTAGGTGTGTGTTTAGAGAGGGTGTGTGTGTTTAGGGTGGGGTGGATGTTTGTGTGTGTACAAGGTATGTGTAGGTGTGTGTTTAGAGAGGGTGTGTGTGTTTAGGGTGGGTGGATGTGTGTGTGTGTGTGTGTACAAGGTATGTGTAGGTGTGTGTTTAAAGAGGGTGTGACTGTGTGTTTAGGGTGGGTGGATGTTTGTGTGTGTACAAGGTATGTGTAGGTGTGTGCTTAGAGATGGTGTGTGTGTTTAGGGTGGGTGTGTGTACTTACAAAGAAGGGCAATGTCTCAGAGAAATAGGTCTTATGTGGGAGGGAGTCCTATAATGGGAGGTCTTATAAGGGAGGTTCCACTGTACTAATCATCATCATCATCATCATCATCATCATCATCGTAACTCTGTAACTCAGATTTATCGTGACTTTGCTTTTCCCAGAAGCAGCGACTCGGCCACTCGGCAGGCAGCTCTTCGCACTGTTGAGCGGCTGAGGGAGCGTCGTCGGTCGTCGGGGCGACAAGATGGCCGCCTGCTGGGGAGCGTCAAATGGGCGGAGAATGTGATCACCAGCAGCAACTCTGGTGCCAGCGAGTCGGAACAGGTTGGCAATGATCAGGATTATTGTGCCCCCATCTCTACGCATCCCTGTCTCTATATGTCCCTGATTTTTGTCTCTATATGCCCGCGTCTCTATGTGCATGGGTGCTACTCTTTCAGTTTTGCACTGATTTCAGCATTTTAAATTTTACCAGAAACTGAACTTCAGTGGGTTTTTAATTCATCCCAAAAAGAAGAAAGAAAATTTGACCACAAGCGATTTGGGGCATTTGGAACCTGGTTGTTCTATCGTGGAAGTTTACAAAGGCAATGTAATAAGTTTACAAGGCTTATCAGACTCAAACTGTCTCTGTCTCATTTTAACTGTGTCTGTCTCGTTATCTCTCTCTCTCTTAACTTGCCCCCCCTGAATCGTCCGACAGGGTTCTGCCCCTATACCCTGGGTCCCTGGATCCCTGCCTTTCATTTTTTTTCAGTTTTGTGAGTTGCACCCATGTATGTGTCCCTGTCTCTGTACGTCCACTCCACGATCTCTGTGTCCACGTGTTATATCTCGCTGAAATCTACTCGCAGCCCTCTATGATGGTGTAGCTTCAGACCCGCCTACTCGTTGATGGATGAAGTCGGTTTTGTAGACATTTCAGAAAAATGAACCCTTTTAAATTATAGTAGCGAAAGAACACCTGTTAGTCAATCTGGCTTATGTACATGGAGACATGTCCCTGTTGACTGTTATAAAGCATTTTCGAGCCATTCACGTTAAAGTTATGATATACATGTAATCAAAATCAATGTGTGCGTGTGTGCGTGCATGTCTCTGTACAGGAGGCAGACAAGGAAAATGCACAACAAACGCCTCAGAAGACCCACCGACCTCTCAGAGCCATCAGCACTCCATCAGGTAATAACTGTGCATTTTATTCTATGTCTATGCAAAGACGTCACTTTTAACTCATTTGCATACTCGGAAACTGGGCCCTGACTGGCGTTCTCTTGTTCCGAGTATGCTCGGAATTCGTCCACAGTGAGTTAACTCATTCGTATCGCAACGATTTTGAATCATTCAAAAAACCCACAAATCACTCCAGCCATACACACAATTCGTCCACAATGAGTTAACTCATTCGTATCGCAATGATTTTGAATAATTAAAAAAACCCACAAATCACTCCAGCCATACACACAATTTGTCCACAATGAGTTAACTCATTCGTATCGCAATGATTTTGAATCATTCAAAAAACCCACAAATCACTCCAGCCATACACACAATTCGTCCACAATGAGTTAACTCATTCGTATCGCAACGATTTTGAATTCATTCAGCAAAAAACTCACAAATCACTCCAGCCATACACACAATTCGTCCACAATGAGTTAACTCATTCGCATCGCAACGATTTTGAATTATTCCAAAAAAACACAAATCACTCCAGCCATACACACAAACAAAACATACATAAACAAAAGGAGAAATGAAAGAAGATTACAGGGTTTTTTCTTCAGGTTTAGACATAGGGAAGTGGTAGATCAGACTATTTTATATATAGACTTTATATAGAAAAACTCTCTACACCGATTGGTTTCCCCACAACAAACCACTACAAAAGCAAAGTCAGAGGCAACAAATTATTGTCAGTTATGTAATAATAATAATAATATCTAACATTTATAGAGTGCCCTTTCTCTCTTGAGCTCACAGCGCTTCACAATTATTTAAATAAATAAATAGATCATAAATATATAAATAAGCTACTACAATATTAACTATCGCAAACATGCACACAGCCACAACACGCGCACACACACACACATCCGCGCACACGCACACCCACACCCACACACAATGTGGGGAACATAGCTTTAAGGCAGAAAACAGGACAAGGAAGAAATCAGAGGTATTGCCGGAAGAGGTGAGTTTTAAGAGCGGTTTTGAAAGATCAGAAAGATTTAGCAGAACGAAGTTCATATGGTAGGGCATTCCAGATAGAAGGGGAATAGAAGCAGTTATCCAGTCTTTTCGAGTTACCTGGATTCCACTACAGTTGTAAGATTGTATCTCTAAAATATCTTAGTTTGTTTGTTTTGTTAATGCAAGGATGTGTGTGTGTGTGCGGTTTCAGGTTTGCTGGACAATGTGACGTTTGCGGATGAGGGTAACTTCACCATGCCACTGGTGCCCCCTTCCCCTATCCCCGGAAACAGCAAATCTCAAGGTACATGGCTCAAATTTTTTGCAAACTTTTATTTCAGTGACAAAAAAAGTTGTAATATTAACCCCTTCACTGCCAGAATTTTTTTTAAATTATCCTCTTTTTATTATTATAAAATTGAAGAGAGACCTGTTAGACTCAATCTAAAAGAATGGTCCAGAGACTTGTATAAAACAAAATCTAAAATTCCAGGGCTATGACATAAAGTTAAGACATCATCAATGACATCACACTTCCCGTTTACAACAGATGACACGGGAGCAGACATGGAAGGGGTTAATAACATAGAAAACATATCTCAAGGTGTGAATATGTTACGGGTTAGGCAAGAATAGGAAAATTCCTATTTTGTTGACCGCAAGCAGGCATGAAAACATATCTGTTTTCTCCGCCTAATTTTTGTCCAAAATCGACCAATCTCCACCTAAAAAAAACAAAAATCGAAAATTGAATAAAAACTCGGCATGCTGGGTCTTTAAATGGCACGATCATCATTTCGCGCCTTCTCCTCCTCCCGACGTCATCACTTCCAAAATGGCGTCTGAAGAGCAAGCCGTGCACAAAGAATGGGTGAAAAAGAAGAAGAAATATCAGGCATGAAAACAGCTCTGCCATTTCCTTCTTCTTTTTTTTAACAGATTAGCTGCCCCCCCCCCCCCCCCCCCCCCCCCCCGCTGAAAAAAAGTTCTGACGTTAGTTATTTGTGCTGGAAATTTTATGTCAGCTGAAAATCCGGGTGGAAGGATTTCTCGGCTAAAAAAAATCTCCTGTTTTTGAGGGAACAGTAGTTTTCTTGCCTGGCAAGAAGAGTTCAGTGGGCTGTTTGTTTGGTGATTTGCAGTCATTTAGATTGACACTAAGTGTGCTGACAACCATTGTGTCTTCTCCTTTCTGTCACTTTTTGGTGGTTGTTTTTCAATCGGCCCATTATAACTTTTGCTTTCATTCTTCTCTGTGCCTCCACCCCTTTCCCTACCTAATCATCGCTTTCATTTTCAATCTGAAGGAGAGACTGATACATGATGATGTAATTTGTCCATTCGATGTGCATGCTTTCGTTGTTGTTGGATTGTGTCTTGTGCAAAACCAAAACGATTTCCTTTGTATTACGGTGCATTGGCTGATTAAAGAATCTTGGATCTTGAATGGCATTTCACGGGCGGGTGCGACTGCTCTTGTATGTTTGCTCATTTTGTTTCTTTTTCTTTGTTGTTATCGGTGCTGTTTGTTTGGTGATTTGCAGTCATGTAGATTGACACTAAGTGTGCTGACAACCATTGTGGTGAAAATGTTTATTGTAATTTTTATTTTTGAATTGATGAATTAAGGGATGGAGTGTGTGTACAGGTATTTCATGTATTGGTCATGTGAATTATTCTATTTGTTTTGTTTGTATTGTAACAATCTATTATGAAAATAAAACAAGTTTAAAAGGAAGAATAGGAAAATTCTGATGAAGACAAAATGGAGGGGAGAAGGGGGGGGTATAATGTTTTGACATTCAAGGGGTTAACATTTGAAAGAGAGAGGAGAGAATGCCTTTGTGCATGTACAAGCTTTACTCGTAATCTTATGTGATATGTTGCTTCTCAGGTCAGGTCAGGTCAGGTCAGATCTTCAGGGCAGCTAGGCCTCGCGGCCTCTTGATGTGCCCTTTCTTTTGATTGTTCGTTTTTAGTGACTTTGTTTAGCTCTCTCTCATGTGCATTGGGTTTTATTGTATGTTTTAATGTGACAGCAAGCCAAAATTTCATTGTTCATTTTAATGGGGATAACAAATATTGATTGATTGAAAGAAATGGCTTTGTTATCGTTTGACCAGTCAACCTGGTCAAATTTGAATTTTTTTATTTTTTTTTTACCTTGTCCAGTTATTGTATTTTTTTAATGTGACAGCAAACCAAAATTTCATTGTTCATTTTAATGGGGATAACATTGAATATTGATTGATTGATTGAAAGAAATGGCTTTGTTATCGTTTGACCAATCAAACTGGTCAAATTTGAATTACATTTTTTTTTTTTACCTTGTCCAGCTAACGTGGTGGCTGAAGAGAGTGACCAAATCAACATTGTCTTTCCCGAACTGCCCGGCGCATCAAAGGGGTACGTACCAAGTGATCAGAGAATGAAAGTCAGGCGTAGTGTGGCACAGTGGTAACGCGCTCGCCTCGTGTCAAGTAAACCCAAGTTCGAACCTGGGTACCATGGGGATTTTTCCTCTCACTTTGCACTAGGCCTTACGGTCTGAATGTGGAGTCTTTCGGATGAGACGATAAAACCGAGGTCCCATGTGCCCATGCACATAGCACACGATAAACCGAAAAAGTTGTCCAAATTTTAATTGTGTGCCCATAAAAAAAAATACTTAGCATGTAATGTTAATACAACCCAGTGGCAACAAAAAAGTTGTCGCTACCGATTTGGGTCAAAACTATTACTCACCGCCACCATCTACTCCCCCCCCCCCCAAAAAAAAAAAAATAAACCTATTCAAAAAATTTCCTTCCTCATCAGTCACAAAAAATACCACAAAAAATACACACGCATTGCGATAAAGGAAACAAAAATAAAACAAAACAAAACACAGCAACGAACACTGTGGCCCCTAAGCAGTAATTCAGCCTCTGGTCACAAAAATTGCGACACAAAAAACTGGGTCCTGGCTTCGACGCCCCAACTTTCTCTCCAGGCTGAGCGTAACCCAAATTTCACAGAGATGCCTCTGAAAGTCCAAAAGTACCTAATACCTAAAGTTGAAGCACGAGATTGGGGCGAGTGGGTGTATGCCTCATGCCTCCATATGGGGAGCGCTGGACGACTCCTGCCCCTTCCACGAGTCTCTCTTACAAATAGTTCCCCCACCCCTTCTGGAATTTCTGTGCTTGTACCTTCCTCTGATCTGTCACTCTTTGACTCTAGTCTGAGTTTTTTTTTTTTTTCCCTTTAATCTCTGTCATCATGTCTTTGTACTAATCTTTCTGACTTATTGGTCCATTCTCCTCCTACCTTTTTTTTTTCATTCAAGAAACACAAAGATTTTCTCCAGCCGAAGACGGACATGCTGGGCCTAACTATTTTTCTTAGTTAGGCGCATAACGGCAGCATGACGCATCTGCGTTCATAATGACAGGAAACTGTCTGAGAAATGGACGATGGCGAAGAAGAAAAAAAAGTTAAAAGCATAGATTTAAAAATATCACATCAAGCGGAAGTTCTTGAAACAAGGTGGTCATGGAACCTGTTGTACAAATGTCTGGACCTTTGACCATAAACATCGGGATAAGTACATTAACTCATTTCAGCCTGCGCCCGACAAATTGTTCTTTTCCCTATCAAATCTCTTAAGTGTGAATGAGTAAGGGAAGATTATTCTGCTGCTGCTGTTTCCTTCGGAATGACTTGCTGACTTAAAAAAGGGTTAACTCATTCGCATCGCAACGATTTTGAATTATTCAAAAAAAACTCACAAATCACTCCAGCCATATCACACAAACAAAGCATACATAAACAAAAGGAGAAATGAAGGAAAATTACAGGTTTTTTACTTCAGGTTTAGACATAGTTGGGAAGTTGTAGATCAGACTTTTTATATATAGACTTTACTAACAAGAAACATATAGACTTTATATAGAAAAACTACACCGATTGGTTTCCCCACAACAAACCACTGCAAAAGCAAAGTCAGAGGCAAAATTGTGGTCTAAGGGAGCAAAGCAAGTTTAGAAGTGACCAAGGTATTGTGTGCACACATTGTTACTTCCCTTGAAGCAAATGCATCAAATTGACAGACAGCTATCTATTAATTCCGGACATATATGCCGGAACTGACTTGAATGAGTTAAAGGATGTTTCTGTATTGAGAAATGTATTGCGACCAGTCCTGAATGCTGAATCTACCCAAGTATGCTACTACTACTACCAGTTCAATCTTATTTTGCTGTGTTTTCCTTTCTGTGCAGGCAAAGCAAGCCCAGGGAGTGGAATGTCAAACTGAAGGTAAAGTTGATTGTTTATCAAAGTAAACACACACGAACACCATTTTTTCAAGCTTTCAAAACCCAACGGTTTTTTTCTTCAGGAATGAGTGAAAGGAAATGACATTACACAAAACTTTTACAGGTACAGGTGAACATTGATCGAAAAAAAGGGACAAAATTGAGTGAGTGAGAAACACAATATGCACGAACTAAGGTAGCTGAACAGAAGTCATTAACTTAAAATAGAGGGAGAACATTGCACACACAAACTCATATCTGAACGTTCACACACACACACAGGGCACACACACTCAAACACATATGCCACATCGCACGCACGCACATACACATGCACGCACACACGCACATGCACACACACAAGTTGATTGTGTTAGTTTTATTTGTGTGTGTTGTGTACAAAAGAACGAATGCTCGTTTTTATTCGATGTAGCTTGATTTGATTTCCATATGTTGTATGTCTATAGCTATTTAGCTTCTGAGGTTCTGAAAATAAAAGATTTGTTTGCCCCTTGATGATGATGAAATTCTGCTTAACGTCCTCCGGTCTGGAACAGACACATATGGGGCATTAGTAGATATAAAGATGGTGGGAACAATCCTGGAGCAATGCCCGTAGGCAGTGCAACACAAATGAACTCTAGAATTTTAGCAGTACAGATGCGTGTTAAATATATTTAATTTGTCTTTCGTAAGCCGTATCTCCAACATTTTCATTGTCGCTTCATCAGGTTTTCCATTAATTTTATCCTATATGGGGCATATTTTATTACCCTCCCCTCCCAGTTTATACAGACTGTTTGCTCTTAAATGAACGAATATTAGCATATGTTTTCATGTGCGTATCACTTACTCCCTTTTGCGTTCACCCAAGAACAATAACAACAACAAAAAACAGTTTCAAAGATTTTCAAAGTATGAATATTTTAGCCAACTACTTTTCGAATACGATGATTGAATTACAATCATAATTATAAAGGCATGCTTTAAGGAAACAAAACAGTGATCAGTGAAGGGACGTTTATAAGCCGCGGAGGCTTAGGTTCAGCCAATCCCTACTATAAATAAACTACTATACTCAAAGAACACAATCCATAACACTAGAGTAAAGAAAATCAATGATGACAACCTCCCCA
>CM065701.1:25674632-25747132 GCA_017654935.2 Phymorhynchus buccinoides
TTGCCTGTTTTTCTATAAATTCTTACAAAGATTTCTTCAGCCGAAGTCGGACATGCTGGGCCTAACTATTTCTGAGTTAGGTGCATAACGGCAGCATGACGCATCTATGCTCATGTGACAGGAAACTGTCTGAGCGAACGAAGAAAAAGAAGCTTCATGACTGCTCCTGAGGTGGCTGTTTTTGGCAAACACAAGTTTGAATAATTAATTTGATCAGATACCATTTCAGATCGAACGGTGAACGCAGGGGAACCAGACAATGATGGTGGCAGCGGCAGCAGGGCAGGGGCAGAGAACTCCAAAGAAGGGGAAGTTACTCCAAGCAGTGATGACTTTTCCTCGCTTATCGCCCCTGCTCCCCTGTCGGCAGCGAACGCGGACAAAGCTCAGACCCCGTTTAGATCGGTAGAGCTGACTAGAGCTCTCGACAACAGTGAGTCTGGCATTTGTATTGCGTTATGGTATATTGTATCATGGTATAATCTTTATTGTCACAGTGGATTTTCTCATTGTTAAATGTGTCTACCATATTTTTCGGATCATTAGGCGCTGCTGTGTATAAGGCGAATAGGGCAATTTTCAATAAAAATTTGAAAAAAGTAAAGTAAAAGGCGCCCTCATTTATAAGGCGATACACACCTCGCAAAAGAAAGTTGAAGTTTAAAACTGGTACATGTCCTGTAAACGCTTACCGACCGCCATTACTGCTGTCATAAACGAGAGTTGACACCCTTCTCAAATAATCGAACTTCCGTTTTTGCGACTTCCGGTTGTTGTGTTTAGACTTTTCTTTGCGAAAACTGGTAGAATGATGGCATTTTAAGCTCTACAACAATGCTTTTTACATCCAATGAAGGGTTATAGCATCTGTTGGACGGTATCTCGGGCGATAATAGGGAATTTGAAGCATTTTATCGTGAGTATTCGTCGTATCGGTGACTCACTACCACTTTCGATGTTGTGACTCATAGTAGACTGTACTGAGTACGGCAATTGTTGACTCTCTTCTCATGATTTTGTTCACTAATAGGGCGCCCTCGTTTATATGGCGCATAGGTCGAAATTGGAGAAAAAGAATATAGCCTTTTAGTCGGAAAATTACGGTACCTTCACTTTTAGAAAGTTCGTTTCCCTTTAAAAAAAATTCTTTATTTTTTTAATGTACTTTTAAAGGAAAATTCTTCGTTGTTGCATGCTAGTTATGTGTGAGTTAATTGGGAAGGTGGGGAAGGATTTGACTTTTTCTAACAGTTAAATTTTGCTTTGGCTTAAGGCTATGCCAGACCAATTGACATAGGCTAGAACACCAAGGCTACATAAAAATGTTATGCTCTGCATCGTTATGCAGGGATTGTCTTTAGCCACGACAAGCTTCTAGCATAACATCACCAGTCTCCAAAATCCCCCGAAGTTGGATTGTGGCTGTCCACGTTGCGGGATAATAAAAAACGGGTCACACACGTTCTCATCCCTAGCTGATGCATTTGTAACATAGTGTTCAAGTGCTTCGGCCGTTCAGATGATCCCTGGAGTCTTTTAGACAGGCTATGACAACAACAACAACTACATCTAACAGTTAAATGGAAAGCTTCTGTGGCAGGTCTTCCGGACAGACAGGGTGTGATCTCCATGCTGCACAGACGGGCCCGCGAGGAGAAAGTGTTTGTGAGGAAGGCCGCTCTACACGCCCTACACACCTTCATCCTGTTTGAGGCCCCTGCTGTTAGGAAAGAGGTACGGAATGATTGTAGTTTTAGCGAGAAGAAAGTGTTTGTGAGGAAGGCCCTGCCCACCTTCACCCTGTTTGAGGCCCCTGTTGTTAGGAAAGAGGTACGGAATGATTGTAGTTTTAGCGAGAAGAAAGTGTGTGAGGAAGGCCCTGCCCACCTTCATCCTGTTTGAGGCCCCTGCTGTTAGGAAAGAGGTACGGAATACCAGTAGTTTTAGCAAGGAGAAAGTGTTTGTCAGGAAGGCCGCTCTACACGCCCTGCACACCTTCATCCTGTTTGAGCCCCCTGCTGTTAGGAAAGAGGTAAGAAATACTGGTAGTTTTAGCGAAGAGAAGGTGTTTGTCAGGAAGGCCGCTCTACACACGTTCATCCTGTTTGAGGCCCCTACTGTTAGGAAAGAGGTACGGAATGATTATAGTCTTAGCGTGGAGAAAGTGTTTGTCAGGATGGCCCTGCCCACCTTCATCCTGTTTGAGGCCCCTGCTGTTAGGAAAGAGGTACGGAATCATTGTAGTTTTAGCAAGGAGAAAGTGTTTGTCAGGAAGGTCCTGCACACCTTCATCCTGTTTGAGGCCCCTGCTGTTAGGAAAGAGGTACGGAATACCGGTAGTTTTAGCGGCGAGAAAGTGTTTGTGAGGAAGGCTGCTCTACACACGTTCATCCTGTTTGAGGCCCCTGCTGTTAGGAAAGAGGTACGGAATGATTGTAGTTTTAGCGAGGAGAAAGTGTTTGTGAGGAAGGCCCTACACACGTTCATCCTGTTTGAGGTCCCTGCTGTTAGGAAAGAGGTATGGAATACCGGTAGTTTTAGCGAGGAGAAAGTGTTTGTGAGAAAGGCCGCTCTATGTATTAGGTGCTTTATAGTCACAGAGGCGTCTCTGTGAAATTCGGGTTGCTCCCACCTGGAGAGTGCATTGTAGCCAGAGGCCACCACCCAATTTTTTAATATATATTTTTGCATGCGATTTTTGTGTGAATGATGAGGAAGGAAAGGGAGGGGGGTAAATTTTGACCAAATGACAACTTTTTCGTTGCCACTGGGTTTAACGTGTGCTAAGTGCATGGGCACACGGGACCTCGGTTTACCGTCTCATCCGAAAGACTCCACGTTCAGACCATAAGGCCTAGTGCAGAGTGAGAGGAAAAATCCCTTATACTCTGGTTCGAACTCAGGTTTATCGTGCACGAGGCGAACACATTACCTCTGTGTCACTCTACACGTTTACTAGCCTTGAACTTGAAGCAAAGCTGGTAATGTTTTTAGTGGTGTTCCTGGTTGGCTGGCTGACTATCTGACCATGTATGTCAACCTGATAGCGTTTGATCGCAGGGACCTAGGACCCTCACATTTTGCATGCGGATAGGTGCTTAGGATTTCTAGGGCAAGTTCGAAAATGAAGGTCATTGGTCAAAGGTCAAGGTCACAGGCTGAAAATGTGCCGCTTTGCACATTTAGCGTCTTAACGTTCTAGTTAAGTGTTATGACTGTAAGAGAGTTCTAAGGCCTTGTGTGTGCGAATGCGCATTTGTGCAATGTGTGTGTGCGCGCATGCCTTACATGCATTGCATACATGCTTTTGTATACATGTGCGCACCTTGCGTTTACCTGTACAGGACATAGAAGTGCTGTGTGAGAGATGCCGGGACCATGCCCTCTCTGTCCGTAAGCAGGCCCTGAGCTCCCTGACTGAGGTGCTGCTGCAGTGCAAGAGCGACCCTGTAGTGCAGAGGTAAGACGAGGTTCATAGCAGGTAGAGACCATTGTCAAAGTCAGAAATACTTTATTACTCTTCTTCGTTCGCTCAGACAGTTTCCTGTCATGTGAGCGTAGATGCGTCATGCTGCCGTTTATGCGCCTAACTGAGAAATAGTTAGGCCCAGCATGTCCAACTTCGGCTGAAGAAATCCTTGTAAGAATGTATAGAAAAAAAGGCAGGAGAATGGACCAGTGAGATAGATAGCAGATGACAGTAAGCAAAGGGAAAAGGCAGAGTCAAAGAGAATGACAGAATTAGAGGAAGTTACAAGCACAGAACTTCCAGAAGGTGGGGGAACTATTTATTCAAAGAACTATTTGTACAAAAGACACCCCGGGGGAGAAATACTTTACTATCTCGTTGGGAGAAATTACAGTGTAGTACCAAGCACAATACAAACAAGAAAACTCATATTCATGCATTGAAAAGAAATGAAAACAAAACAGGAAAAGACTGGACAGCAAATCATGCTTCACAAGAAGTTGGACATATTTGGAGTCGAAGCAAGGAACTATCCCAACACATTAAGAACTGCCCTCTTTCCCCACCATTTCTTTCATTGTATTCTTTCATCCCCCCCAGTTCACCCAAGAACTTCTTCTTCTTCTTCTGCGTTCCCAGGCCATATGGCCATAATGGGTAAGGTACATATGTGTCCGGTTTTCAGTTTTCACTGGTCTCCCCGTTGCGTACAGCCGACACATTCCGATTTCGGAGGAGCTCAAAGGAGAAAAATTATTTGGAAGATTTGTTTTGCAAAAAAGGCAGGAGAATGGACCGGAAAGGCAGAAAGATAGTAGATGACAGTAAGCAAAGGGAAAAGGCAGAGTCAAAGAGAGTGACAGATTAGAGGAAGCTACAAGCACAGAACTTCCAGAAGGTGGGGGAACTATTTATACAAAAGACCCCCCGTTATCCCCACGGGGGGACCCAAGAACAAGAGTCGGTATAACAGAAATCTCATTTACATGGAAAGCAAATCATGCGACACAAAAATCAGTGTATACAATGGAAACATGTAACAAGGAATAGCTGTCAGTTCCCAACATTTCATGCGCCTCTCTCTCTCTCTCTCTCTCTCTCTCTCTCTCTCTCTCTCTCTCTCTCTCTCTCTCTCTCTCTCTCTCTCTCTCTCTCTCTCTCTCTCTCTCTCTCTCTCTCTCTCTCTCTCTCTCTCTCTCTCTCTCTCTCTCTCTCTCTCTCTCTCTCTCTCTCTCTCTCTCTCTCTCTCTCTCTCTCTCTCTCTCTCTCTCTCTCTCTCTCTCTCTCTCCCTCCCTCCCTCCCTCCCTCCCTCCCTCCACATTTAACAAGCAGTGGCAGACCCATATTGAGAAGGTAGCACACAAGCTTGCACGTAGCCTATTCCTACTAAAAAAACTTAGACCTTTCTTAGATACAGAGGAACGCAAATTATTCTTTCATGCCCACTGTCTCTCTCACGTCAACTATGCATCTGTAGTTTGGGATTCTACCGCCAAATGTCACCTATTAAAACTCAATTCTATCTACAAACGAGCAGCTAAAATTATTCTTCCTGACGCAAACCTCACCACATCAGAAAAACAAGCAAAATTAAACATCCTTCCGTTAGATTCACAATTAAAGTACAACAAAGCAATCATCATGTACAAAGTGCATAATGACTTGGTCCCACAATACCTAAAATTATTAGTTACCCCGGCATCACATCGTTATGGTTCCAGCAACTACATTTTGCCAAACACTAGAATTGACAAATACAAATCAAGTTTTGCCTTCTCAGGTTCCTCAATTTGGAATTCCCTTCCCTCTGCCATTCAGTTATGCCCTTCCATCTCACGATACAAAAAGATGGTGCGGGCAAACATAATTTACAGCCCTGCTTAAATCTTGTGTCATTTTGAACGCACACTGTATAACTGTATTGCCTTGTGTACACCTACATGTGATATGCATGGTATATGTCAATTGATTGTTTACATCTCCGTTTTATGCTTTGTTTATTTGTTTGCCTTTAAACTGCTTGTTAAATGTGTTTGGATTGATGTTGCTTTCACCTCCTACTTGTCATCAATTATTTGTTTCACAATGTATTTTTATTTTATTTTATTTTTTATTTTTTTTAAATCTTTTGTAAACAACAGCATTTTTTTATATGTATGTATAAACAATGTATGTGTGTATGAGAGAGAGAGAGAGTATGTTTACAAATGTTTTTTGTTTCTTAGCACTTGTAACCCCGATTAAAATGACGACTCTACTCCCTGTAACCACCAAATTAATGTTGGTAAACTAGGCCTGAAATGGGGTACTTTGTTTACAAAAATATTAAAAAATAACTACTTGATGGATTGATTTCAAGTGTTCAGGGTTTGTGTATAAATGAAGAATGTTTAACTTGCAATGTTTGTTTTGTTATGTGATATTTTAGATTTTTGGATATTGCAATTTTAACTCCAAAATGCATAACGAAGTGGGTGTACGAGGGCGGTTTTAGACGGCTTGGTAGGAGAAAGTAATGGATGTCGTGGGCGGAATCAGGCTATAAGGGGCTTAAAACGTTAAATTTGTTTTTCTTTTATCCAAGGACAGATTGTAAGAATAGGCATCGCCTAAAATCTTTATCCTTGTCAAATAAAGTTTTCCAGTGTCCAGTGTCCAGTGTCCCTCCCTCCCTCCTTCCCTAATTTTCGGACTATAAGGCAATACTTTTCCCCCCAGATTCAGTCCCCTGCGCCTTACCGTAATTACGTATTAACAAATATGTATGAACCCTGTGAATAACAAGCAGAATATGTTGTTTCACAGCTCACATTCTCAGCATCAGAAAGTTAGACCCAGATTTCACTGCCTAGGCCCTAAGCTTTCCCATTTTCCAGCAGCAGTGAGCCTGCCAAAAATAGACCTCCCTTTTTTTTTCTCCTGCTGCCTTCAAGGCCTTTCTGACCTTTTAGTTACCTCTCCCTTACTGGCTGGATAGAGAGAACAGTCTCTCTCTCTCTCTCTCTCTCTCTCTCTCTCTCTCTCTCTCTCTCTCTCTCTCTCTCTCTCTCTCTCTCTCACGCTCACGCATACACAGACACATGCATATGATAAACACACACACACACACACACACTACTGTGCAGGTTTTTGACATGGCCAGATAAGCCAACTAGGCCTAGGCTAATGTACAACTTCTCACTAGTTGGTTTTAGCAAAAATCTTGTTCAGAAGTTCGACTGACTTAGGGACTTGTGCTGTCTTGCATTGTGCATGTATGTATATCCATGCACAAGTGCAAAAAGTGTGCGCATGTTTATGTGTGTGTGTTCCCAGTGGGTGGAAGGAAGGCAGTGTCTGCTACGGTCTGGTGTTGCAGAGAAATGTCTAAAAACAGTAGAGACCATTTTGTTCTCTCACATTTGTACATCTATGTACATGCGCCTGGAAGCACAGGTGCAAAAGAGTGCGCGCGTTCATGTATGTTGATGCGTGCGTGTTCCCAATGGTTTCCTAAAGAGGCGGTGTTTGCCATGGTGTGGGACCATGAGACGTCAGTGCAGGACAAAGTTAATGTTTGGAAACAGTAGAGTCCGTTTTGTTGTCTCACATTTGTGCATGTATGTGCATGTGCCTGCAAGCACAGGTGCAAAAGTGTGCACATTCAGGGTTGCTAATTTTCCGGAACACACCGGAAATCCTGTTGTTGTTTTTGAGTGCCAAAACTTGTGGCTTCCGGTTTTTGGAGTGCCAAAACTAGTGGCTTCCGGTTTTTGGAGTGCCAAAACTAGTGGCTTCCGGTTTTTGGAGTGCCAAAACTAGTGGCTTCCGGTTTTTGAGTGCCAAAACTAGTGGCTTCCGGTTTTTGGAGTGCCAAAGCTTGTGGCTTCTGGTGTGAGGTTTTTGAGTGCCAAAACTTGTGGCTTCAGGTTTTTTGGAGTGCCGAAACTTGTGGCTTCCAGTTTTTGGAGTGCTAAGGCTTGTGGCTTCCAGTTTTTGGAGTGCCAAACTTGTGGTTCTAGCTTTTAAAGTTAAGAGCCATACAAAAAGTTACCGGTTTGAGAGACTTCGGAAAAACGTCATGGAAAGTTACATAAGCAATGACGTAATTTATTTTTAGCGAACTTAGACGCAATGCCCCCCCCCCCCCCCCCCCCCCCCAAATTTCAGGTTTTGGGACCTCCTCCCCACTAGCACCCCTGCGCATGTTCACGTGTGTTGATGCGTGTGTGTTCCCATTCCCAGTGGTTTCCTGAGGGCGGTGTTTGCCATGGTGTGGGACCAGGAGACGTCGGTGCAGGACAAATGTCTGGAGATTGCGGAGAGCATCATTCTGTCTCACATCGTGCCCCCACACAGGTAATCACCATTAGTCACTACACTTTTTATCTGATATAAATCTGATGTTGATGACAAGATAGTTAAGTTTGTGAAGAGTTACTTTTGAAAATATATGTCTAATCTCCTTTTCTTACAATCAATCTGATGTTGATAACAAGATGGTTAAGTTTGTGAAGAGTAACTTTTGAAAATATATGTCTAATCTCCTTTTCTTACAATCAATCTGATGTTGATAACAAGATGGTTAAGTTTGTGAAGAGTTACTTTTGAAAATATATGTCTAATCTCCTTTTCATACAATCAATCTGATGTTGATAACAAGATGGTTAAGTTTGTGAAGAGTAACTTTTGAAAATATATGTCTAATCTCCTTTTCTTACAATCAATCTGATGTTGATGACATGAGTGAAATAGAAACACCCGAGGTGCTAATGGGACCCAGAGATGCACCAGCCACGCCCGCCCCATCAACGCGAGAGCAGCCCTGCCCCAGCCTTGGAAGTCCGTATCGTGTTACTGGGGAGCAGGCACACACGGGACATTCCATTCAGTATACAAGGCGCATAGCTACTATCGGCTTGGTGACCATCGGATACGATACAAAGGAGTCCTTGCGAAATGTCCCCATGGGTGTACCAGTCCATTTTTCATGACTGCAGAGCCCACCGGCAAAAGACACCCACTCAGAAACCAGAACGCATCCAACAGCCCCCAAAAAGGACAGGCGAGGCCAGTGCATCCCTGACAAAGCCACAGGCTCTCGCCTTACGGACTTATATGCATCAGAAGAGAGTCTTTTCTTACAATCAATCTGATGTTGATGACAAGATGGTGTAATGTTAAAAAAGATATGTGTGATTTCAGAAAAGATATGCATGGGTACAACTTTTTTTCTTTTCACAAAGATTGGTGTTTCCAAACTGAAGTGTCTTTGCTATTGTTTTGAGTGTTGGTCAGTATGGTTAGAATAGATTTCCATTTTTTTTAAATTTTACCTGAAAAAGAAGAATTGTTTTTATCTGTCAAAAAGAAAAGAAAAAGAATGGAACAGCAAATGAATTTGAAGCCATAAGGGGCAGTTTGAAGTTGGCCTTCCTTCCTTGCTTCTTTTGAGTGACCACATTCACACTTGAGGCGTTGCCCCCTGAGCCCCCCCCCCCCCCTCCCCCCAACAGGGCTCTGCCCCTCCTGTACCCAGCTGAGGCTGGGGTGGCCCCTGGGCCCCAGCCTTTAAGTGTTTTTGATTTGGGTTAGTTGCACCCATGTGTATGTCTTTTCCTCCTACTTCGTGTTGATAAGATGATGATGTGTGAATCAACAGATCTAACAGAGAGGACCCCATCTTGACCTGGCAGCTTCTGACGCTGATCAGCATGAAGGAGAACGCAGACTTGAGGTAGAGCAAATTTATGATTGTTGAAAAGACTTTGTCTAAATGTTGAAACATGTTAGTTACCATATTTTTCGGATCATTAGGCGCTGCTGTGTATAAGGCGAATAGGGCAATTTTCAAGAAAAATCTGAAAAAATTAAGCTTACCGACCGCCATTACTGCTGTCATAGACGAGAGTTGGCTCCCCTTTCAAATAATCGAACTTCCATTTTTGCGACTTCTGATTGTTGTGTTTGGACTTTTCGTCACAACAACTGGTAGAATTATGGCAATTTAAGCTCTACAACAATGCTTTTTACATCTAATGAAGGGTTATGTCATCTGTTGGACGGTAGCTCAGATGATAATATGGATTTTGAAGCATTTTAACATGAGTATTTGCCATATCAGTGACTCGTGAAATCATTGCCTCTCTTCTCATGATTTTGTTCACTAATAGGACGCCCTGGATTATTGGGCGCATAGGTCGAAATTGGATAACAAAAGTATCGCCTTATAGTCCAAAAATTACGCTGTTCTTTTGTGTCTTTGATTACAAACTTATATCTGTGTGCCTTTGCAGACAGTTGGTTTGTATTGCTTGTAATATAGGATTTTTAAATCTCAACTTTGACACAAGTACCATACTTTTCGGCTCATTAGGCGCTGCTGTGTATAAGGCGAATAGGGCAATTTTCAAGAAAAATCTGACAATCCAAGTAAAAGGCGCCCTCGTTTATAAGGCGATACACACCTCGCAACAGAAAGTCGAAGTTTGAAGCCCGTACACGTCTTGTAAACGATTACCGACCGCCATTACTGCTGTCATAAACGAGAGTTGGCTCCCTTCTCAAATAATCGAAACTTCCGTTTTTGCGACTTCCGGTTGCTGTGTTTGGCCAATTCTTCTTGGTAGAATTATGGCATTTTAAGCTCTACAACGATGCTTTTTACATCCAATGAAGGGTTATGGCATCTGTTGGACGGTATCTCGGATGATAACAGGCATTTTTATCGTGAGTATTCGTCGTATCGGCAACTCGTTACCACTTTCGATGTCGTGACTCACAGTAGACTGTACCGAGTACGGCAATCGTTGCCTCTCTTCTCACGATTTTGTTCACTTATAGGGCGCCCTCGTTTATTAGGCGCATAGGTCGAAATTGGAGAAAAAAATATCGCCTTATAGTCCGAAAAATACGGTACCTAAGCTTCATAGGAAGAAATAAATATTGGCACAAGTACATGGATGTAACTATGCCAGATAGTGTCGACTGGCCTGTTTTGTGTGTGTTTTTAAATGTAATATGGGAATCTAGTGTAGAGTGGCACAGAGGTAACGCGTTCGCCTTGTGTCAAGTGAACCCGAGTTCGAACCTGGGTATGGGGGATTTTTCCTCTCACTTTGCACTAGGCCTTACGGTCTGAACATGGAGTCTTTCGGATGAGACGATAAACCGAGGTCCCGTGTGCCATGCATGCACTTAGCGCATGTTAAACCCAGTGGCAACGAAAAAGTTGTCATTTGGTCAAAATTTACCCCCCCCCCTTCCTTTCTCATCAGTCACACAAAACATCGCATGCAAAAAAAAAAGGTGGGTGTCGTGCCTCTGGCTGCAACACGCTCTCCAAGTGGGAGCAACCCGAATTTCACAGACGCCTCTGTGACTATAAGTACCTAATACGTAATACCTAATCTTCAAGATTTTACTGTTGATGCTCGGGAAGTGCCTCAAATTCTTAAAATATTAACTATATTTTCATTTTAAGTGGGTTTTTTTTTTTTACTGGTTGCATTTACGGTACAGGTAGCCATGACTATGATTGAAGCTGTATTTTGTTTGTCAATGACATTCCTTTGATAATTTGTCGTCTGGTGTGAGCAGGCGTCATTTCAAGAAGATGTGCCGACTGTGGGAGAGGCAGAAGAAACTGACACCTTCACTGATCTCGTCCGTCTTGAGCCATGTGGGAACTGGCAACAACAAGGTTTGTATCAATTGTGTTTGTTCTGTTCACCCTCTCGCGTTCGTATTTCTTACAGAAATCTTTTTTTTGTTCTTCTTTTTTTTGGGTCCCATCTTCTGGGTCCCACGCCGCTCATTCCGAATGCCAACTCGCTTGCTCAAGTCGCAGAATCCGAGACCAGCAGTCCATGTGGAGCGAATTTATGTTAGGCTGTCAGGATGCAACCAACCGAGGAGACACTGCACTGCTGCTGAGTCACTTCGGTGGAGTCGCGGAGCCAGCGTGAGTAAGGTCATCCTCCAACCTTGGGCACCACCACGACCGTCCACCGACAGCTCCCCAGAACACACTGATCCCCGTGACTTTGACCCGAATGCACCAAGGCATAGACTGGATTGGAAACAAAACTGATGTCACCATGAGAGCCGGACATCTAAAGCCACAGAATTTGAGACATTTGTTTTCCTTTTTAATGATTGATGGAAATGAGGCGGATGACAACAATGATGATGATGATGATGCTATGGAGTTCCGTATCGGTCTGAGACTGCGTGACAGGGCTGTATTCTATGCTTCCTTTCATAATGATATCCCGGCGTTAACCAGGCCTGAGAACTACAGACACCTGCAGTGTTGGTCTTGAAATTAGAACAACACTCTCAGAATCGCATCCGTTAAGCGAATGAAGCTCGACTGTGTGGTTTCAGTCTTCCCATTAAGCCCATAGCCACTCACTCTGGGTAGGAGTCGGTCCAGGACCGAAAAACCCCTCGCCTCTGATGGGATACGAACCTGTGACCTCCCAGCCAGTAGTCCATGACGCTAACCACTACGCCAAAATGTCTTCTAGTGTTCAAGTTTTTCCTGCATTTTCAAGAAACTTTGTCTTTTAAAGCACATAGAGCACCATACATGTCAAGTGGGGGCAAGCTATGGCAGGTTTGGGGCAACTTGAATACTTGGAGGTAACTTCCAGCCAACTGTTTCTGGCAATGCAAGAAGGTTAATCTTTGTTAACTGTTTGGTGCTCAGATAAAGAGAGAGATTGTGTGTGTGTGTGTGCGCATGCATGTGACAGGCATGGGAATTGTTCGCGGATTTTCGCGATTTTTTGGTGGAAATTGGGACTAAATACTTCGTTTTTGTTACTAAATACTTCAATTGGGGGGCTTTTTCAGGCTTTTCAGAGTTTTTTGTCTCTGACAATTCCCATGCCTGATGTGAGTGCACGTACAGGCAAGTACATGAACCTGTTTATGTGTGTAGGCTGCCTGGAGCGTGCTAGCAGATGTGAGCAGCACTCATATGGCTCTGAACGTGAAGCCCGTTCTGGGGTACTGGGCTGAGCACTGCCACACCATTGCTGGTCAGGTTATAACTCGACACTGTCTGTGTCTGTCTGTCTGTCTCTCTCTCTTCATGTCGGTCCATTACACTGCATTGTTATCTTGTTACTGGTATTATGTTGTGCTTTGTACCAATTTGTTAATGCAGCCTGTAAGCTTTAAAGAAATAAATTCATTCATTCATTCATCCTCTCTCTTTTCTCTCTCTGTCTCTCTCTCTCTCTCTCTCTCTCTCTCTCTCTCTCTCTCTCTCTCTCTCTCTCTCTCTCTCTCTCTCTGCATCTCGCTCTGTCTCTCTCTCTCTCTCTCTCTCTCTCTCTCTCTCTCTCTCTCTCTCTCTCTCTCGCTCTCTCTCTCTCTCTCTCTCTCTCTCTCTCTCTCTCTCTCTCTCTCTCTCTCTCTCTCTCTCTCTCTCTCTCTCTCTCTCTCTCTCTCTCTCTCTCTCTCTCTCTCTCTCTCTCTCTCTCTCCCTTTTTTTGCACTCATTCATACGGCTCTGAACATGAAGCCAATTCTGGAGTATGGACTGAACGTTGCCACACTGTTGCAGGTCAGAGTAAAACTTCTTAACACGAATCAGTCATTCATACCCAACACACGCTTGAATGCACATACATGCATGCAAATATGCACACATACACAGCTACACAAAAAAAAAACACCATCTAATATCACGAGAATTGGATAGACGGTAAATGAAAGACACACACACACACACACACACAAACACACAACAAGTACAAGCCACATGTAAGCACACACATGTACACGCGCTTGTGCACAGACACACGCACATACACACATATGCATGCAAACACACACACACACACACACACACGCCAACACAACTCTCTTGTTCCCTCACTGCTTAACAAGTCAGTTCAACTCGACATGAATCAGTCACATGCATATGCTCGCGTGCCCACTCAAGCACAAACACACACACACACACACACAAACATGCACACGCACAAACACACACACTTTCTCTCTCAAACAATATCCAAACTTAGCAAGGTGTACCTACATGCAAACACTCCTTGAAATCATTTTCTCTTACCCCTTAGGGGGGGGGATACATGCAAACACTCCTTGGGGGGGGGGGGGGGGGGGGGGGGGGGGGGGGGTCTTTGTATAAATAGTTCCCCCACCTTCTGGAAGTTCTGTGCTTGTAACTTCCTCTCATCTGTCACTCTCTTTGACTCTGCCTTTTCCCTTTGCTTTCTGTCATCTACTATCTTTCTGCATTACCGGTCCATTCTCCTGTCTTTTTTTTAGAAACACTTTCAAAAAGATTTCCTCCAGCCGAAGTCGGACTTGCTGGGCCTAACTACAGGGAAACCCATTTAGTACGAGTACGGTTTAAACGAGAGCCCGTGTTTAACGAGTGGTTTCAAAATTCCCGACCACAAGCCTTCTTTTTCCTTGTTAAATAATTCTGCATACAACGAGCTCGCTACAACGAGCAACTTGCATATAACGTACAATTTATTGACTCCCAAAGTCAAGCTTTTATGCAAAAACTACATGGTTAGAACGAGAACGCACTTACAACCACACCGCCATCCCAATGTCAAGCTTTCTTGCACAACTACCTGGCTAGAATGAGAACACACTGACAACAACATCGTTATCTTGACTAACCCCTCGATATGTAAGCGGCATTCTGATTGGCCGATATAACAACTTGGGTGTCTGCAGCGCAAGCAGACGACACTGGACTCACTCTTTGCGCACTGATCTTGTGACTTCCGGGAAATTTTAACTTTCTCTTAAAGCGCGTGTGTGGATTTTATGTTTTTGATGTTATCGTGTGTTAATAAACTGTTTTAAAGTGTTTGTAATCGGCATTAAAAACCCTATGGATACAGGATACTGGGCTTACAACCATGCTTTGTTGGGTAAGTGTGTTGTTTCCGTTTTTCTGTCTTTTTCACACTTTACCAGCACGCACATCACAGTAGATGTGAGGAGCGATTGATAGGTTCGTCAGGGTTGCCAAAATCGATAAAATGGTTTGAACGAGCAATGCTTACAACGAGTAAATTGGCCCTCTCCCCTGGAATTCGTACTAAACGGGTTTCACTGTATTTCTTAGTTAGGCGCATAATGGCAGCATGACGCATCTGCGCTCATAATTGACCGGAAACTGTCTGAGCGATTGAAGAAGAAGAAATCCATTGTCTTTATTTATTGGTGACTGTCATTGTTATCCCAGACTCCACAGACAACGAGACGTGGGAAAACGTTCTGCAAATCATCGCCTTCAAGGCGCAGGCTATTCCTGCTGACCAGCGCTCCAAACTGATTGGTAAGTCAATGGAAATTGGGGGGAAGGGGGGTCAGGCAGATCAACCGTCTTGCGCCCCCTGTGGGGATACTGAGGAATCTTTCTTACAAATAGTTCCCCCATGTTCCGGAAGTTCTGTGCTTGTAGCTTCCTCTAATCTGTTTGACTCTGCCTTTTCCCTTTGCTTACTGCCATCTACTGTCTTTCTGCCTTACTGGTCCATTTTTTTTGTTCCAGAAACTCTTGCAAAGATTTTATCCATCTGAAGGCGAACATGCTGGGCCTGTTTATTTCTTACTTAGGCGCATAATGGCAGCATGACACATCTGCGCTCATATGACGGGAAGCAAAACTGTGTAAGCAGTCGACAAAAGAAAAGAAAGAAAAGAGCTCTTGCATTCACAACTCCCTAACCGCTTGGCTTCTGTTGTGGACTTCGAAATTCTGTTTCAATGGCTATGCCAGCCAGACTTCACATGTGGTGTTAGCTTTCACTGCAGACATGTGCCAGCCAGACTTCACATGTGGTGTTAGCTTTCACTGCAGACATGTGCCGGACAGCCCCGAAAGTAGCACTGCTGCTGTGTGTGTGTGTGCTCTTCAGCTTATCTTCCTTCCACTGTAAGTGATTCGGACGGGTGTGTGTGTTCTTCAATTTAATGTCCTTCCACTAAAAGTGATTCAGACAAAATTATATTGCAGTGTGTTTTTGGTGTGGTTGACACACGAACAGGTGTGTGTGTGCGTGCGTGCGTGTATGGGTGTGTGTGTGTGTGAATCAGAATCGGAATCAGAATCATTTTTAATTGGCTTTAAGAACCATTACAAGGGTTTGTATGACATAAAAGGAACAACAAAACAAACGATGAAAGAATAATAAAATGCCTACTACTAAGTAAACCTCATTTTCGATTATGAGAAAATTGAATTACTCTTCTTATAATGAATTGTGTGTGTGTGAACAGTTGAAAATATTTCATGGGGGTGTCTTTAGAAGAGGGAGGGTGGGGGTTGTTTGGTTTTTATTACTCTTGCTGCAACTACTGTATTTTTCGCACTATACCTTATTTATTACAAGGCCCCCCCCCCCCCCCCCCCCAATTTTCCACAAAAATCAGATTATGTTATTATATTTTCTTCTGTTTTAGTAGTCATATCATAAGGCGCAGCAGGGGTCTCATTCTGGGAAAAAGGTATCGCTTTATAGTCAGAAAAATATGGTAGTTACTATCAAATTAGTTCATTTCACTTTGTTGCATAACCAGTTGATAAGCCCCTGTTTGGAGCGTTGCGCGTTCAACGTGTGTGTGCGCATTTGACATATAGCATTTGCTTTGTCGTTGCAGATGAGTTCAAGGGCTTTTTGCTACGATTTGACCTGAAGGCAGAGTTACGCGTTCAACGTGTGTGTGCACATTTGACATATAGCATTTGCTTTGTCGTTGCAGATGAGTTCAAGGGCTTTTTGCTACGATTTGACCTGAAGGCAGAGTTATGCGTTCAACGTGTGTGTGCACATTTGACATATAGCATTTGCTTTGTCGTTGCAGATGAGTTCAAGTGCTTTTTGCTACAATTTGACCTGAAGGCAGAGTTACGCGTTCAACGTGTGCGTGCGCATTTGACATATAGCATTTGCTTTGTCGTTGCAGATGAGTTCAAGGGCTTTTTGCTGCGATTTGACCTGAAAGCAGAGTTGGTGTCAGCGTTTTCGACTGCAATCCATCAAGTGAGAGAAATCCCTCCATTTTCTCTTTGGCTCTTCTTCTTCTTCTTCGTTCGCTCAGACAGTTTCCTGTCATATGAGCGCAGATGCGTCATGCTGCCGTTATGCGCCTAACTAATAAATAGTTGGACCCAGCAAGTCGGACTTTGACTGGAGGAAATGTTTTTGAAAGTGTTTCATGAAAAAAGGCAGGAGAATGGACCGGTAAGGCAGAAAGATAGATGACAGTTAGCAAAGGGAAAAGGCAGAGTCAAAGAGAGTGACAGATTAGCGGAAGTTACAAGCACAGAACTTCCAGAAGGTGGGGGAACTATTTGTATGAAAGACCCCCGGTATCCGCACGGATATCCCCCCTCTTTTGGTTTTTGCATGAATTCTTATCAATTTACCTGGTTTTTTAATTATATTGAATATCAAGAAAATCAGAGCAAAATTGTTTCCTTAGTGCAAGAATGCAGTCGCTGGACACTGGATTTAAATTGAGTCTTTTTTGCCTGTGTGTTGATGTTTACATTGTTATTCTTTCCGTCTCTTCTGTGATTGGTTCAGCTGAGTCAGGTGACCTTCGGGGAGGATTTCCGCGGCGGTCAGAAGTGGGGGAGGGAGGTGCTGGGCGCCAGTGACCGCTACCTGTCTGTCCTCGTGCTTGACCAGGACATGTCTGGTTGGTTCATTGATGTGTTACGTTGACTTGTAACTGTCAAACTGGGCGATTGGAGCGTGTGTTTTGTGTGTTGTCGTTCTTTGATTTAATGTCTTTTCACTAAAAGTGATATTAGATTGCATATTCATTCATCCAACCTATCTTTTGTTTACAAACACATCGCCTCATTGCCTTAGAAACGAAAGGTTTTTTTTACTTCGCTTCTTTTCCCATCTTCACCTGTTTGTGTTAATGTGTAGCGTTGTGATGTTTTTTAGTTCAGTTATAAAAGTGATATTAGACAAGAGAGGTGTTTGTGTGTGTTGTGTTGTGTGTGTGTGTGTGTGTGTGTCTTAGGTCTTATTCTCAAATTGTGTGTATTTGTTATCTTCTTTTTGTTTGTCTTTGTATAGCGTTTTTGTTTGAATGCGTTATGAATGTTTAACGTGTGTACGCACTTCTATTTGATTTGTATTAAGATTTAGCACTGTATAGATAGTGTATGTTGTTGTTGTGTGTGTGTGTGTGCACACGTGTGTGTGTGTGTGCGTAGCATTTACTAGAGTGCTATTTAAGAACTACATTTTAAGAATTTTGTGTGTGTGTTGCTTTGTTGTTTTTCATTGATGTGTTGCGTTACGTTGCCTTCTGAATATCCTACTGGGCAACGGGGAATGTTGTGTGTGTTGCTTTGTTGTTTTTCATTGATGTGTTGCGTTACGTTGCCTTCTGAATATCCTACTGGGCAACGGGGAATGTTGTGTGTGTTGCTTTGTTGTTTTTCATTGATGTGTTGCGTTACGTTGCCTTCTGAATATCCTACTGGGCAACGGGGAATGTTGTGTGTGTTGTTGTTTTTCATTGATGTGTTGCGTTACGTTGCCTTCTGAATATCCTACTGGGCAACGGGGGATATTGTGTGTGTTGTTGTTGTAGTTTCATTTAGGGAGACACATCATTTGACGAAGACAAGCTGACATGCCATATTTTCATCCTTGGTGTCGTGACATTGTTATTATTATTAATATTATTATTATAATAATCATGCTCACATACTGACTTTCAGGCGATGCGTCGTTTGACGAGGACAAGCTGACATGCCATATTTTCATCCTTAGTGTCGTGACATTGTTATTATTATTATTATTATTATAATCATGCTCACATACTGACTTTCAGGTGATACGTCATTTGACGAAGACAAGCTGGCATGTCATCTGTTCACTCTGGGCGTGGTGGCGCTGCTGTGCCCTACCGTCACACCGAAGCGTGTTCCGATGCTGGTGCAATCCTTCATCGCCTCCCCTTGCGTTTCTGTCGCAGGTGATGCCTTTAACTCTTTGGTTTCTGTATTTAGAGAAGTCTCAATTACTGATCATTCCAGAGAACCTCTTTAGCTGCTGAGAAATTTTATCCAGTTGATTCCTACGGGCCTCTTTTGCTCGTGATATGATGCATCTGTTATTACTTACTGGGGCAAGTATTGTTTATGAAAGAGAAACAGGCTGCTGAAAACATGCCGCATATTCACAATAACATAACACCCCCTTATGCAGTTTTGCTCTCTCTGGAAACCCAGGAATAGGGAGATAGAGAGCTCTATAAAGCTAGGAATCTGCAGTTACTCCCATTCAACCTCAAAAGCGGTTCTCAGGAACGAAAGAGTTCACTCTTCTAACACCATGGTTTTTGTGGGTTTTTTTTACGTTCTTCGTTGTTTGTTGCATCTCAACTGACAAGAGAGGGGTGACAGACCTGTTTATTCTACTCTTTTCGAGTATTTTTTTTACTCAATTTGGACCTCTACTACTCTTCAAAATTGATAATATTGCTCTTTAATTCTTGATTGCTACTCATTTTCAGTGAACAGTGTTTGATGGTTTAATGAGTAGGACTACACATTTCACACCAAAACTACTCATTTCAGCTATCCAGACTACTCGAGACTTGTGTAGGAGGTAAACAGGTAGGGGTAACTATTTGTTTTCTCTTTGAGTGTGCATGCGTTGCTTTAACGGAAAGAATAAGTCACTTTCATAAGCTCTCAAAATAGACAAACACATGGCAGGGTACTTGGCAATGAATGTCTTTGCATTTTGGTGAGAGTGAATTGTGATGTACCGGCGGATACATTCATTCGCGCAGGTTGCTAGAAGAGTTCACTCATTCCGCCCCGCGCCCCGACAAATCAGGCTGAACAGAGCAGTAACTTATTCCGCCTGAGCCCTACAAATGAGCTGTTTAGGTGGAGTTATGATCCCTGGCCCTTGATGCCATGTCTCGTTTGAAGGCAGTTTCTTAGCAATGAGAAACTCACTCTATGTATTTCTCTCTTTGGCTCACGGCGAGCCCTACAAATGAGCTGTTTAGGTGGAGTTATGATCCCTGGCCTTTGACACCAGGTGGCGTTTCGTTTGAAGGCAGTTTCTTAGCAATGAGAAACTATGTATTTCTCTCTTTGGCTCACAGCAAGCCCTACAAATGAGCTGTTTAGGTGGAGTTGGGATCCCTGGCCCTTGACGCCATGTTTTGTTTGAAGGCAGTTTCTTAGCAATGAGAAACTCACTCTATGTATTTCTCTCTTTGGCTCACGGCAAGAATATATTTTGCCTTTTATTTGACAAGTAGAAGTAAAGCAGAGGTTCAGATTGTCGGCACGCCCACGCCATTGACCCATGGTTTTTATTATTATGGCACATGTCAACACCTTGTGATGCGCCCTCAAGGATCAATCTTGTCACAGAACATCATAGGTCATTTGACCAGTTCGAATAAAATATAATAGGTCATTTTCATAAAACGGTAAGTCTGAACTCACTTGGGACTGGCCAAATTATTTCCCCTTGTTCTGTGGGGACTGGGCATTCGACTAGGTTCGTAAAATAATCACCAAAACCAAGTTATGAAGAGTTAGGCATCAATATTTTCAGAAAAGATTAGCAACACCATGCACTAAACGATCGTAAAATATCAGATTCCTTACCTTCGTCGTTTGTCTCCTATTGACGAAAACAGCTAACACATAGAAAGAAGGAAAATTTCACATTCCGATCTTTGACCCCCCTCTACAACCAAAGCTGAAAATAAAGTCTGCAATGATTGGTTGATTTCAAGAGAGGCAAGGTCAAAGCAAACTGAAAATAGGTTATGACTTCACACCGGAAAGCTGGTTACACGCCAGAAATCAAAACCTCTTGAAAACTTATGAGCCGGATCCGGGCCATTCGTCCTAAACGGTTGTGCGAGCCATGAGCCGGATCCGGCTCATTCGACCCGAGTGAGTTAATGTAAATAAAGAAAGGAAATACAACTTGAGCGCAACAAAAACTGTTTTCTGGGGCACTCTGTTGCAATCAGTCACATAGTTTCACAGACTGCATGTTCAAAGAATGACATGAGAAAACTGTTTTCTGGGACACTCTGTTGCAATCAGTCACATAGTTTCACAGACTGCATGTTCAAAGAATGACATGAGAAAACTGTTTTCTGGGGCACTCTGTTGCAATCAGTCACATAGTTTCACAGACTGCATGTTCAAAGAATGACATGAGAAAACTGTTTTCTGGGGCACTCTGTTGCAATCAGTCACATAGTTTCACAGACTGCATGTTCAAAGAATGACATGAGAAAACTGTTTTCTGGGACACTCTGTTGCAATCAGTCACATAGTTTCACAGACTGCATGTTCAAAGAATGACATGAGAAAACTGTTTTCTGGGACACTCTGTTGCAATCAGTCACATAGTTTCACAGACTGCATGTTCAAAGAATGACATGAGAAAACTGTTTTCTGGGACACTCTGTTGCAATCAGTCACATAGTTTCACAGACTGCATGTTCAAAGAATGACATGAGAAAACTGTTTTCTGGGACACTGTTGCAATCAGTCACATAGTTTCACATACTGCATGTTCAAAGAATGACATGAGAAAACTTTTCTGGGACACTCTGTTGCAATCAGTCACATAGTTTCACATACTGCATGTTCAAAGAATGACATGAGAAAGTTTTGTTTTTGTTTTGTTTTATTTTTTATTTATTTATTTTTTGGCGCATGAGAAAAGCTAGTACAGTACTATGCAATGTAAAGTAATAGTACTATTATTTAGTATTAATATTATTAATTGGGAAATTATTTGTACAGTTTATTGTTTCACCTAAATCAGTCTGATCACTATGGAATCAGTTGCAGTGCACACATCAAAATCCTTAAATTTGCTAACAGACACGAAGTAAACATAATAAGTCATTTGACCTCTTGCCTGCAAAAAACAATAGGTCATTTCAAAATTCTATCAGTCAGTGACTGATGACCGGTGCTAAAGGCCTCGGCACACGCTGCAACTTTTGCTAGTTGCAGCCTGCAACTTTATGGTTGCAACAGTTGTATGCCACCTACAAGGTTGTAGGGTTGCAGTTGTGGGTTGTAGGGCGATAGAAAACAATCCTATTTTTGAGCCCCTGCTTGCAACAAGTTGTAGGTTGCAGCCAATCAGAGCGTCGTTTCGAATCACATGTTTTTTGCATCACAATGGCGGAGTGAAACCGTCGGACTGAAACATGCAAACTGATCGAGTTCATTCATAATTTTCCCTGCATTTGGGAACCGGGTGTCGGACAGGTTCCAAGAGGCCAAAATCCACATAAGCCGTAAAATGGGCAGCATCGTGAATGACGAGTACTTGCTCAGCATGTTTTCTTTTTCAATCGATGTTGATCAAAACAATGTGTAGAGCAACTCATGTAGGCCTAGTATTCTTTGTCAGTTCGAGTTTATAGAAGTAGGCCTCAAAATCGGACTCTGGTACTGACCATCGTTTTGATCTGTACACTATTTTCTGATCTGTCATCTTTGGCATTTTAGTTTACATTTGAGTAGTCTGCCTTTTAGAACAATACTTCTTAGTCTACCTGTGGTTGGTTCAGCATAGGATTGCAAGGGGGTCGTATCAAAGTTGCAGAGTGTGCCGCGAGCTCTGCAATTTTTACTGCAACTTGTGGTATAACACCAGTTGTAGCAAATAATTTGTTGCAGCGTGTGCCGAAGCCTTTAGAATATTCCCTGCGCCCTTATGGCGTATCCCATTCCACAATCTCTGTATGTGGCTGACAACTGATAGTGAGAGTGATGAATTTGCCTCTGTGACTTGAAGCAGATATGCCCAGTACGTAATGCCTGCTTATCTGACATTTCATTAACCTCCCTCTACAAGGTCACCACCAAGCCCCCCCTTCCCCTTTCTTTCTGTCTCTCTTTCTCTCTTCCTCTTCTCAAAGAAACGTTGGCTGTAATGAAGTGATGATTATGGTATGGGGGAGCAGGGATAAAATTCTACAGGACCCTCTAAAAGAATGTGCAGGGGGTCCCAGGGATGCACTAGAAAAACTTATTTTTTTTTAGCATTCGCAATGCCACTGGGACCCTGTATCCCTCCTCTAGGACCCTCTATTCTGTAAGTGAAGGTGTCCCTGGGACCCCTTGTTTTGCGGGATGATTGGGAGCCCTGCGGGGAGGGAAGGCCTATTTTTACAATGTGAAACTTGATTCTTCAGAAACAAAAAGAAAAAAGTCTAAAACTTGAAAAGCTGTCCCTTTGGCCTTAAAATTTTTCAAGGTGTTTTGTTAATTTCTAGTCTTTTTGCTAGATAAATAAAGTATGTTCATTTTGTTGTTACATGCGCACGCACACACACACAAACACACGCACTCCACACATGCAAACATTAATCATGTTTCATAATGAAACCATGACACAGCATAAGACTTAGTGGCCCATCATTTTGAAAATTGACCCTTTGTTTTGGGCAGCCAGGGGTCATATGACCCACGCGGTCTGAAAATAATCTGAAGCTCTGGTAAAGTAAGCCCGAAGACTGATCTCCCGTGAGGCGAACAGAAGCGCTCATTGTCAAGCAGAATGTGACTAACTAACACACACACACACACACAGTGATAATAACTCTACAGTCATATTTCACAGGAGACAGCTCGGACAACCTGTTGACCGGTTCCCAACCCTTGACCATCTCCCAGGGGTCAGAGGTTAGCCAGGAGGGGTCGCAAGGGTCGCAGAGCACGCAAGGGTCACAAGGCATGCAGAGCACCCAGCCTCTGTCTCAGTTCAGGGGGTGCAGGATGTCGGACAGAGTGCGGGCTGTGGCCTTCCTCACTTTAGGTCAGTGGGTCTTTTCTTTCTTCTTCTTCCATTTAGTATCCACAATCAACAATTTGATTTTTTGATACTGTTTGGTCGAGGTCCGAAGGTCGCACACAGAACAAAAACAAATAAAAACAACCCTAATCTACTGTGACCCAGCCAGCCAAGACCTGTTCAGCGGAAGCTCGGCATGATGCTGAATCGGCAGGAACTGGAACCCCTTTTTGTTCTTTTTTTTTTTAAAGAGAGTATTTACAATGGCTAAACAGTAGACTGGAACGAGCTGAGTGTAGCGGCAGACACCGCCTCCTCTGACAACTTGTTCAAGTATACTTTAATATCTCCAAAAGAGAAATTCAGGTTAGGTGCAACAACATGACATGACAGAGATACAACATAACTGAAAGAACATTAATCAAACGTGTGAAACGAAATTATACCAACCAAATAATTATCATTCAAATTCATTACATCACCTTAGAAATGTGCACATTTAAAACACAGAGAGAGAGAGAAGATCAATAATCATTATTAACTTATAGCAGTCAATCAAATAACAAAATCTGGAATACATCTCGTCATCAACAATCAATGCACATGATAATAGTATCTCCACACATTACAATTACTGCAGTCAGATAGCTGTTAGTATTCAATCAGAACACGATAGAATAAGGACTGAGAGAGAGTAAAATGAATCATGAATTTAAGAGATGGATAGAACGTGGTATGAAAGTTTGATTACAGTATGGTTGCAACTTTTCCCTTTTCACAAGGAATTAAGTTTATTTTGTTAATTTTACCTGAAACTGAACTTCTTAAAAAAATATATTAAAAAATTGTCCAAAAAACAAATTGGCAACGGCACGTGAAACGAATCTTTGTATAAACTGTGCTTTTTTTTTTTTACAAAACTCTTAACTTCATCTTGGAATTGCAGGAGAGCTATCTAAAGCACCTTCATAATTCTTCTTCTTCTTCTTTGTTCGCTCAGAGAGATTCCTGTCATATGAGCGTAGATGCGTCATGCTGCTGTTATGCACCTAACTAAGAAATAGTTAGGCCCAGCATGTCCGACTTCGGCTGAAGAAATCCTTGTAAGAATTTATAGAAAAAAAGGCAGGAGAATAGACCAGTAAGATAAAAAAAATAGCAGATGACAGTAAGCAAAGGGAAAAGACAGAGTCAAAGAGAGTGACAGATTAGAGGAAGTTACAAGCACAGAAGTTGGAACTATTTATACGAAAGACTCCCCCGGTATCCCCACAGGGGATAATTCTAATTTTGCTTCAGCTTCAGGGGGGTGTTGCCCCTCTGAACCCCCCAACGGGGCTCTGCCCCTGTACCCTGCTGGGGCCTGAGCGGCCCATGGACCATGCCTTTCAGGTTTGTTTTTTTTCATTTGGGGGGGTTTCACCCATGCTCCTGAGACTTTCGATTTGTGTGTGTGTGTGTTTGTCCCATCCCAATAGGAATTGTTCGGAAATAATTAAAGGGAGTAATTTCATGGTGTGTGGGAGTGATCTTGCCTAATTCAATCGGTCAAACATGGGGAAATTACTCTACCAGTGCCATCAGGTAGATCACCAGCTCTCGCCTCGTGTATTTGAGCAGACATACAGTACTTAGAACACCGTGCGTCATTCTAAAATTTATGTCATTTATATTTTTACGTTACATTTTGCAAGTTTTATGAGTTTGTGGCAACTGGCCACCCCTAATTTTTCTATAAAAAAAAATGTTTGCAAGTCGCTGACTCGCATCCTGCGGTTTCAAGCTTCGACGCCATTGTTGCTATGGTATTTGACCGAGTAATGGAGGTAAGCAACTCTAATTTTCACGAAGTGCTCTCCCCTAGTTTTTTCCCCGAAAATCGTCTTTTGCCATGTACTCTTTCTTTCTATTTCTTTTAAATAAAGGTAAACTTGTTTAAAAGATTTTTTTTTTAAATTGCGTCTGTGTTGTTTTTCTCTTGGGAGGGGATAGGGTTTGATTTGGAGTAGGATACATGATAGTAATTTCACTGTGAATCTGTTGGTGTGGTTTGTTTATATTGCCATATTTTTTGGACTATATTATTATAAAATTCTACCTAAAATTCAGAATTTGTTATTATATTTTCTTACTATGTTATTGTTAGTAGTCATAATATATAAGGCGCTGGGGTCTCACTTTGGGGAGAAAAAAATATCGCTTAATAGTCCGAAAAATACGGCATCTGTCAGAAAGTGTTGAAGTCTGTTGGATTTATTTTTGTGTTTATTTTATACGTGCATTTTGCTTTTGGGGAGTTTTTGATGATTATACAGGGGTTTTTTTTGTGGGGTTTTTTTTTACACTTACAGGCAAGCTGTGTCTTCAAGACAAGCAGGTGGCCAAGAAGTGTGTCCCGGCCATGGCGCGGGAACTGGAGGTGTCATCCAGCGACTCCGTGCGCAACAACATCATCATCATCCTGCGCGACCTCTGCATCAGGGTGGGGGGGGGGGGGGGGGGGCGTTATTATGTACAGTGGAAGCTCCCTAATATAGCCACAGACTGTATACATTGTCTCTGATATAAGCTTGAAAAATCAGTCAAAATTTGGTCTCACTACGGAGGGGTCTTTATAGGGAGGTAGTCACTCAGTAGTCCAGAGCTTTGCATGATGGCAACAAGATCAATGTGCCAAACCTGCTTAAAGAAGCTTTCAATGGGTGGGACGTGAGAGGCTTAATTACGTTGAAGCCTGTCTCTAATACTACGTGTAAAGGGAGAAAGGTGGCAGAGTGGTTAAGACGTTCGCCTGCCTAATGTAATGCGTGACTGCAACGTCAGTGACCCGGGTTCAAATCCCAGGCCTCGCCCTTTCTTACTTTCTAGTTCGACATGAAAATCGAACTGAACGTCGAGTCCTTCAGATAGGGACTTAAAGCTAGTCTGACCCGTGCGCTTTCAGTTGAAAGTCAGTAAGAGCAGGGAGAAATCCCGCTGCCTGGTATGGCCAAATTGATAGCTAGGTTTCCCAAGTCTGCCCCCCCCCCCCCCCCCCCCCCCCCCCCCCCCCCCCCCCCCACCATTTTGTTTTTAAATGGGTAGGCACTGCGCTTGCGACGACGCACTCTCCGGGGGAGAGCAGCCCGAATTTTACAGAGATAAGTCTCTGTGACTTGAATATTCCAAATACCATATACGTGAAAACACATCTGCTTATTTCTTTCAGTGGGTTTTTTGGGGGTGTTTTTTTCAGAATGTTGATATGTTTCTGTGCACACTCCTTTAACCACACTACATATCTCTCTGTCCCCCCCTCTCTGTCTCTCTCTCTCTCTCTCTCTCTCCCTCTCTCACTCTCTTGCATTCATTCCGGCCAAAACTGCCCAGACGGAAGTTGACTCTATGTGTTTGAGCCGCCCAAAACTGCCCGTAGCTTGCCCCCCACTCTGAGACCCCCTCTGATGGCATTTTCATCACGCACCAAGTTCTGGCTTGTTATACACACACTAGGAAGAAGCTTCTCACTTTGTAATGATGTGATAGTAACTGTATGGCGCTCTGTGTGCTTCAAAAGACAGATTTTCCCGAAAATGTGTGAAAGAATCTGAACACTAGAAATGATGCGATAGTAACTGTATGGCCCTCTGTGTGCTTCAAAAAGACAGATTTTCCCGAAAATGTGTGAAAGAATCTGAACACAAGAAGAAGGTGGGTTTTTCCTGTAACAAATGCGAATGCAAGAGGGCTAAAGCATCTTTTCAGAAAATATCTGTTAATTTCTGTCTGTCCATCCGCTGTCAGTCAACCGTATAAATAAATCGTGTTGTATGTAGGCATTTTAAATGCCCCACATGGCCGAAAGGCCAAAGAGGGCGTAAAACATTACTTCCTAGGCATTTTAAATGTGAGTTGTGTGAGTGCGATAAAGTGATTTTTTTGTTTCTAAATAATTTTAAGTACATGTATTTTGAATATATTTTGTGTGTGTGGGGTAAACATTTTTATTTTTTTTATGTAAAGCGCGGTGAGTCCTGCTGTGTCAGGAGAATAGCGCTATAGAAGATTTATTTATTATTATTATTATTAAAGCACTGACGATATTATTCTACATGTACACTACCTTGGTTGACCCTCATGTTCCTAACATGGCCTAAATAATGTTAAGTACATGTATTTTGAATATCTTTTGTTTGCGTGGGGTAAACTTAAAAACATTTTTTTATGTAAAGCGCGGTGAGTCTTGCTGTGTCAGGAGAATAGCGCTATAGAAAATGTATTCATTATTATTATTAAAGCACTGATGATGTTATTCTACAGGTACACTACCTTGGTTGACCCTCACGTCCCTAACATGGCCGCCTGTCTGAGAGACCCCGCGCCTATTGTTCGCCGGCAGACCCTGGAGCTGCTCACTGGATTGCTACAGGTGGGCTTTTGCGGCTGTGGATGAGTTGGGGCACATGTGCGTATTTTGGAAACAGTTAATCGGTTTGATTTTTTGTGATTGTTTGCTAACCAGTGTGTAACCATTGAAAAGCGCATATGTGACCCATTAACTCATTCGCATCGCAACGATTTTGAATGATTGAAAAAAAATCACACAAATCACTCCAGCCATACACATAAACAAAAGGAGAAATGAGAGAAGATTAAGGGTTTTTACTTCAGGTTTAGACATAGGGAAGTGGTAGATCAGACTTTTTATATAGAGATTTTATATAGAAAAACTCTTTACACCGATTGGTTTTCCCACTACAAGCCACTACAAAAGCAGTCAGAGGCAAAATTGTGGTCTAAGGGAGCGAAGCGAATTTAGAAGTGACCTAGGTATGGTGTGCACACAGATTTACTTCCCTGGAAGCAAATGCATCAAATTGACAGCTATCTATTAATTCCGGACATATATGGCCGGAACGACTTGAATGAGTTAAGGACTAAGTGTCAAAATAACCATTCTGAGAAAATGGTACAGTTGGAAACTTCAGACAATTCTCTTTCAAACAATCTAACTATTCTTGTAACTTTTGTCCGTTTAACCCTTTCACTGCCAGCCACATTTCAGCCAAAAATTTCCATTAAATTTACCTGGGTAGAGAGCAAAATCCATCTGCAGTATTGGGGGTTCTTCTGTGACATATAATATAAGGCATTAGGTACTTCATAGTCACAGAGGCGTCTCTGTGGAATTCGGGTTGCTCCCACCTGGAGAGCGCGTCGCTGACACCCCATTTTTTTATATATTTTTTTTGCTTGCGATTTTTGTCATTGAGGGGGGGGGGGTAAATTTGGACCAAATGACAACTTTTTCGTTGCCACTGGGTTTAACGTATGCTAAGTGCATGGGCACACGGGACCTCGGTTTATCGTCTCATCCGAAAGACTCCACGTTCAGACCGTTACGGCCTAGTGCAGAATGAGAGGAAAAAATCCCCTGTACCCAGGTTCGAACCGGGTTTACTTGACACGAAGCGAACGCACTACCACTGTGCCACTCTACACCACCCTTCTACCCTTCCCAAAACTAAGACAATAGGGTCTTTGGATAATAGACCCCAATTTGATGCCTTTTAATGACATAGGCGTTAAATCACTGTGGTGCTAAAATGCGACTTTGGCGGTGAAAGGGTTAAGAGTTATGAGCATTTAAAGTTGGTAGGGTGACTGTCGGCCATTTTGAGAAATCACTGTCTAAAGTTTAGCCTAGCTGAAGAAAATGCATCAACCTACCCATTTTAGACAAAACTGATAATGAACAAAAGATGCAGTAAAAGCTAGGATTTGATTGAATACCAATCATATCACGATATCATGTTTTACATGTAAATCATAATTGGTGGATAAATACATAGATGGGTGATTGTACGATAGATCGACAATAATACATTGAGGTCATAGGACATAGTCTTATTTAAACTGAAAATGTCCTATTGCGTCCCCCACTGCCAGGACAAATGAAACGAAACACTAGCAGACTTTGTTGTATCGATTTCTGCAAGAGCCAGGACATTTTGTTCCATTTAATTGGAGACAAAACTGATAATGAACAAAAGTTGCTGTAGACTAAGATTTAACGTAGAACCATTGGTAATCTGACGAACAGCGCAGTGCATGCAGTGTGTAGGTGATGGTGCTGTTATATTGTTTGTGCACAGGGCTCCCAGGGACCCCCATTTGGGGGTCTATGAAGCACTGAAATTCTAAAGGACCCTCTAAAAGAATGTGCAGGGGGTCCCAGGGATGCATTAGAAAAAATATTTTTAGCATTCACAATGCCACTGGGACCCTCTATCCCGCCTCTAGGACTCTTGTTTTGCGGGATGATTGGGAGCCCTGGTGCAGGAAGTTTTGTGGAAGACTGACTCTCGAACGAGGGGGCCCTTGCACTGGCTCTGGTGCTGCAGCCAAAGGGATTGCTTGGCCTTTGGGGACCTTCCCCAATGCCAACTCTCGTCCTCAAATCCCCTTGGTCCAGAGAGTGAGGATGTACCCTGGGCAAGGCATCTCCACTATAAACTAGTTCTCGCCCAGCCCGCCAGAATGGTATCTGCCCTCTCTGCTATCTGGCAGTCATTGTCGGAAACGAGGAGATAGGCAACACACACAGGAAGACTGCCTGAACAGCACACTGCGTGTAGGTGATGGTGCTGTTATATTGTTTGTGCAGGAGGACTACCTGAAGTGGAAGGGGTCCCTGTTTTTCCGCTTTGCCCTGACCCTGCTGGACCCACAGCCAGAGATCGCAGCCTTTGGTCAGTGTGTGTGTGTGTGTGTGTGTGTGTCACTATGTGTGTGTGTGTTGTTCTTCAGTTTAACGTCCTTCCACTAAAAGTGATTCAGACAAATGTGTGGGTGTGTCTGTCACTGTTTGTGTGTGTGTGTGTCTGTCTGTCTGTCACTGTGTGTGTGTGTCTGTCACTGTGTGTGTGTCTGTCTGTCATTCTCTGTGTGTGCGTCTGTTTGTCACTCTGTGTGTGTGCGCGCGCATGTCTTTCACTCTGTGTGTGTGTCTGTCTGTCACTGTGTGTGCGTGTCTGTGTGTATGTCTGTCAGTGTGTGCGTGTCTGTGTGTGTGCCTGTCACTGTGTGTGTGCGTGTGTGTGTGTCTTTCACTATGTGTGTGTGTGTGTGTGCCTGTCACTGTGTGTGTGTGTGTGTGTGTGCCTGTCACTGTGTGTGTGTGTGTGTTACAGTGTGTGTGTGGAGTTTGTATGTGGTAGGGGTTGGGCAGGATGGGGGAATGTGTGGATGCGTGTGGTGGTGCCCATGTGAAAGGTGGAGCAGTACATTTCTTTTCAGTTTTTCAACTTGTTCAAATTTATTTATTGCAAAGTGAAATTTGAATCATAACACATATTAACATTGAAGGTTTTAAAGTATTAATCTACAGCAAACCTTTTTCTTTTTCTTGTTCGATGCAGCGGAGTACTGTCTGGGTTTTCACCTGATGAAGCGTCAGCCTGCCTTGATGTCTCAGCATCTGCTGGAGAGCATCTTTGTCTTCAACGACTACACCAAACACAACGGTCAGTACACTTACCATATTTTTCGGATCATTAGGCGCTGTTGTGTATAAGGCGAATAGGGCAATTTTCAAGAAACATTTGAAAAAAGTAAAGTAAAAGGCGACCTCGTTTATAAGGCCTCGCAAAAGAAAGTCGATGTTTGAAGCCCGTACACGTCCTGTAAACGCTTATCGACCGCCATTACTGCTGTCATAATCGAGAGTTGGCTCCCTTCTCAAATAATCAAACTTCCATTTTTGCGACTTCCGGTTGTTGTGTTTGGACTTTTCTTCGCGAAAAGTGGTAGAATTATGGCATTTTAAGCTCTACAATGATGCTTTATACATCCAATTAAGGGTTATGGCATTTGTTGGACAGTATCTCGGATGATAATAGGGATTTTGAAGCATTTTAACGTGAGTATTCGTCGTATCGGCGACTCGTTACCACTTTCAATGTTGTAACTCACAGTAGACTGTACTGAGTACGGCTATCGTTGCCTCTCTTCTCACGATTTTGTTCACTGATAGGGCGCCATCGTTTATTAGGCGCATAGGTCGAAATTGGAGAAAAAAATATCACCTTATAGTCCGAAAATTACGGCAAGTTATAATTCATCCATTCCTCAAAAGGACCGATTTGTGCATTTGAAAACCACCACCCTGCCTCAGACACCAGCAGGGCTGCCTACCATCCCCCCTATGGGGTATTTGTCCCTGGAAGCAGTCAAAAATGGCACCCTGTCCCTGGAATCCACTTTTCTCTCTGGCGTCCTTGGAAACTGAGTTGATTCAAAATGTTATAGAGCAATCACTTGTCTTGTTAGCTAACCTTACTGTTGAACACAGGAAAACCCAAAACAAAAGATACCGTTGACATTTTCCTTACAGACATGTTACACATAGGTTACTGAAAACCAAAGGATCTTGAATATTGAAGCATAATGACACCAAAAAGTATCAAGTATTTATGACTGCTTAATGCTGTATGACATGTATTTGGTTTTGTACTTACTCCCCTTTTATGATAAATTGACTTGTGATGCCAAGGCATCTAAAGTATTATCCTTTATGTACTTATGCAAGTTAATCCTACTGTTTGCCTTTAATTTAGGAATATTGCATTTAACTAAAGGGATATCATTATTAGTTTTAACTGTGTGTGTGGGGGGGGGGGGGGGGAGGCTCTCCTTTAACTTTATCTACTTGTGCCCTTGTTTGTGTAAATTTGTCTTCTTCAATATATGTATGTTGAGTAACTGACCAGTTAATGAAATGTTTTTATTATTCATTCTGTGTTTTATGCGCAAGCTGGGCAACAAATTTCTTCTTGTGGAGACAATAAACTGATTTGATTGATTGATAAAAGAAGACTACCAAAAAAATCCAGTCGCCGAAATTTTGCTAGATCATGGAATAATCAGCAGTTAATTTTCATTTTGACCGTGATGCATAACATTGCAATGTTTGTCCCTGGAAATAAGTCTCTGTCCCTGGTTTTTAAGTACCATATTTTTCTGACTATAAGGCGATACTTGTTTTTCCCAGACTCAGACCCCTGCGCCTTATAATGTCACTAATGAAAAAATAGTAACAAAAAATTTAAATTGGGTTAAAATTTGGGGTGTGTGCCTTATGCAAAGGTGCGCCTTATAGTCCGAAAAATACGGTAGTTTGTCCCTGGAAACAGTTGCAGGGGGTAGGCAGCAGAAGGGTTTTGGCTGAAGGATGAGCCCTCCAGGGATTTAAAATGAGTTTTCCGGTCTAGAAGATGGACTGCCTTCTATGGGTAACGAGCTGTATCTACCTCTGACTGCTGTTTGCCCGTAGCTGGGGATCTGGTTCGTGGGCCCCGTGGGGTATCTAGAAGATGGACTGCCTTCTATGGGTAACGAGCTGTATCTACCTCTGACTGCTGTTTGCCCGTAGCTGGGGATCTGGTTCGTGGACCCCATGGGGTATCTAGAAGATGGACTGCCTTCTATGGGTAACGAGCTGTATCTACCTCTGACTGCTGTTTGCCCGTAGCTGGGGATCTGGTTCGTGGGCCCCATGGGGTATCTAGAAGATGGACTGCCTTCTATGGGTAACGAGCTCTATCTACCTCTGACTGCTGTTTGCCCGTAGCTGGGGATCTGGTTCGTGGGCCCCATGGGGTATCTAGAAGATGGACTGCCTTCTATGGGTAACGAGCTGTATCTACCTCTGACTGCTGTTTGCCCGTAGCTGGGGATCTGGTTCGTGGGCCCCATGGGGTATCTAGAAGATGGACTGCCTTCTATGGGTAACGAGCTGTATCTACCTCTGACTGCTGTTTGCCCGTAGCTGGGGATCTGGTTCGTGGGCCCCATGGGGTATCTAGAAGATGGACTGCCTTCTATGGGTAACGAGCTCTATCTACCTCTGACTGCTGTTTGCCCGTAGCTGGGGATCTGGTTCGTGGGCCCCATGGGGTATCTAGAAGATGGACTGCCTTCTATGGGTAACGAGCTGTATCTACCTCTGACTGCTGTTTGCCCGTAGCTGGGGATCTGGTTCGTGGGCCCCATGGGGTATCTAGAAGATGGACTGCCTTCTATGGGTAACGAGCTGTATCTACCTCTGACTGCTGTTTGCCCGTAGCTGGGGATCTGGTTCGTGGGCCCCATGGGGTATCTAGAAGATGGACTGCCTTCTATGGGTAACGAGCTGTATCTACCTCTGACTGCTGTTTGCCCGTAGCTGGGGATCTGGTTCGTGGGCCCCATGGGGTATCTAGAAGATGGACTGCCTTCTATGGGTAACGAGCTGTATCTACCTCTGACTGCTGTTTGCCCGTAGCTGGGGATCTGGTTCGTGGGCCCCGTGGGGTATCTAGAAGATGGACTGCCTTCTATGGCTAACGAGCTGTATCTACCTCTGACTGCTGTTTGCCCCTAGCTGGGGATCTGGTTAGTGGGCCCCATGGGGTATCCTCACACCTGTGGGCTTGAGTGACTGTATGTGTAGGGGCCTGCCCTTCATTTTATGAAGTTCTACTAAAGCTTTAGTGGGGAAACTAAACGTTGTTACTTTCTAAACTCAGTAAACCGATTTACTTAACCCCTTGACTGCCAGAGAAAATTAAAGGAAAAAAACATTGGGCAAATCATGCCATGAAAAAGACAACTGATAGAGCCAATCTGGCAAAATGGTCTGGGGATATAACTCTCTTGACTGTGTTAGAGCAAACGCCAACATATTTGGGTTATTCCTCTTCATCTGATGACAATCAGTGATGTCATCAGGTCAGTATGTAATACGTTGGTGGCAGTCAAGGGGTTAATTTAGAAAGTAACAACGTTTAGTTTCCCACTTAAGTTTTGGTAGAACTTCATAAAAATTAAGCACAGATCTCTGTAGAGGTCCTCATAGTTCAGCCTGGGATGCCAAGGTACTCCAGTTATCATCTATGGCCTTGCAAGGAGCTGCGTAGATCTTACTGAATCGGTAGAGGGTGCGTACACAGAGAAAGAGGCTTACACGTTCATTATGAACATTGAAAGTTAGATCTTGTCTGACATACATTGACAAAGACATTGAGTCTTTCGGATGAGACGATAAACTGAGGTCCCGTGTGCCCATGTACTTAGCACATGTTAAGCTAAGTGGCAACGAAAAAGTTGTCATTTTGTCAAAATTTAACCCCCCCTCCTTCCTCATCTGTCACGCACAAAAAATTGCATGCAAAAACTTTTTTTTTTAAATGGGTGGCGCGCCTCTGGCTGTGATGCGCTCTCCAGGTGGGAGCAACCCGAATTTCACAGAGACACCTCTGTGACTATAAAGTACCTAGTACCTACAATGGAAGTGATAAAAATTTGCATGGGTGTTTTTCTGTAAGCTGGCGCAAAAACACAGCATTTGCAATGAAAACGTTAAACTTTCTTCACATTTCTCTGGTTTCACTTTCAGTGTTTAACAAGTACAGTCAGACGGACAGAGAGAGGGAGCTGTTCTCGCTCAAAGGGAAAGAAAACCAAAGGTAAAAGGTTTGATGGTTAAGCACTTTTAGGCACAATCTGCGTTTCTTGTCTTGTTCTCTTTATACAGTGGTACCCCTCTAATAAGACGCTCGCAAATGCGACTTATCCTCACATACGACTGATTTTTTTTTTCCCGAACACATTCCACTATATATCCTATGCCGCAAATACGACTTTTCCCGAGTTCAGACTTACGACCCGATTTCAGGGGTTGAGATGCGACCACAATCTTATCTTTTTGCAGTCAAGTTCATGCAAATCGATCTCTCAATGAAAAGCAGACGAACTCGTGATCGAAAGTCATGGCAACGGGTCCGATGGCAACTTCGATGGCCCATGTTGCACTCACACACAAACTACACATAACAGTACAGACCTAATCTTCGCCATAACGGACCTACTAAATACTGGATTATGCACAACGACACAACACAACACAAAACATGACAGAGTAACGCTCTGGCAGTTCATTTTTAGTCACAGTTTGCACACACAGAACGTTACCGCGCATACAATTCGGCTGACAAAATGGCACCGCAGATACGAAATCACGGCAAACGCTAATGCGCCAGCTGCTTTCATTTATCGGATTTTGTGAGTTGTTTGCATTCAGCGAGAGTTGTAGTGCACACACTAACGCCGATTTATCAGTCTGATAGCGGAAAGGAGCTTGGTCCTCTAATAAGACCACCCCTCAGATAAGACTTTTTTTCACCGCACTTTCAAGGTCTTATTAGAGGGGTACCACTGTATTTCTATGCCTGCATGTTCTCTTTATGCTCGTTTGTTTTTCTCCAGTGTTGTCTGTAACAGGTAAGACATATATACCCTTTTTTAAAATGTTTGAAAATTAAAAGATTGAACTATCATAAGGAAAATCATTAGAATTTGTTCTCCTTTTGTTTGTTTTCTCAATGTGTCTCTGTAACAGGTAGCGCATTGTAAAAGATTGAACTACCCTATGAAAAGCGTTGGAATTTTTAATTTTTAATTTAGGTGCAAGAGACATAAACGCCTAAGCTTGTCATTGTCTTTGATCAAGCAAGCTTCTTTCGAGGCATACCGATTTGTTGTACATTGTGTGTTGTTTATGTGTAACATATTCAAGATTAGAAGGTTATGCCATTCTTAAAGCAGTGTTGATTTGTTCTACATTGCGTGTTGTTTATGTGTAACATATTCAAGATTAGAAGGCTATGCCATTCTTAAAGCAGTGTTGATTTGTTGTACATTGCGTGTTGTTTATGTGTAACATATTCAAGATTAGAAGGCTATGCCATTCTTAAAGCAGTGTTGATTTGTTCTACATTGCGTGTTGTTTATGTGTAACATATTCAAGATTAGAAGGCTATGCCATTCTTAAAGCAGTGTTGATTTGTTGTACATTGCGTGTTGTTTATGTGTAACATATTCAAGATTAGAAGGCTATGCCATTCTTAAAGCAGTGTTGATTTGTTCTACATTGCGTGTTGTTTATGTGTAACATATTCAAGATTAGAAGGCTATGCCATTCTTAAAGCAGTGTTGATTTGTTCTACATTGCGTGTTGTTTATGTGTAACATATTCAAGATTAGAAGGCTATGCCATTCTTAAAGCAGTGTTGATTTGTTCTACATTGCGTGTTGTTTATGTGTAACATATTCAAGATTAGAAGGCTATGCCATTCTTAAAGCAGTGTTGATTTGTTCTACGTTGCGTGTTGTTTATGTGTAACATATTCAAGATTAGAAGGCTATGCCATTCTTAAAGCAGTGTTGATTTGTTGTACATTGCGTGTTGTTTATGTGTAACATATTCAAGATTAGAAGGCTATGCCATTCTTAAAGCAGTGTTGATTTGTTGTACATTGCGTGTTGTTTATGTGTAACATATTCAAGATTAGAAGGCTATGCCATTCTTAAAGCAGTGTTGATTTGTTCTACATTGCGTGTTGTTTATGTGTAACATATTCAAGATTAGAAGGCTATGCCATTCTTAAAGCAGTGTTGATTTGTTGTACATTGCGTGTTGTTTATGTGTAACATATTCAAGATTAGAAGGCTATGCCATTCTTAAAGCAGTGTTGATTTGTTGTACATTGCGTGTTGTTTATGTGTAACATATTCAAGATTAGAAGGCTATGCCATTCTTAAAGCAGTGTTGATTTGTTCTACATTGCGTGTTGTTTATGTGTAACATATTCAAGATTAGAAGGCTATGCCATTCTTAAAGCAGTGTTGATTTGTTCTACATTGCGTGTTGTTTATGTGTAACATATTCAAGATTAGAAGGCTATGCCATTCTTAAAGCAGTGTTGATTTGTTCTACGTTGCGTGTTGTTTATGTGTAACATATTCAAGATTAGAAGGCTATGCCATTCTTAAAGCAGTGTTGATTTGTTCTACATTGCGTGTTGTTTATGTGTAACATATTCAAGATTAGAAGGCTATGCCATTCTTAAAGCAGTGTTGATTTGTTCTACATTGTGTGTTGTTTATGTGTAACATATTCAAGATTAGAAGGCTATGCTTTTCTTAAAGTAATGTTGATTTGTTCGGACACAATTTTCTCTACCATAGTTTGCTGAGTTCTCTGTGGGTGAGGGTCTTATATATGACCCAGCACCACGAAAGGGACATTAAGTGTCAAACTGACCATTCTGAGAAAATTATGCCTTTGAGCATTTCAGACAATTCTCTTTCTAATAATACAAGAACCATTCTTGTATCTTTTTCTGTTTCCGAGTTATGAGCGTTTAAAGTTAGTAGGGTGAGCATCGGCCATTTTGAGGAAACAGTCTAAAGTCTAGCTGAAGAAAATGCATTGATATATTCGTTTTAAAACACTTATAAGACCATCAAGATATTAAAGATTGTCCTTTATCAATATGAAAGATAAGATGTTCGAGAACATGGAAATACAGTGGAACCTCCCTTACAAGACCTTAAAAAATCATCCAAAATGAGGTTGTATAAGGGAGGGGTCTTATAAGGGAGGTAATTTTAATACTTACAAAGAAGGGCAATGTCTCAGAAAAGTAGGTCTTATATGGGAAGGAGTCTTATAATGGGAGGTCTTATAAGGGAGGTTCCACTGTACCCATAACTCAAAATTGACATAAACTGATATTTTTGACTTTCCAACCATGTTGTGAGAAACTAGCCCAGCGAATTAATGTCCTTTTTTGTTGTGCTGGGTCACATATGATTGGGCAAATCTGACACATCCTCTTTTTTTTTAAGATGTTGTTGGGTTTGCTCCCCTTTGGCTCTTATTCATGCAGTGCTAGGCGGGGGTGTCATAGGCAACTTTGGTGAAGGGGAGTCAATTAATGGAGAGTTACCTACCGTTGTTCATTTTCATTGTAATTTTTAAGTGTGTTGTTTTTTAATCTTGTTTGTCTTTGCATAACATTAAGGTGTGCGTCCTACACCCTAGTACAGTAGAACCTCCCTTTCAAGACTTTGAAAAATAATCCAAAATGAGGTCTTAAGTGGGAGGGAGTTGTATAAGGGAGGTAATTTTAATACTTACAAAGAAGGGCAATGTCCCGAAGAAGTAGGTTTTAAGCGGGAGGGGGTCTTATAAGGGACATGGCTTAAACTGCTTCCTTCTCAGGAAGGAAATCCTTTTTTTTTTTAAATCGGTACAGAGAGAAATCTGTTTTTTGAAATATTTCAACAACAAAAATATAAAAATAGGAAAAAATGGCTTTGCGGTAAGCGAAAATCCGATTGCCGCATAGAAACGGGTTTCAGTTTTGCTTTAGCGGAAACAGAAGTGCTTGCTGGTCCGTGTCCTGCCAAGTGTAAACCCCGTAGCTAGCATGTTTTCCTGTTGACCAAGAGTTTCAAGAGGTGAAACGCCCCCCTGACACCCCAATAGGGGCTCTGCCCCTATACCCCACTGGGTCCTAAGCAGCCCCTGGACCCCTGTCCCATTTCCTTTGTTTGAAAATCGTGAGGTTTAACCCTTTCGCCGGCAGCCATTTTTCAGCCAAAAAATTCCATTAAACGTACCTGGGTAGAGAAAAAAATCTGTAATATTGGGGATTCCTCTGTGACATATTTAAAGTAAGGCCTATCCCCACCTCCCAAAATGAAGAGAACAGAGTCTTTAGATACCAGGCCCTGATTTGATGCCTTTTAGTGACATGGGTGTTAATTCATTGTGGTGCAAAAATGCGACGTTGGCAGTGAAAGGGTTAAGATCTTGAAAATAATCCAAAATGAGGTCTTAAAGGGAAAGCTACTGATCCCAGGGATCGGATGTAGACTGCTAGCCTAGTCGCTGCGAAGTTCTGACTCGCAGTGGCTCAGGCAACAGGGAAAAAAGAACGGTTGAACCGTCTCTCTCGCCAGCCGCGATAAGAATGATGGCGCGGCCTCGCGTGAACGCTTTATATATGCCGGCTCTGGGTTTAAAGTAGGAGGGAGTTGTATAAGGGAGGTGATTTTAATACTTACAAAGAAGGGCAATGTCTCATTGAGAAGTAGGTCTTAAGCGGGAGGGGTCTTATAAGGGAGGTTCCACTGTAATGTCAGTGGATGATGTGTGTCTGCAGTCAGCGTTTCAAGCTGTACCAGTTCATGTTGGAACACATGGAGGATGCCCACAGGTTTCAGCTCACCTCCAAGATTTCTCATGAGGTAAGTCTGTGTGCATGCATGCACATGTGCTTTTAGGGGGGTTGGGGGTGGGGAGGAGAATTAACTCATTCGCAGCGCAACGATTTTGAATTATTTTTAAAAAAATCAGAAATCACTCCAGCCATACACACAAACAAAGCATACATAAACAAAAGGAGAATTGAAAGATTATGGGTTTTTACTTCAGGCTTAGACTTAGGGAAGTGGTAGATCAGACTTTTATAATATAGACTTTATATTGGCCTCTGCATCTAGGGTTATTAACGCCCTTTACAGTGAGAGTGAAGCCCTTGCTGGTCAGTGCGGACAAGGGCATTCACTCTTGCGAAAGGCAGCCATTTAGTGGCCTCAAATAGGGTTATTGGCGAAAGTTATTCCCTTGTTTGGTCAGTGCGCAACCATCTCCCCCCACCCACCAAGGACATTCACTCTTGCAAAAGGTGTTATTTGCAGTAGCCAATAGAAAAACTCTCCTCACCAATTGGTTACCCCACAACAAACCACTACAAAAGCAAAGTCAGAGGCAAAATTGTGGTCTAAGGGAGCGAAGCGAGTTTAGAAGTGACCAAGGTGTGATGTGCACACAGATTTACTTCCCTTGAAGCAAATACATCAAATTGACAGCTATCTATTAATTCCGCACATATTTGGTTGGAACGACTTGAATGAGTTACGGCTTTTGTCCATGTTCGTTTTATAAAACAACAGAGTAACAGTAGTTAACTGTGGCTCTTTCTGCCATTTTATAAGAATCTAAAACTTAAACAACAAATCCTGTTTGGGGACTCACTGATTTGATGTGGTTTGTGGCTTCTTTTTTTTTAAAGATAAAATATTTTTATTTGAATTATATATGTCCTGGTTTCTTGTCGATGGTATTTTGCCTCAATGATCAGGAGTGATTGATTGATCAGTTAAGGGATTGATTGTGTTCATCACAGGTTCTGGGAGCTATGGTGGATGGTGTTTTGCCGTACGATCAGGACAGCTGTGAATTGTTGCAGGATGCCTTGCACATCCTGAGCAGTAAGGTGAGCATTGATTGATTAACTCTCTTGTGCGGTGAACGGTCGTGAACATTTAAAAAAAAATCGGATCGGAAACGTCTAGAACGTTCGGGAACGTACGGATTCCACGTGGCCGGTTAGGGCGCTTCCATTTTGTTTCTATCACATGGCAGTCACGTGAGCGCTTCAGCCTCGCTTTCGCTATGGATTACACTTCCGTCCTGTTGCTTGCAATGGCTTCTAGGCCGATTGGTTTGAAAGATATGATTTTTTGAAAATTAGTGACCGACTTCGGCATTTTCGCGATTTTTCCAATATGGATGACGAACAGTTATGGCGTCCATTGACTGAGGAAAGCAATGAATAGTCCTATTTTTGTGAAATATGGGACTTATGAGATCGCGAAGTGATGAGTAAGGAGTGTATTCTGACCTATTTCGGCGGCGAGCTTGTGTTTGTTCGATCGATGCGAATTTTTGAAGTCGTGTTACTGACATCGGCATTTTCCCGACTTTTACATCATGGATGATGAGTCGTTATTGCATCCACCGAGTGATGACAGCGATGAAAATTCTTTTTTTTGTGAAAGATAGGAATTATAAGATCGTGAAGTGAAAGGGTAAGTGAATGATTTTGATCTACATTTCCATTTCAGTCGTCTTAGCCCAAGTTAGGGCGAGTTAGGCTTCAACAGTTTGCAAAAGTAGGCGGTGAATGACTAGTGAATGCAGTTTGCGACTACACTTTGGCAATTTGATTTTTTTTGTGGAGCCATGCATCCCCATAGCATCTTGAAATTCATTTTGCATATCAGACAGACATCTCGGCAACACATTCAAAACAAAAAAAAACAAAATCTGGTAGGGTATATTTTATTTTATTATTTTTCTGACGCTACCCCCCCTTTTGTACAGAGTGACGTCCCTTGGGTTAGGATTTCAGAGGTGATTGAGAGCACAGAGCGTCAGGCACAAGAGGGTTAAACATACTAAAAATGAAACATGAATTATTCAACAGTCAGGGCTCCCAATCGCCCCGCAAAACAAGGGGACCCAGAGACTCCTTCACTTGCTTTATAGAGGGTCCTAGAGGAGAGATAGAGAGTTCCAGTGGCATTGCGAATGCTAAAAATAATTTTCATAGTGCATCCCTGGGACCCCCTGCACATTCTTTTAGAGGGTCCTTTAGAATTTTAGTATTTCATAGACCCCCAAATGGAGGTCCCTAAGAGCCCTGCCACACCCCGGCTTGTCAGATCGCAGTCCAAGCAAATTGAAATCTATGTTAGGATGTCAGGTTGTTATCTTTTTTAATGCAGGGCTCCCAATCGTCCAGCAAAACAGGAGTCCCAGGGACTCCTTCACTTACAGTATAGACAGTCCTAGAGGCAGGATAGAGGGTCCCAGTGGCATAGGGAATGTTAAAATGAATTTTTCTATTGCATCTCTGGGACCCCCTGCACATTCTTTTAGAAGGACCTTTAGAATTTTAGTGCTTCATAGACCCCCAAATGGGGGTCCCTGGGAGCCCTGTGAATGTTTCCTTTTTTTTGTTGTCTTCAACAGGAGATCAAGCTCAGTTCCCTGCGCAGCTCCACCAAAAATGTGGAGGATGCGGCAGATGAGATGGAAATGGCCAACGCTGTTATGGCTAAGGCCAAGAAGTCGATCATCACGCAGGTGGTGAAAAAGAACGTCATGGAAAATGTGATTCCTGTCGTCCTCTCTCTCAAACACAAGGTAAGATTGAGAGTGTGTGTGTGTGTGTGTCAATACGTGCGCCTGCAAGTGTGTGGTGCATGTGTATGTATGTGTGAAAGCCAAGAAGTCGCTGATTACATAGGTGGTTATTAATAACATGGAGAATGTGATTCCTGTCGTCCTCTCTCTCAAACCCAAAGTAAGATTGAGAGTGTGTGTGTGTGTGTCAATGCGGGTGCCTGCAAGTGTGTGGTGCGTGTGTATGTATGTGTGAAAGCCAAGAAGTCGCTGATTACATAGGTGGTTATTAATAACATCATGGAGAATGTGATTCCTGTCGTCCTCTCTCTCAAACAAGGTAATATTGAGTATGTGTGTGTGTGTCAATGCGCATGCCTGTCAAGTGTGTTGTGCGTGTGTATGTATGTGTGAAAGCCAAGAAGTCACTGAGTACATAGGTGGTTATTAATAACATCATGGAGAATGTGATTCCTGTCGTCCTCTCTCTCAAACACAAGGTAAGATTGAGAGTGTGTGTGTGTGTGTCAATGCGGGTGCCTGCAAGTGTGTGGTGCGTGTGTATGTATGTGTGAAAGCCAAGAAGTCACTGATTACGTAGGTGGTTATTATCGTATATTTTTCGGACTATAAGGCGCACCTTTGCATAAGACGCACCCCCCAAAATTTTTACCCAAACTTCAGATTTTGCTGCTATATTTTATTAGTCACATTATAAGGTGCAGGGGTCTGAGTCTGGGGGAAAAGTATCGCCTTATAGTCCGAAAAATACGGTACTATCATCATGGAGAATGTGATTCATGTCATCCTCTCTCAAACACAAGGTAAGATTGAGTGTGTGTGTGTATAAGCATATTGATACATGTAACTGTGTTTGGATATATGCCTCTTGTGTTGAAGTGTTTTCACCCTTTATGTTTAGTTTTCATGTTGTAATTTTACTCTGTGGGGTTGATCATTTTATCTTCAGCTTTCTTGATGTTCTCTGCTCTCTTGTTTTTTTTCCGTGTTTATAACAGCTGAACCAGGAGAGATCTCCCCTGCTGAAGGACCTGATGGCGTTCTTGAGAGAGCTGATGAAAGACTACAAGAATGAAATCAAAGGTAAAATATCCTCCGAAGTCGGAGTGTGGCCGCCCACGTGGCGGGGTAATCAAAAACGGTCACACGCGTAATGTTCCCATCCCTAGCTGGTGCCATAGTGTTCAAGTGCTTCGGCTGTTGGGATGATCCCTGGAGTCTTTAAGCCAGGGTAAGAAAGCAAACAAGCAACAACGACAAAGGTAAAATAAAATGGTGGAGAACCTTAGGTAGAACTGTAGACTGAATATTTATAGCTTTTATGAGATAATGAAACTGAAGTCCAAGGTAAAATGGGATAAGAGAATAATTAAACATGGGGTTTTTTCAGCCTTTAGGTTCATCTCAGCCATTTTGATGGTCCCAGGGGTAATTTTGTTAGGTCAAATGGAGACCAACTGAGTATAGAAATAATTATTATGAGCAGGGCTCCCAGTCCCAGGGACCCCCATTTGGGGGTCTATGAAGCACCAAAATTCTAAAGGAACTTCTATAAGAATGTGCAGGGGGTCCCAGGGATGCACTAGAAATATTCTTTTTAGCATTCATAATGCCACTAGGACCCTCTATGCTGTAAGTGAAGGAGTCCCAGGGACCCCTTGTTTTGCGAGACGATTGGGAGCCCTGATGAGTGAATGTAAAATGAAGTAAATCAATTATTTTTCTGTTGCTGTTTTTGAAGCTTAGATGACCATAATTTTTGGACTATAAGGCAATACGTTTTTCCCCAGATTCAGTCCCCTGCGCCTTACCATAGTTACGTATTAACAAATATGTATGAACCCTGTAATTAGCATGCAGAATATGTTGTTTGGTTCACACACTACCCATTATGTACATGGTATGAACCCTGTAATTAACATGCAGAATATGTTGTTTGGTTCACACACTACCCATTATGTACATGGTATGAACCCTGTAATTAACATGCAGAATATGTTGTTTGGTTCGCTCACTACCCATTATGTACATGGTATGAACCCTGTAATTAACATGCAGAATATGTTGTTTGGTTCACACTCTACCCATTATGTACATGGTATGAACCCTGTAATTAACATGCAGAATATGTTGTTTGGTTCACACACTACCCATTATGTACATGGTATGAACCCTGTAATTAACATGCAGAATATGTTGTTTGGTTCACACACTACCCGTTATGTACATGGTATGAACCCTGTAATTAACATGCAGAATATGTTGTTTGGTTCACACACTACCCGTTATGTACATGGTATGAACCCTGTAATTAACATGCAGAATATGTTGTTTGGTTCGCTCACTACCCATTATGTACAGGGAAACCCATTTAGTACGAGTACGGTTTAAACGAGAGCCCGTGTTTAATGAGTGGTTTCAAAATTCCCGACCACAAGCCTTCTTTTTCCTTGTTAAATAATTCTGCATACAACGAGCTCGCTACAACGAGCAACTTGCATATAACGTACAGTTTATTGACTCCCAAAGTCAAGCTTTTATGCAAAAACTACGCGGTTAGAACGAGAACGCACTTACAACCACACAGCCATCCCAAAGTCAAGCTTTCTTGCACAACTACCTGGCTAGAACGAGAACACACTGACAACAACATCGCCATCTTGACTGACCCCTCGATATGTAAGCGGCATTCTGATTGGCCGATATAACAACTTGGGTGTCTGCAGCGCAAGCAGACGACACTGGACTCACTCTTTGCGCACTGATCTTGTGACTTCCGGGAAATTTTACCTTTCTCTTAAAGCGCGTGTGTGGATTTTATGTTTTTGATGTTATCGTGTGTTAATAAACTGTTTTAAAGTGTATGTAATCGGCATTAAAAACCCTATGGATACAGGATACTGGGCTTACAACCATGCTTTGTTGGGTAAGTGTGTTGTTTCCGTTTTTCTGTCTTTTTCACACTTTACAAACACGCACATCACAGTAGATGTGAGGAGCGATTGATAGGTTCATCAGGGTTGCCAAAATCGATAAAATGGTTTGAACGAGCAATGCTTACAACGAGTAAATTGGCCCTCTCCCCTGGAATTCGTACTAAACGGGTTTCACTGTACATGGTATAAACCCTGTAATTAACATGCAGAATATGTTGTTTGGTTCGCTCACTACCCATTATGTACATGGTATGTAGTTTGTTAATAGAATTTGATTTCCGCATATTTCATTACAAAAAACCCACAAAAACACAACAAAGATACAACTGCATTAACAAACAGGCAAAGTGCTATTAACCCCTTGACTGCCACCAACGTATTACGTACTGACCTGATGATGTCATCGGATGAAAAGGAATAACCCTGATATGCTGGCTTTTGCTCTAACATAATCAAGAGAGTTATATCCCCAGACCATTTTCTCAGATTGGCTCTATCAGTTGTCTTTTTCATGTCATGATTTGCCCAATTATTTTTTTCTTTCATTTTCTCTGGCAGTCAAAGGGTTAATGACGCTGTTTTCATCGGTGCAGATGTGCTGGCGGCAGACAAGCAACTGGCGTGTGAGATGGAGTATGACCTGCGCATGTTTGAGAAAGAGCAGCAGCAGGCCAACACTGGGGAGCAAGGACCAGGGGATGGCGCGGGTAGGACCCCTCCACTTCAGGTCAGTTTGACCATTTGACCTAGCTTTAACTCATTCGCATCGCAACGATTTTGAATTATTAAAAAAACCCTCACAAATCACTCCAGCCATACACTTTAAACAAAACATGCATAAACAAAAGGGGATATGAAAGACGATTACGGGTTTTTACTTCAGGCTTAGACATAGGGAAGTGGTAGATCAGACTTTTTTTATATATAGACTTTAAACTTGCTTCGCTCCTTAGACCACAATTTTGCCTCTGACTTTAACTTTGTAGTGGTTTCTTGCGGGGGAACCAATCGGTGTAGAGACAATTAATATATAGACTTTATATAGAAAAACTACACCGATTGGTTCCCCCGCTACAAACCACTACAAAGTCAAAGTCAGAGGCAAAATTGTGGTCTAAGGGAGCGAAGCAAGTTTAAAAGTGACCAAGGTATGGTGTGCACACAGATTTACTTCCCTGGAAGCAAATGCATCAAATTGACAGTTATCTATTTATTCCGGACATGAATGGCCGGAACGACTTGAATGAGTTAAGTATTGTGTGTAGCAAATGTTTTCTTTCTTCCATTTTCTTACTTTATACTCACTAAGGCGTCTGTGCAATTCGGGTTGCTCCCACCTGGAGAGCATGTCGCAGCCAGAGGTGCGCCACACACACACACACAGACACACACAGACAGACAGACACACACGGTCAGATTGGTTGGTTTCAAGAGAGGCAAGGTCAAAGCAAACTGAAAGTAGGTTACGAGTTGGCGCTTGAAAGCTGGTTACACACCAGAAATCAAAACATCTTAAAAACTCATGAGCCAGTTCCGGCTCATTCGTCCTAAGCTGTTGTGCAAGAATCCGGCTCATTTGTCCTAAACTGTTGTGCAAGCGATGAGCTGAATCGGCTCATTCGTCCTAAACTGTTGTGCAAGCCATGAGCCGGAGCCGGCTCATTCGTCCTGTGTGAGTTAAATGCTGAACCCATTTCTCTGTTGCTCTTTTATAGCCCCCGGTGGGAGAAGGAAACACTCCTGCGGGTACTATTCCGGGAACCCCCGCCTCAACCACCCCCAGAGCCTCCACCCCTAGGACTGCGGGTAGATCCACCCGTTCTGTTGGTAGGGGTGAGGGAGAGGGTGGTGGTGATAAGAGGAACAGGGCCACTTCTCAGGAAAGAGGGACGCCTGCTGTTGGTGGTGGTGGTGGTACGCCTAGACCCCAGTGAGTTTGTGTGTGTGTGTGTACAAGGTATGTGTAGGTGTGTGTTTAGAGAGGGTGTGTCACTGTGTGTGTGGATGTATGTGTGTGTGTGTACAAGGTAGGTGTGTGTTTAGAGAGGGTGTGTCACTGTGTGTGTTTAGGGTGGATGGATGTGTGTGTGTGTGTGTACAAGGTATGTGTAGGTGTGTGTTTAGAGAGGGTGTGTGTGTTTAGGGTGGATGGATGTGTGTGTGTGTGTATAAGGTATGTGTAGGTGTGTGTTTAGAGAGGGTGTGTGTGTTTAGGGTGGGTGGATGTGTGTGTGTGTGTAATAGGTATGTGTAGGTGTGTGTTAACTGTTTAGAGAGGGTGTGTGTTTAGGGTGTGTGTGTGTGTGTACAAGGGGTGTGTGTTAACTGTTTAGAGAGGGTGTGTGTGTTTAGGGGTGGGTGGGTGTTAGTGTGTGTGTGTGTGTGTACAAGGTATGTGTAGGTGTGTGTTAACTGTTTAGAGGGTGTGTTTTGGGGTGGGTGGATGTGTGTGTGTTGACAAGAAATGTGTTTAGAGAGGGTGTGTGTGTGTGTGTATAAGGTATGTGTAGGTATGTGTTTAGAGAGGGTGTGTGTGTTTAGGGTGGGTGGATGTTTGTGTGTGTGTGTGTACAAGGTATGTGTAGGTATGTGTTTAGAGATGGTGTGTGTGTTTAGGGTGGGTGGATGTTTGTGTGTGTGTGTAAGGTATGTGTAGGTATGTGTTTAGAGAGGGTGTGTGTGTTTAGGGTGGGTGGATGTTTGTGTGTGTGTGTGTTAGAGGGTGTTTGTAGGTGTGTAAGGTGTGTGTGTGTGTGAAGGGTTGTGTGTATGTGTGTGTAGGGTGGTGTGAGTGTAGGGTGTGTTTGTGTGTCTTGAGTGTGTAGGATGGTGTGTGTATGTGTCAGTGTGTGTGTGTGTGATAGTATATGTAAGTATGTGCATGTAGAGGGTATGTGTGTGTGGTATTTCACTTATTTGTATGTCATGCACCTACACTACAATAAAACTGTTACTGGGAGTAGAAGGTATTCCCAAGTCTATGTTAGTCAGATCTGTGTGTGTATATGTGTGCGGCAAGGTTTGGGGATAGGGGTAAGGATTGGTTATGTTTGCTAGTGGGAGTGAACGATTGCAGCAGTGTATTGTTCAGGTCGCATTTTTGTACGAGCTTCGAAACGCTTACCATATTTTTCGGACTATAAAGCGCATTGATTATAACACCCCACCCCCCACCACCAAATTTACATGAAAATCAGATTTTGCTCTAATATTTTCTTACTAAATTATTAGTCATTTTATAAGGTCGCAGCAGGAGTCTCAGTCTGGGGGAAAAGTATCGCCTTGTAGTCCGTAAAATACGGTATTTACCACAGTCAGCTATTCCCTTTAATCATTGTCAAGGTCACTTCTTTTTTTTTTCCTCCGAAGTCGGAGTGTGGCTGCCCACATGGCGGGGTAATCACGAATGGTCACACACATAATGTTCTCTGTTAGCTGGTGCATTTGTGCCATGGTGTTCAAGTGCTTCGGCTGTTGGGATGATCCCTGGAGTCTTTAAGCCATTGTAAGACAACAACGACAACAACATTTTTTACCAGGCTTGTAAGACTTCTTTTATACTAAAAGTCATAAATCAGGGTCTGTAATTTAATTATTTTAACACTCACGCTCCTCCGCAATCGGAATGTGTCCGCTAAATACAGCGGGGAGACCAGTGAAAACTGAAATCCGGACCACATACATACCTCACCCATTATGGCCATATGGCGTGGGAATGTAGAAGAAGAGGAATACAGTGGAACCTCCCTTATAAGACCATCAAAAATTATCCAAAATGAGGTCTTATAAGGGAGAGGTCTTATAAGGGAGGTAATTTTAATACTTACAAAGAAGGGCAATGTCTCAGAGAGGTAGGTCTTATGTGGGAGTGAGTCTAATAATGGGAGGTCTTATATTAAGGGAGGTTCCACTGTAATATCATCATCATCATCATCATCATCATAACTCTGTAACTCTCAGATTTATTGTGACTTTCCCAGAAGCAGCGACTCGGCCACTCGGCAGGCAGCTCTTCGCACTGTTGAGCGGCTGAGGGAGCGTCGTCGGTCGTCGGGGCGACAAGATGGCCGCCTGCTGGGGAGCGTCAAATGGGCGGAGAATGTGATCACCAGCAGCAACTCTGGTGCCAGCGAGTCGGAACAGGTTGGCAATGATCAGGGTTATTGTGCCCCCATCTCTACGCATCCCTGTCTCTATATGTCCCTGATTTTTGTCTCTATGTGCATGGGTGCTACTCTTTCAGTTTTGCACTGATTTCAGCATTTTAAATTTTACCAGAAACTGAACTTCAGTGGGTTTTTAATTCATCCCAAAAAGAAGAAAGAAAATTTGACCACAAGCGATTTGGGGCGTTTGGAACCTGGTTGTTCTATCGTGGAAGTTTACAAAGGCAATGTAATAAGTTTACAAGGCTTATCAGACTCAAACTGTCTCTGTCTCATTTTAACTGTGTCTGTCTCGTTATCTCTCTCTCTTAACTTGCCCCCCCTGAATCGTCCGCCAGGGCTCTGCCCCTATACCCTGCCGGGGCCATGGGTCCCTGGATCCCTGCCTTTCATTTTTTTTCATTTTTGTGAGTTGCACCCATGTATGTGTCCCTGTCTCTGTACGTCCACTCCACGATCTCTGTGTCCATGTGTTATATCTCGCTGAAATCTACTCGCAGCCCTCTATGATGGTGTAGCTTCAGACCCGCCTACTCGTTGATGGATGAAGTCGGTTTTGTAGACATTTCAGAAAAATGAACCCTTTTAAATTATAGTAGCGAAAGAACACCTGTTAGTCAATCTGGCTTATGTACATGGAGACATGTCCCTGTTGACTGTTATAAAGCATTTTAGAGCCATTCACGTTAAAGTTATGATATACATGTAATCAAAATCAATGTGTGCGTGTGTGCGCGTGCATGTCTCTGTACAGGAGGCAGACAAGGAAAATGCACAACAACAAACACCTCAGAAGACCCACCGACCTCTCAGAGCCATCAGCACTCCATCAGGTAATAACTGTGCATTTTATTTTATACCTCTGCAAAGACGTTACTTTTAAGCAGAATTTTTGTTTTTTTATCATGTACAAGCGCTTCTCCAGCTCACTTCATTTCCCCGGTATGAATGTGTCGCATCATATGGCACAGATTTCTGTTTTACCTGGGCAAAAGTGGTATTTTGGGCACACACCCCTCCCTCGTGGGGGTCTTTTGTACAAATAGTTTCCCTACCTTCTGGAAGTTCTGTGCTTGTATTTAACTCCTCTAATCTGTCACTCTCGTTGACTCTGACTTTTCCCTTTGCTTTGCTGTCATCTATCTTTCAGGTCTTAGTGGTCCATTCTCCTACCCTTGTTCAAGAAATTCTTACAAAGATTTTCTGCAGCCGAACACTATTTCTTACTTAGGCACATAACGGCAGCATGATGCATCTGCGCTCATATGACAGGAGACTGTCTGAGCGATCAACAAGGAAGGAAGGAAGACACACACACACCCCGCATGTTTACGACTCTCAATCTCAAAGTCTGCTTCTTTTAGCTTCATGACAAACCTTAGGCTGATCCTAACCCTATCCCTTTCCCATGAACGGCAGAATATAGCTTCTCAGCGGAAAGTTTTCAATGTGAGAATTTGGCAAATATTAAGAATAGCCCCCTCCCTTGCCCCTTCCGTTCATCTCAGACGGTTTCAGGTTAGGGTTAGGAATAAGGTTACCCACACCCACACACAATGTTGAGAACATAGTTTTAAGGCAGGAAACAGGACAAGGAAGAAATCAGAGGTATTGCCGGAAGAGGTGAGTTTTAAGAGCGATTTTGAAAGATCAGAAAGATTTAGCAGAACGAAGTTCATATGGTAGGGCATTCCAGATAGAAAGGGAATAGAAGCAGTTATCCAGTCTTTTCGAGTTACCTGGATTCCACTTCAGTTGTAAGATTGTATCTCTAAAATATCTTAGTTTGTTTGTTTTGTTAACTCACTCAGCACTGGCCAGTTGCTTCCCCTTACAACCATTTAGGATGGGCCATTTGACTAGGTTCGAAAACCCATCACCACAAAAAAGTTATGAAACGTTATGGACTGATATTTTCAGATAAGATTACTAACACCATGCACAGATTCCTTACCTTCGTCGTTTGTCTCCTATTGACGAAAACAGCTAACTTATAGAAAAAAGGAAAATTTCACATTCCGAGCTTTGACCCCCCTCTACAACCAAACCTGAATGTAAAGTCTGCAGTGATTGGTTGATTTCAAGAGAGGCAAGGTCAAAGCAAACTGAAAATAACTTCACACCGGAAAGCTGCTTACACGCCAGAAATCAAAACCTCTTGAAAACTCTTATGAGCCAGATCCGGGCCATTCGTCCTAAATGGTTGTGCGAGCCATGAGCCGGAGCCGGCTCATTCGTCCTGAGTGAGTTAATGCAAGGGTGTGTGTGTGTTTTCAGGTTTGCTGGACAATGTGACGTTTGCGGATGAGGGTAACTTCACCATGCCACTGGTGCCCCCTTCCCCTATCCCCGGAAACAGCAAATCTCAAGGTACATGGCTCACATTTTTTGCAAACTTTTATTTCAGTGACAAAAAAAGTTGTAATATTAACCCCTTCACTGCCAGAATTTTTTGTATTATCCTTTTTTTATTTTTTTTTATAAAATTGAAGAGAGACCTGTTAGACTCAATCTAAAAGAATGGTCCAGAGACTTGTATAAAACAAAATCTAGAATTCCAGGGCTATGACATAAAGTTAAGACATCATCAATGACATCACACTTCCGTTTACAATAGACAACACAGGAGCAGACATGGAAGGGGTTAATAACATAGAAAACATATCTCAAGGTGTGAATATGTTACGGGTTAGGCAAGAATAGGAAAATTCCTATTTTGTTGACCGCAAGCAGGCATGAAAACATATCTGTTTTCTCCGCCTAATTTTTGTCCGAAATCGACCAATCTCCGCCTAAAAAAAAAAAAATCGAAAATCGAATAAAAACTCGGCATGCTGGGTCTTTAAATGGCACGATCATCATTTCGCGCCTTCTCCTCCTCCCGACGTCATCACTTCCAAAATGGCGTCTGAAGAGCAAGCCGTGCACAAAGAATGGGTGAAAAAGAAGAAGAAATATCAGGCATGAAAACAGCTCTGCCATTTCCTTCTTCTTTTTTTTTAACACATTTAGCCCCCCCCCCCCCCCCCCCCCCCCCCCCCCCGCGCTGAAAAAAAGTTCTGATGTTAGTTATTTGTGCTGGAATTTTTTTTGGGTAAAAACCCCCCCCCCCCCCCCCCCCCCCTGCTCAACAAAACTTCTGATGTCAGCTGAAAATCCGGGTGGAAGGATTTCTCGGCTAAAAAAAATCTCCTGTTTTTTGGGGAACAGTAGTTTTCTTGCCTGGCAAGAAGAGTTCAGTGGGCAACCCACCTTACTGCTCTCAGTCTTCTCCTTTCTGTCACTTTTTGGTGGTTGTTTTTCAATCGGCCCATTATAACTTTTGCTTTCATTCTTCTCTGTGCCTCCACCCCCTTCCCTACCTAATCATCGCTTTCATTTTCAATCTGAAGGAGAGACTGATGCATGATGATGTAATTTGTCCATTCGATGTGCATGCTTTCGTTGTTGTTGGATTGTGTCTTGTGCAAAACCAAAACGATTTCCTTTGTATTACGGTGCATTGGCTGATTAAAGAATCTTGGATCTTGAATGGCATTTCACGGGCGGGTGCGACTGCTCTTGTATGTTTGCTCATTTTGTTTCTTTTTCTTTGTTGTTATCGGTGCTGTTTGTTTGGTGATTTGCAGTCATGTAGATTGACACTAAGTGTGCTGACAACCATTGTGGTGAAAATGTTTATTGTAATTTTTATTTTTGAATTGATGAATTAAGGGATTGAGTGTGTGTACAGGTATTTCATGTATTGGTCATGTGAATTATTCTATTTGTTTTGTTTGTATTGTAACAATCTATTATGAAATTAAAACAAGTTTAAAAGGAAGAATAGGAAAATTCTGATGAAGACAAAATGAAGGGGAGAAGGGGGGGGGGGGGGGGGGGGGGAGGAGATAATGCCTTTTGACATTCAAGGGGTTAACATTTGAAGAGAGAGAAGGAGAGAATGCCTTTGTACAGGCCTCGCGGCCTCTTTTTACTCGTAATCTTATATCTGTGATATGTTGCTCTTCTCATGTGCATTGTGTTTTATTGTATGTTTTAATGTGACAGCAAGCCAAAATTTCATTGTTCATTTTAATGGGGATAACAAATATTGATTGATTGAAAGAAACGGCTTTGTTATCGTTTGACCAATCAACCTGGTCAAATTTGAATTTTTTTTAATTTTTTTTACCTTGTCCAGTTATTGTATTTTTTAATGTGACAGCAAACCAAAATTTCATTGTTCATTTTAATGGGGATAACATTAAATATTGATTGATTGATTGAAAGAAATGGCTTTGTTATCGTTTGACCAATCAAACTGGTCAAATTTGAATTAAAAAAATGTTTTTTACCTTGTCCAGCTAACGTGGTGGCTGAAGAGAGTGACCAAATCAACATTGTCTTTCCCGAACTGCCCGGCGCATCAAAGGGGTACGTACCAAGTGATCAGAGAATGAAAGTCAGGCGTAGAGTGGCACAGTGGTAACGCGCTCGCCTCGTGTCAAGTAAACCCAAGTTCGAACCTGGGTACAGGGGATTTTTCCTCTCACTTTGCACTACTTACGGTCTGAATGTGGAGTCTTTCGGATGAGACTATAAAAAATTTAGCCCCCCCCAAAAAAGTTTCATTTTCCTTCCTCATCAGTCAGTCACAAAAAATCGCATGCAAAAAAAAAAAAATGGGTGGCGCGCCTCTGGCTGCGACGCGCTCTCCAGGTGGGAGCAACCCGAATTTCACAGAGATGCCTCTGTGACTATAAAGTACCTAATTGAAGCATGAGATTAGGACAGTGGGTGGATGTCATGCCTCCATATGGGGAGCGCTGGACAACCCCTGCCCCTTCCACGAGTCTCGTACAAATAGTTCCCCCAACCTTCTGGAATTTCTGTGCTTGTACCTTCCTCTGATCTGTCACTCTTTGACTCTAGTCTGAGTTTTTTCCCTTTAATCTCTGTCATCTGTCTACTATCTTTCTGACTTGTTGGTCCATTCTCCTACCTTTTTTTTTTCATTCAAGAAACACAAAGATTTTCTCCAGCCGAAGTCAGACATGCTGGGCCTAACTATTTCTTAGGCGCATAACGGCAGCATGACGCATCTGCGTTCATATGACTGGAACTGTCTGAGAAATGGACGAAGGCGAAGAAGAAGAAAAAGTTAAAAGTATAGATTTCAAAATATCACATCAAGCGGAACTTCTTGAAACAAGGTGGTCATGGAACCTGTTGTACAAATGTCTGGACCTTTGACCATAAACATCGGGATAAGTACATTAACTCATTTCAGCCTGCGCCCGACAAATTGTTCCTTTCCCTATCAAATCTCTTAAGTGTCAATGAGTAAGGGAAGATTATTCTGCTGCTGCTGTTTCCTTCGGAATGACTTGCTGACTTAAAGGGTTAACTCATTCGCATCGCAACGATTTTGAATTATTGAAAAAACTCACAAATCACTCCATCCATACACACAAACAAAGCATACATAAACAAAAGGAGAAATGAAGGAAGATTACGGGTTTTTACTTCAGGTTTAGACATAGGGAAGTGGTAGATCAGACTTTTTTATATATAGACTTTTTGAAATATATAGACTTTATATAGAAAAACTACGATTGGTTTCCCCACAACAAACCACTACAAAAGCAAAGTCAGAGGCAAAATTGTGGTCTAAGGGAGCGAAGTGAGTTTAGAAGTAACCAAGGTATGGTGTGCACACATATTTACTTCCCTTGAAGCAAATGCATCAAATTGACAGCTATCTATTAATTCCGGACATATAAGGCCGGAACGACTTGAATGAGTTAAAGGGTGTTTCTGTATTGAGAAATGTATTGCGACCAGTCCTGAATGCTGAATCTACCCAAGTATGCTACTACTACCAGTTCATTCTTATTTTGCTGTGTTTTCCTTTCTGTGCAGGCAAAGCAAGCCCAGGGAGTGGAATGTCAAACTGAAGGTAAAGTTGATTGTTTATCAAAGTAAACACACAAACACAATTTTTTCAAGCTTTCAAAACCCAACGGTTTTTTCTTCAGGAATGAGTGAAAGGAAATGACATTACACAAAACTTTTACAGGTACAGGTGAACATTGATCGAAATTTTTTTTTTTTAAATCGAGTGAGTGAGAAACACAATATGCACGAACTAAGGTAGCTGAACAGAAGTCATTAACTTAAAATAGAGGGAGAACATTGCACACACAAACTCATATCTGAATGTTCACACACACACACAGGCACACACACGCACACACATATGCACACGCACGCACGCACATACACATGCACACACACACACGCACAAGTTGATTGTGTTAGTTTTATTTGTGTGTGTGTACAAAAGAACGAATGCTCGTTTTATTCGATGTAGCTTGATTTGATTCCATATGTTGTATGTCTATAGCTATTTAGCTTCTGAGGTTCTGAAAATAAAAGATTTGTTTGCCTTGGATGGAATTCAGCTTAACGTCCTCCGGTCTGGAACAGACACATATGGGACATTAGTAGATATAAAGATGGTGGGAACAATCCTGGAGGCAATGCCCGGAGGCAGTGTAACACAAGGAAACTCTAGAATTTTAGCAGTACAGATGCGTGTTAAATATATTTAATTTGTCTTTCGTAAGCCGTATCTCCAACATTTTCATTGTCGCTTCATCAGGTTTTCCATTAATTTTATCCTATATGGGGCATATTTTATTACCCTCCCCTCCCAGTTTATACAGACTGTTTGCTCTTAAATGAACGAATATTAGCATATGTTTTCATGTGCGTATCACTTACTCCCTTTTGCGTTCACCCAACAACAATAACAACAACAAAAAACAGTTTCAAAGATTTTCAAAGTATGAATATTTTAGCCAACTACTTTTCGAATACGATGATTGAATTACAATCATAATTATAAAGGCATGCTTTAAGGAAACAAAACAGTGATCAGTGAAGGGACGTTTATAAGCCGCGAGGCTTAGGCTTCAGCCAATCCCATACTATACTAAACTACTATACTAAAGAACAATCCATAACTAGATAAAGAAAATCAAGGAAAAAGCAAAGAACTGTAACTCTGGACTGGAGATCGCGTTAGATCTCATTCCAAACTCTTTTTCTGAATGACCTTTTGCTGTCAATAATGTGTGTGTCTCTGTGTTGCAGACACAAAAGCAGTTGGAGGAGGCAACTCAACCGACGGTAGTTAATTCCCCTGTTGTGCGCAGAAGTCGAAGAAGCCGCTATTCCCAGAATTCTTAACATCAAACGCTACATTCTTTCTGGGTTTTATTTTTCAAGGACTCAAATGTTTAACTGTATGTGTCTATTGTGAAATGCTACTCCGTAAGTTGAGTAGCTGCCGTTTGCAACATTCTTGAACTTGAATGCCATCTTTTGTAAATTTCATGGACCATGATATTTAAGCTTTGTAAAAAAAAAAAGAAGAAAAAATGTCTATTGTGAGTAAGTTTTCAGTTTCATAGAGACTTTTACAGTATGCATCATTTCTGCTTCTGTCCGTTGGACTTTTGATATTCAGCTGTGTGTGAAAGACAAAGAGTTCTACCAGATGATCCAGCTCTTGAATTGAAAATTTTGTTATTTGCTGAATTTTATGCATGAGACTAAAATTCAGCCATTTTCAGAATTATTAACGTTACACACCATGTCTGTTTAAAAAAAACCCACTAAAACATTCATATTTAAGTTGTGTGTGAAAAGGACTTTGATATGTAATTGTGAATGCTCTGTTGTATATTATGTAAATATTGACTAGACAACTTTGGTTTTAACACATTCTACCCCATCCGTGCAGCCGCATTTATCTTCCCTGGCCCAGCTGTGTGGAGAGCTCTGAGCATAACTATAAAAATGTTTAGAAAAATTGCTATAACTTTGAAACAATTCACTGTATTGCTTTAAAATGTTAAAGTGTTATTGTCAAATGCGTGTTTTAAAAGTTTATAAAGTTTCATGGAATTTGAAATGCGGCTTGTAGTTCTAAAAATAACTCTTTTACACTAAAAAAACTGATATAGAAAAGGTTTGTTTTTTATGTAATGATCGAAAGTAGAGCTTTCTACTCCACCAACATTTGCTAAAAACTTGATACAATCGCTATTTTGGTCATTATAATAGTCTTATATCAATCCAAACACAATTTTACTTGCCGTTTCATTACTCAGACATGATAGGTATCACCCATCATCGAAAAACATCTGTAAGTTTTCTTGTTGCCCTATCTAATGATCATTGTGGATTTTCATTTGTGACTTTGAGACATAAAATGCTATTTAAACCAATATTGAAGCTCATTGGGACCGAATTGAAGAAGAGTTCCAAAAAAATTTCAGATTTGCTGAATGTTTTGCTTCATCACGAAATGACCACAAAGTATGTTCGCTTTGACCCTGATGTCTAAAATCGCGATGTTTGTCCCCGGAAATAGATCTCTGTCCCTGGTTTTTATGCAGTTTGTCCCTGGAAACTGCAATAAGGGGGTAGGCAGCCCTGTTGCGAGGCTGTGTGCACATATACATAGAAACTCAATTGCATATCACATCCGCAATCTGCAAAAACATATATACTGGAAGTAATAAATATGCGGATTTGGATATGTGTATGGGTTTCCGCATATATTTGCACATGCAGTTCATTTCAGTTTGTAAAGAGATGCATGCTTGGAGGCAAAATATATCACTGTTTTGAAATGATGTTCACTTAAGCAGATCAGACTATGAAGCATTATATCAAATATAATCTAGCTATTTCATCAAAAGAAATGATATTTTTGTATTTAAGCTCGTGTTTTTGATTTGTACTTTTTATGCCTGGCTGATATGATTAACTCCTACAATCTGTTAAAGGTTTTAAGAATAAGTAAATATTGTTTCAGGCAGTGTAAAGTTTTTGAAAAATTTTTGTTGTTGTAAATATTAAGGCTTGTGTACCGTCTTTTTCGGACTATAAGGCGATACTTTTTTCTAAGACTGAGACCCCTGCGCCTTATGATGTGACTGATAAAATAGTAAGAAAATATAGTAACAAAATCTAAAAGTTTGGGGGGTGCGCCTTATACAAAGGTGCGCCTTATAGTCCGAAAAATACGGCATATTCATTAGTGAATTTGGACTGCAAGTTAGTAACATGTAGTCACATACTTTAAAGTAAGTCATCAAACACACACACACAGAGAGAAGGGGAGATAGAGAGAGAAGGAAAACGCACAAACAAGCATTTTAAAAGAGAAAATGCATATTGACTTGATCCTCATTTAGGTTTGACACATGGCAAATATAATCCACATCATTTTATTTTCCTATGGGATGTCGCAAGCAAGTTTGATCTTTTTGCCCTGTTTTTTGTTTACTCATTCAAGTCGGTCCGGACATAAATGTCCGAAATTAATAAATAACTCAATTTGATGCATTTGCTTCAAGGGAAGTAAATCTGTGTGCATACCATTCCTTGGTCACTTCTAAACTCGTTTCGCTCCCTTAGACCACAATTTTGCCTCTGACTTTGCTTTTGTAGTGGTTTGTTGTGGGGAATACCAGTCGGTGTAGAGTTTTTCTATATAAAGTCTATAATATAAAAAAAAGTCTGATCTACCACTTCCCTATGTCTGAACCTGAAGTAAAAACCTATAATCTTCTTTCATTTCTCCTTTGTTTATGTATGTTTTGTTTGTGTGTATGGCTGGAATGATTTGTGAAGTTTTTATAATAATTCAAAATCGTTGTGATATGAATGAGTTACCAAAATGTCATAAAAACGTTGTGTCTTTGATTTAACAGAAAACAACAAGTATCTAAATGAAATATCCAAAGAAAATGTGACCCAGACATTAAGTGTCAAAATGACCATTCTGATAAAATGGCACAGTTAGAAACTTTGGCCAATTCTCTTTCTAACGATATAAAAACCATTCTTGTATCTTTTTCCATTTGAGAGTTATGGGCATTTAAAGTTTGTAGGGTGACTGTCAGACATTTTGAGAAATCACAGTCTAAAGTCTAGCATTATCGTAAGAAAATGCATCAACCTACTAATTTTAAAGCACTTTTGTTTTTGTATTTAGAGACCATATTAAAGGTTGTCCTTTATGGATATGAAAGATAAGATGTCAGAGTGCATGACAATACAGTACCAATAATTCAAAATTGATAAAAAATAGATTTTTTACTTTGCAAGCCTGTTGTGAGAAACAAGCCCAGTGACTTAATGTCCCTTTCGTGGTGCTGGGTCACATGATTATGTCATTGACATTTTCCGTGTCACAACAATGGTCTTGTTAATTTGTGACTTTTTTAACAACAAAATGAATCAATTTGAAATGTTATGTTCATTGAACTATTTTTGATTCAAGTTCACTAAACTTTTGTAACCAGTTGAGATCTTTTATATATAAGAAATGTTTCATATTTGTCAAAATCCTAAGCTAACTGGGGTAAGGGGGAGGTGTTAGAAGCAAACAGTTGTTGCTTTTTCTTTTTGGTAAGTACAGTGGAACCTCCCTTATAAGACCTCCCATTATAAGACTCCCTCCCACGTAAGACCTACTTCTCTGAGACATTGCCCTTCTTAGCAAGTATTAAAATTACCTCCCTTATAAGACCCCTCTCTTATAAGACCTCATTTTGGATGATTTTTTTTAAGGTCTTAAAAGGGAGGTTCCATTGTACACACCTGAAATTCGCTTTTTTTTTTTTTTTTTTTTTTTTTTTTTTTTACTATTCTTGGGAAATGGATAGGGATAGGGTCAGCCTAGGATTATTTTCATAAAAACTGAAAAAATCACAGATTGAGTCATAAATATGAGGGGGGGGGTGTCTAAACTATAACTTTGCCTGGTTTTTCTTATTGTGCTGAGCGCATTTCAGTGTGTTTCTCTCATGCTATATACTGTCGTATTAATGTTAGTAAATAATAATGGCATCTTTATCAAGTTGTGTACGATAGTAAATTACCGCCATCTTTGTCAATAAATACGCTGTTAGATCATCAAGAAGAGTTTTTCATTTTCAGTTGTGCTGATTTGATTCCTGGTTTTATTTATCGTTTTGTTCATGTGGTTTGGATGCTTGTCTTTTGAAAACCAACAGTGACATCACCACAGCCTTTTTTTTTCTTTTTTTTTTTAATAAAGCGACTTTATTTCAAGTAAAAATACAAACCAATGAAGCATAAGAAAATGGAGATTCGTGGCATTTATTCAAGGTGTTAGCAGTATTGGCTACATAAGGCAAAGAGGTGTAATTCAAGCAAGCAAACATGACAAGACATTGTATGGAAAAAGACAAATAGAGTTGGATGGGGTGTGACTAGCTCAAGGAAAGTTGGTAAACTGGGATAATGTCAGCAGCGGTAATATGTGTAAGAAATTTGTTTTTAATTTAGGAAAAACAGTTTGCATATAACCATCCTGAGCTTCAGGCTGGTATGGTATTTTCCATGAATATTTACATAGTGCTTATTTACAGTCTCAAGAGTTCTGAGTCATTCACATTTACAGAGTGGTAAAGCCCAAGTCCTGCTACCTACAAACAACATTCTTTTCTTTTTTTCATTGGGTCATGTATGCATTCACTTTAATGTCTGTCGCTCATTATGAAAGCGAGTTGAGCCAACATCCAGAGTTTTCACCACTCTATGTCGAAATGCAGTAGTCACAAAGACTGTGTAGGGGAAGACAAGCATCCGGTCTGTTTTCCCTATATGAGTAGTGAGGACAGAAACACTGGTTATGTCCCTTTTAAACATGACACATTTACACGTCGATAGGCCAGTTGAATTCTCCGTTCAAATTCCAGTCTGAGTTTTTGGATAGCCGCCGCTATGAATGATGTCACGTCCTCACTAACGATAACTCTATCAGCCCGGCTCGCCGTACCTCTTAAGTAGTCCATCTTCCCCTATACAGTCTTTGGTAGTCATCCATTGACTATGCACAACACTCCTCTCCATTTCTTGGTTCTTTCCGTTTTTTAAGTCTTTCTTATTGTAGATTTAGCAGTTAAACCTCTATCGTTTTCCTTATTTAACGTCAATTTTTCATCCGTTTAAACAATTAAAAATATGCATTCGATAACACTAACAGCACAATACAGGGGGAGGTTTAACGGAACAGCGAATGGAATTTCAGATTGTGTATAACTAGTAGGGACAAAGCACTGATAGACACAGGACAGTGACGTCACAAACTGAAAACTCTGAACTGGCTGTTCCATCTTTTGGACTAAGTGATAAATAATTGAATTAATTATTAGGGACAATAATTATGTGACGTCACAAACGGAAAACTCTGAACTGGCTGTTCCATCTTTTGGACTAAGTGATAAATAATTGTTAATTATTAGGGACAATAATTATGTGACGTCACAAACGGAAAACTCTGAACTGGCTGTTCCATCTTTTGGACTAAGTGATAAATAATTGAATTGATAAATAATTGGATTAATCGACATATTTCCCAAACTGTGCCTTCATCCAGCCTCATGTTCAGACTACAGCCACCCTTTCAGATTGCCCATGGTGACATGGCTGTCGCGAGAGCTGGCGGTGGCGTCGCTCACTTTTGCATCGTACGCCTCGCAGTTGGAGTACACGCTCTCACTCCTCCTGCCTTTCGCGTCAACCCCCCCCGCCCTTACCAAACCCTCCCCTCCTCTCTTCCCCTCCCCTTCCCGCTCCTTGACGCTTTCCTGCAGAGAGGGAAGGGGGAACATGGAGATGTAGACGGAGGAGGTGGTGGGGGTGAACATCTTGGGGGGGGTCTGGTCCTCGTCGCGGCTGATGGGATCCTGGTGGTCGTGAGTGGCGTAGTGGTCCTCAGGGGGAGGTAACTGAGGCAGGCTGCGAGTTCTGTAGGAGCTGTCCTCAGAGCTCTGGGGACCTGCCCGTTAGAAAATAAATTTGGGGCGTTATTTTCTTTCGGTGAAGTGTTTTTTTAGCATCGCATAGGTGGTTTTTTTAAAGCGTGTAATAAGTTATTAAATCATAAATTATACATTTTGAAACTTTTAATCTATTTATTAGGTAGGCACATTATAAGCTTTAAGCTTGTTGTTGTCATTACTATTGTTTGATTTATCTGAAGAATGTGTGCAACATTCTTAATAATAATATTATTTAAGCCATACATTACACATTGACGCGTAAGAACAAAGGTAAAATTGGTTGAATGGTTTACACGTAATATGCATGGAGACTGACAACAAGAACAGTAACTAACTACATACAGTGACAATCGCTTAAGTCAAAACTGAAGGGATTGCAATTTTATTTTGAGATAGCCAATATTTTGAGTTAAGAAGACATTTTAGCATAAATAGCCAAAACTGAAGGGACTGAAATTTTATTTTGAGATAGCCAATATTTTGAGTTAAGAAGACATTTTAGCATAAATAGTCAAAACTGAAATTTTATTTTGAGATAGCCAATATTTTGAGTTAAGAAGACATTTTAGCATAGTCAAAACTGAAGGGACTGAAATTTTATTTTGAGATAGCCAATATTTTGAGTTAAGAAGACATTTTAGCATAAATAGTCAAAACTGAATTTTTATTATCCTCTATTCTGCCACTCTTTGATTCTGCCTTTTCCCTTTGCTTTCTATCATCTATCTTTCTCTCCCCCGAAGACGGAGTGTGGCTGCCCACATGGCGGGGTAATCAAAAACGGTCACACACGTAATGTTCTCATCCCTGGCTGGTGCATTTGTACCATAGTGTTCAAGTGCTTCTCGCTGTTGGGATGATCCCTGGAATCTTTTAGCCAGGGTAAGCCAACCAACCAAACCTATCTTTCTGGACTTATTGGCCCCATTCTCCTGCCTGTTTTCAAAAATATCTTCCAAATAATTGTTCTCCTTTGAGCTCCTCCGAAATTGGAATGTGTTGGCTGTACGCAGCGGGGAGACCACTGAAAACTGAAAATCGGACACATACGTACCTTACCCATCATGGCCATATGGCCTGGGAATGCAGAAGACATTTTAGCATAAATAGTCAAAACTGAATTTTTATTTTGAGATAGCCAATATTTTGAGTTAAGAAGACATTTTAGCATAAATAGCCAAAACTGAAGGGACTGGAATTTTATTTTGAGATAGCCAATATTTTGAGCTAAGAAATTTTAGCACAAATAGTCAAAACTGAAGGGACTGAAATTTTATTTTGAGATTTTTAGCATGAATAGCCAATATTTTGAGTTAAGACATTTTAGCATAAATAGCCAAAACTGAAGGGACTGAAATTTTATTTTGAGATAGCCAATATTTTGAGTTAAGACATTTTAGCATAAATAGCCAAACTGAAGGGACTGAAATTTTATTTTGAGATAGCCAATATTTTGAGTTAAGAAGACATTTTAGCATAAATAGCCAAACTGAAATTTTATTTTGAGATAGCCAAATTTTGCCAATATTTTATTTGAGAAGCCAATATTTTTTAGCATAAATAGACTGAAGGGACTGAATTTTATTTTGAGATAGCCAATATTTTTTATTTTAGCATAAATAGCAAAACTGAAGGGACAATATTTTGAGATTAGAGAAGACATTTTAGCATAAATAGCCAAAACTGAAGATTTTATTTTGAGATAGCCAATATTTTGAGTTAAGACATTTTAGCATAAATAGTCAAAACTGAAAGGACTGAAATTTTATTTTGAGATAGCCAATATTTTGAGTTAAGAAGACATTTTAGCATAAATAGCCAAAAATGAAGGGACTGAAATTTTATTTTGAGATAGCCAATAGTTTTTTAGCTAAGAAATTGTAGCACAAATAGTCATAAATAAAACTGAAGGGACTGAAATTTTATTTTTTGAGATAGCCAATATTTTGAGTTAAGAAGACATTTTAGCATAAATATTGTTAATTAAGCTGGGACCAAAAACTTATTGTGAGTTATCCAGTGTTTTGAGTTATCCAGTGTTTTTGAGTTATCCAGTGTTTTTGAGTTATCCAGTGTTTTTGAGTTATCCAGTGTTTTTGAGTTATCCAGTGTTTTTGAGTTATCCAGTGTTTTTGAGTTATCCAGTGTTTTGAGTTCTCAGGATTCCACTGTATTTGTAGGCATAAGTGCTTTAGTCTATAACTTACAAAGAGAAAAAAAACAAGAGGTAAAGCCTTCAAGGCTCACTCGAACAGGAACATGTGGGACAACAACAAAGATTGAGGGGGGTGTCTAAAGTACAAGATTGCCAATAAAATTTTAAAGTAAAAATGAAACTATCGTTAATGGATACAACTAAAAAAAATTAAAAAGTGCCTGTGCCAAGAATCGGACCCGGAACCATTGGCATGACAGACAGACACTTTACCAATGAGCTATCGAGGCTTTCAGTGTTGATAAGTTTCTTAACTCATGTTGCCTGTTGAATACTCTAACCCACTAATCTAAAATGTTATCTGTTTACAGTGTTGTTTTAAATATTTAATTATTCAAATCATTGTTTAAAAGCTTGCATAGACATGTATCTATATGTGTGCAAAGTTTGAACAATGTACGCCTTCTATTTCCCGAGAAAATGCCAACGTTAAAGTTTGGAGATTAGACCACGGACGCAACACACACACACACACACACACAACCGAACAACTATCATACTATAGACTCGCTTCGTGTTAGCTTCGTTAACATGAGTGAGCCAATGCAATGCAGTTTCACCATAAGGAGAAGTTTATGTGTAGGTTGTGTGCGTGTCAACCTAAGTTGCAACTCACTGATACCCGGAGACGACGATAGCTTCTTTCTCAGCAGCTTTTGTGTGTTGATGATGCTGACGAAGATGATGGTGATGATGAGCATTCCCACTCCAATGACAGCGACGAAGATGTACATTAGAGCAGAAACATTGGATTGATCTGTTGAAAGAATAATGAAAGTCCCACTAAAACATAGAAAGTAAATAAGTTGACTTTAAAACCTACAACTTTTTTAAGATGAGGTTATTATACATTTTATGACAAAACGCACAGATTAAACTAATTTACAAAATGGAAATGAAACGAGATTAATTAAGGCAACTTTTAAGATGAGATTATTATACATTTTACGACGACGAAAATGGAGTTTTACGTCCTCTTTGTCTGAATCAAACACATATGGGACATTTGTAAATACCAATATGGTGGGAACGATACTGGAGGCAATGCCCGGAGGCAGTACGAAACCAGTAAAGTCCCGATTTTTTAAACCTCATCGGCTATGGTACCGCCACAGTAATATACATTTTACGAAAAAATGCACATATGGAACTAATTTACAAAGTGGAAATGGGATGGGATTAATTAAATCAATTAAGGCGAAAGGGCACAAAAAAGGAAAGTTGTTTAATTTACAAAGAAGGGGGGGGGGGGGGGGGGGGGGGGCAGGGTAAAACATTTTTATGTAAAACATTTTTTTGGGAAGAACAATTGTTCTAAATATATGGAGAGGGGGATAAATGGGAACAGAGAGGGTATTTTGAAATGAGCAAAAGGTAAGCAACGAAACAGAAAGGGGAGGTAATTTAGATACTTGGGAGAACAAGTACAAAAATGGAACAGAAACAGTTGTGAGAAATGCAAGGCATAGAAAAAGGGAAGAGTCTAAATATTAGGTACAAAGATCAAGTTTTAAAAAAATGGAACAAAAACAGTTTCAGAAATAAAAGGCATTGAAATGGGAAGAATCTAAATAATAGGTACAAAGAACAAGTACAAAAACAACAGAAGGAACAAAAAACAATTAACAGTTGTGAGATAAGAAAGGCATAGGGAAAACGAAAGCTGTGTCCTAATCAACTCGACCTTGGTGTCCATCTATGTACGTGGATGAATTTTGAGCCTGATCGGAAATGGTGATAGGCGTTAGTGAAACTTCCTTATCCCGCATCTCGTGAGTATTGTTCTCAAGGCCTACAGGACTCTATGCAAGAAAGGAAATCCTTGTATCACTTAAAATGCCCCCCCACCACCACCACCACCACCACCCTCAAGCTTAGAAATGGAAGACCAGGAAAATATTCTCATGGGCAGGACTTTCAAGGTCATAGGTCTTTGTATGAGTCATGCTTGTAAGTGTTTCTACATCCGTTTCAACTCTAACTGGTTTATTATGTGATTTTACAGGGATTGCTATTTACAGATCATTTCTGTGCACATTGGTTTTCTTTATTGGTTTCTTGATGTGTATGCAACTCTTGTGACTCAATTGTCACAGATATCTTGTCCAGTATCTTCTTCGATCGCTCAGTTTCCTGTCATACAATCGCATATGCGTCATGCTGCTATTATGCGTGTAACTAAGAAAAAGGCCCAGCATGTCTGTCTTTGGCTGGAGAAAATCTTTGTGTTTCTTGAATAAAGGCAGGCGAATGTACCAGCAAGGCAGAAAGATAGTAGATGACAGTAAGCAAAGGTAATTTAAGGCAATATCAAAGAGGGTGACGGATTAGAGCAAGTTACCAGCACAGAACTTCCAGAAGGTGGGGGAACTATTTGTATGAAAGAGACACACGCATCCCCACTGGGGGATCTTGTCCAATATATTTTCACATTTTTTCTTCTTCTCAGTAATGACAGCCAACTGTAAACCCCAAACGATTGTCTGGGTTTTACACAAATTAAAAAGAAAATACCAGCAAACTTTTCTCTTTTTGCAGAAGTTTTCAAAACTTCTGGGTTTACTTACCGAAGCTCCCCATGGGGATACCGGGGGGGGGGGGGGGGTATTTCGTAAAAATAGTTCCACCTTCTGGAAGTTATGTGCTTGTAACTTCCTCTATTCTGCCACTCTTTGATTCTGCCTTTTCCCTTTGCTTTCTATCATCTATCTTTCTCTCCCCCGAAGACGGAGTGTGGCTGCCCACATGGCGGGGTAATCAAAAACGGTCACACACGTAATGTTCTCATCCCTAGCTGATGCATTTGTACCGTAGTGTTCAAGTGCTTCCGCTGTTGGGATGATCCCTGGAGTCTTTTAGCCAGGGTAAGCCAACAAACCAAACCTATCTTTCTGGACTTATTGGCCCCATTCTCCTGCCTGTTTTCAAAAATATCTTCCAAATAATTTTTCTCCTTTGAGCTCCTCCGAAATTGGAATGTGTCGGCTGTACGCAGCGGGGAGACCACTGAAAACTGAAAATCGGACACATACGTACCTTACCCATCATGGCCATATGGCCTGGGAATGCAGAAGAAGAAGAACTTACTGAAGCATTCTTCGCCCTCCAGGCACTCCACATTAACAGCGAAGAAAGCCTGTTGGTTGGTGTGCTGCAGTCGACAGCGCCACTGTCGGTTCTCATCATCTGATGTCAGCAAGTGTGACAGTGACGACACTGACGTCACGCCGCAGGGCTTTGTCTCGGATTCCGGAGTTTTCTGGTTATAGTTCAGAAATAGCACAGGCCGAAAAAGCATTATCTTTTCTGCAAATCAATATTAATTTACTTACTTTTTTTGTCACACGATGGTATCCATATTTATCTCTTTTGTGTTAATTTGAATGTACGACTATACTTTTTGGTTGAAAGTGATGTAAAGTTTGAATTGTTGATATGACCACAGGTATAAGAATATGTGTGTGTGTGTGTGTGTGTGTGTGTGTGACCACAACAACAAAAAACACAATTTTTTTTAATTCATGCACAAAGTAATAATAATAATACTGAACATTTATATAGCGCTTTACTCCATTTGCAGGGAGCTCAAAGCGCTTTACACAGACAATAAAACACAAATAAGTTAACATTATACACATAAGACTCACTACAATCAAATCAAATATACATAAAATAATATTATTTAAACAAAGTCCTGTTCATAACCACAAAATTTTAAACAATATTATAAGAAAAGAAACAACATTGCAAAGTAGTCACCAATCTTTCAATCTCAACAATTGAGGCTTTTTCAATTAGATCATTTCATCTTAAAAATGTAAGTGTGGATGATATTAAATAACACACACACAAGAGATACAATATAATTTAAAAAGAATGGGAAAAAACCTTCAAAGCACCTTTAAAAGAAAAAAGTAAATGCAAAAACCTTGTTCTGAACACTTACAATGCTCAATTGTAGCAGTGTGTGTGCGTGCATGTCTGTGTGTGTGTGAATGAATATTTCTGAACATTTACCTGCTCGGTGATATTAGTCTCTTTTCCACAGTCACTGTCGATGACAGGGGAAAACTGTTCCTCCCCCGGCAATTTGGTCTCCCAGACAATGCTGTTATTGTAGGGACCGATGCGGGCAGAGCAAGTCAAGCGTAAAATGTCCCCCGCCTTGAAGCGCGCCTGATAAGGGGGCTGTACTCTCAGCACAGGATCAGTAACCACCCCTGTATGAAAGATAACATTGTGTTTTTAAATCAAATTTATAAAATGTAATTATGAAATTCTTATTCTTCTTCTGCTGCGTTCCCAGGCCATATGGCCATAATGGGTAAGGTACGTAGTTGTCCGGTTTTCAGTTTTCACTGGTCTCCCCGCTGCGTAAGCCGACATTCCGATTTCGGAGGAGCTCCAAGGAGAAAAATTATTTGGAAGATTTTTTTTTTAAAGGCAGGAGAATGGGCAGTAGATGATAGAAAGCAAAGGGAAAAGGCAGAGTCAAAGAGAGTGGCAGATTAGAGGAAGTTACAAGCACAGAACTTCCAGAAGGTGGGGGAATTATTTTTACGAAACGACCCCCCCCCCCCCCCCCCCGGTATCCCCACGGGGAAGTTATGAAATAAAGGCACATATTAACACTCTTTCCCCCCGTGGGGATACCGGAGGGTCTTTTGTATAAATAGTATCCCCACCTTCTGGAAGTTCTGTGCTTGTAACTTCCTCTAATCTGTCACTCTCTTTGATTCTGCCTTTTCCCTTTGCTTACTGTCATCTACTATCTTTCTGCCTTACCGGTCCATTCTCCTGCCTTTTTTCACGAAACACTTTCAAAAACATTTCCTCCAGCCGAAGTCGGACTTGCTGGGCCTACCTATTTCTTAGTTAGGCGCGTAACGGCAGCATGACGCATCTGCGTTCATAATTGACAGGAAACTGTCTGAGCGATCGAAGAAGAAGAAGAAGTTAACCCTCTCTTCAGTTTTTAAGCAAAAAACAACAGACCTTGGATCCTGCAAAAAAGAAATTGGCTTAGTTTGCCGAATGACTAACATGGTCCTCGTAGTAGGGGAAGACGGGGTAAAAAGCGCATGGGCGGGTAAGAAGCCCACCCCAATTATCTGATGAAATGAAGCAAATTTCAGTCTCATTTTGCCCATGAGACGAGCGTTAATGTCTAGCATTCGTCTCATGGGCAAATTTGACTGAAATTTTCTTTATTTCATGAGATAATTGGGGTGGGCTTCTTACCCGCCCATGCGCTTTTTACCCCGTCTTCCCCTACGTGACTCCCCACGTAACATTTTTTGTTGATTTGTTTTTCTTCCATTCTTTTTCTTTTTGTTTGTTTTTGTTGTTGTTGTTTGTTGTACATGACATGTTTTCACCAAACATTTTACTGGCATGAGACACGTTTTGCCCATTTGGCGTGACTGTTGTGTGAACTAACATCATGGTCGTGGATATCGATGCGACATCTGGGTTGAAATTCTGGCATTATGATTCTATTAGTATGATTGGTTCAATAGTTTAGGCTGGACTAACACGTAGTGTACACGCACCATACACACACACACACACACACACACACACACACACACACACACACACACACACACACACACACACACAGAGAAATACATTGGCCCTTGCTCCATTTACAATGAATGAACTCCCATTAGTAATATATTTTTTACTCTAGGAGTACAAAATAAAGCAAAATGGCTGTGTGTTCCCTCTTAAAGACACACTGACCCACCTCGATTAAGTCCCTTGTTTTTTTCTGGGTAGCTGTGACAAATACAAATGTCCCCAACTTATAATTGAGGCTGCTCTTTAAAATGATGTTTCGGCTTGAATTTGGGGCCCTTTTTAAACCAGGTCAAAAGATTTCTTATCAGCTATAAGAACAAACCCAAGTGAAACCCGTGATCTGGTTTCCCAGGTCGAGAGGACGTAAAACTCAAACTTACGATACCCGTGATCTGGTGGGTCTTTAAAGACCCCCTGACCCAAAGAATTTTCTTTCTAAAAATGCATAGCGATCACTGAGAGAAATCGTTCTGCATAAACCGCGCCACGCAGTTTCCTTTGGTTACCCAGAAATCAAGCGTCAAAGGTGGTCATTTTTTTACCAGGATTTTTGGGGGGAACAGGTGTGACTCCCATGCAAATTCCCCCAAATTCAAAACGATGCAGCACTTTGAAGAGCAGCCTCGTTTTGAATTTGAGGGAATTTGTATGTGGGTCAGAAAAAAAATCAAGGGACTTAATTTTGCTGGGTCTTAGTGTGTCTTTAAAACTTATTTTATTTTAAGGATGCTCTCACCTTCCAAAGAGAAAGCCTGGGTGCGTTTGACGGTGTAACTGTCCTTGAGGTTGGTCACCAGCATGTTACAGGTGTAATTCGTAACGTCGAAACACGTCGCGTAACGCAGCTTCACCTCCAGTGCTTGGGGAGGGTTGGCTTTTTGGATTGCGAGTCTGTCGTACAGTGATTTGCCTGGAAATAATGAAGTTGGTGATGGTAGTGAGGATGAGGAGGATGAGGATGACAAAGTTACCGGCGTAATTTATAACGTTGTTACACCTCGGGTAATGCAGCATCACTTCCACTGCATGCGGAGACTGGCTGTTGGGGATTTTGGATTATTGTCACTGGCCCGCATAGCCTAAAAACAATTATGGTAATAAAGAATTATGATGACAATGTTGATGATAATCTTCTTCTTTTTATTATTTTTCTTCTTCTTCTTCGGTCGCTCAGTTTCCTGTCAATTATGTGCGCAGATGCGTCATGCTGCCGTTATGCGCCTAACTAAGAAATATTTAGGCCCAGCAAGTCCGACTTCGGCTGAAGGAAATCTTTCTGAAAGTGTTTCTTGAAAAAAGGCAGGAGAATGGACCGGTAAGGCAGAAAGATAGTAGATGACAGTAAGCAAAGGGAAAAGGCAGCGTCAAAGAGAGTGACAGATAAGAGGAAGTTACAAGCACAGAAGGTGGGGGAACTATACAAAAGACACCCCCCACCCCCCACCCCCACCCCGGTATCCCTACGACGGGATGTTGATGATAATGAAAATGTAATAGGTGTAGGTTGTAACGTCGCATCATGTGGTGTAATTATTATGGTAATAATGAATTAGGATGACAATGTTGATGATAATGAAAATGTAATAGGTGTAGGCAAGTAGGAAAAGCAAGACTGAAAAAACCCGGAAAGAGCCGAGAAAATGGGGGGGGGGGGGGGGGGGGGGGGTCTGCACGAATAGAAAACGAATGAGGCTTATGTGCTCAATCTGCAGTAGGAAAAGCAAGACTGGTAAAACGGAGGGGGGGTCTGCAGCTTTGCCCACCTTTCTCATTGGGGAAGTCACTCCAGTTGGCAAGGAGTCTGTCATCATGTTGACGGAACAGACCAACGTATATTACGCTCCCCCCATCAATTTGGTCCCCTGGACAACGAATGTGTAGCTCTTGGCTGGAAGAGTTGTAACTCAGAAGATTTCCTGCGCATATTCATACAAACATATGTAGATAAATGTAAACCAAGTGGGCGCACACTCACATACACACACGTACGCAGGTGCATGCACATGCGCACAGATTTGTTAAAGTTTGGCTGTTATGACAGATTTTTCAAACTCTTCAATCAGTTCAGGGTCGGGAGGCCCTCAGTAGATTGCAACACTGGGCCAGCCACACGTCCACTAAAATCGCACGACTGTACAATACGATTCGATCACGTGGTCTTGAAGCGCGAATCACATTTGTTCTTCGAGACCACGTGATCGAATCGTATCGTACAGTTGTACGATTTTAGTGGACGTGTGGCTGGCTCTTTAGAGATATCCGGCCTTGCTTTCTTTTTCGGTATAGCTGAGACATTTTCAGTGTAGTTGGAATGTTTTGCTCCGACCCATGTAATTCCCCCACAACATTCAGATTGCATGTTGGAAAAAAATATCTATGCTACTTAACCCTTTCACCGCCAATATCGCATTTTTGCACAATGGTTTAACACTCATGTTACTAAGAAAAGCATCAAATCAGGGCCTGTTATCTGAAGACCCTATTTTTTCAAATTTGGGAGGTAAGGATAAGTCTAATGTTATAATGTCACAGAGGAATTCGCAATATTGCAGATATTTTGTTTTCTCCGCGCAGGT
>CM065701.1:25752132-25789632 GCA_017654935.2 Phymorhynchus buccinoides
TTCCCCATTGACTGGTCGAAATCTATCATTGTTCCTATTTACAAGAAGGGTGATAAAAATAATGTTGACAAGCAGGGAATTTTCCCCATTGACTGGTCGAAATCTATCATTGTTCCTATTTACAAGAAGGGTGATAAAAATAATGTTGACAAGCAGGGAATTTTCCCCATTGACTGGTCGAAATCTATCATTGTTCCTATTTACAAGAAGGGTGATAAAAATAATGTTGACAATTACAGGGGTGTGGCACTAACAAGCATAATAAGTAAGGTGTACACACATATTCTGAATAAAAGGCTTTCACAATGGGCTTACAGGGAAGGGAAAATTATTGAAGAACAGGCGGGGTTTAGAGCAGATTACAGCACATTAGACGTTATATATATTTTTACGTTATATGCGCTACTTGAAAAATATTTGTTAATTTTATGTTGCGTTTGTAGATTTTCGCAAAGCGTTTGATTCAATTAATATAAATATTTTATGGAGTGTTTTACGAAAAGATGGAATTAATGGGAAACTGTATCATGCACTAAAAAGTATTTATAATTCAGTATGGGCTTGTGTAAGAAATAAATCAGTGTACTCAGATTTCTTTGAGTGCCCGCGTGGCGTTAAGCAAGGGTGCCTTTTGAGTCCTCTCTTGTTTTCATTTTTTTTATCAACGAACTAGCGGTGGAATGGTAAAAAAAAGGTCGCCATGGTGTGCAAATCATTGCAGGTGCTGTAGAAATATTTCTTTTGTTGTTTGCGGATGATATTATTTTATTATCAGATACACCTGTGGGGCTTCAGACACAGTTAAATGCATTGAAAGAAGAGGCAGATAGGCTTAACTTGGTTGTTAATATGGATAAAACGAACATAATAGTATTTAGAAAGGGAGGCTTTTTATCGGGAAGGGAGAAATGGTGGTACAGAGACTCAGAAGTTAAAGTGACAAATTCTTATAAGTATTTAGGGATGTTTTTTACAACCAAACTTAGTCTGAAGGTAGGATGGATTGAAACAAGTAAAAAAGCTAAAAGGGGGGTCATTGCTATACTCAAAACTATGAAAAAACTGCGTTCAATTGATTTATTTTTGTTTTGGAAGCTCTTTGATTCTCAGGATGTGACATTGTTATTGTATGCGTCTGAAATATGGGGTTTGTATGAGAATGAATGTATGGAAAAAATACATGTTTTTGCTATGAAGCGGTTTTTTAAATGTGCCTTTGCATGGGTCTAACCAGATGATGTACAACTCGTATCGAAAGCAACAATTCGTATCTTTGGTATTTTTCATTTAAGAGCACCCTAGATCCTGAGAAATATATTTTAACATTGTCAAATAAATGGTACAGAGATACACTAATAAGATTCAGAACAAGAACGCTAGGTTTGTATGCAAATTCGAGGTGGTTCGATACTAAAGATATAAGAAGTATATGCCCTGTTTGTCTGGATAAAAATTCAGTGGAAGATTGAAGTTCATTTTGTATTTCAGTGTAAAGCTTATGAAAGCATTAGACAAAAGTGTTCTTTATTTTCCATTCCTTTAGCAGCAAGTCAGGACGTAGCAGTTTTTCTTTGCTCTGAAAAAGATCAGACATTAGAGCTTTTGGCGAAATTTGTAGCAGAAGCATACAAATTTAGAAAAATAAGATAAATAAATAATAAGTTATGAAATACTATTATGCACTTGGATATAACGGATTTTGTATGAATCATCTTCTTTCTGATGATGACACCTTTTTTTTTAGATTGTTCGATGGTTCAGAAATTATGTACTTGTTTGTTGTGTGAGTGGATGAATATGTGTGTGTGTGTGTGTGTGTGTGTGTGTGTGTGTGTGTGTGTGTGTGTGTGTGTGTGTGTGGTGTGTGTGTGTGTGTGTGTGTGTGTGTGTGTGTGTGTGTCGTGTGTGTGTGTGTGTGTGTGTGTGTGTGTGTGTGTGTGTGTGTGTGTGTCACAGTGTGTGCATGTACGTGCGTGGCTTGAATTGTGAATTGCTTATGTTTATGTACAAGCGTAATGTTATGCTTTTGTTTTTCGTTTTGATCCCGTATTCACCCCCTTGACTCATGAAGACTGTAAGTCATTGTCAATAAAAAGTTGTCATCTCTCTCTCTCTCTCTCTCTCTCTCTCTCTCTCTCTCTCTCTCTCTCCCCCCCCCCCCTCCCCCGCGTTGGGGATGGGACGACCGGGTAGTGCGTGGGGTGAGAAAAGACGAGAGGAAATTAAGGAGACAAAGCAAAAGTACTGACACACACACACACACACACACACACACACACACACGCGCGCGCGCGCGCGCGCGCGCGCGCGCATACAGAGTACACAGATATATTTCTATCTTTAATTATGTATTTAGTTTGTTTCTTTTGTAATTTGTTTTTTTAAGCTTTTTAAGCTTTTGACACATAAAATATTTCATAAGCTCATGACGTCACATAATAAGGGAAACTTCCGGCTAGGAATATCCCAGCATTCCGCATAGTCACTTCCTTTTCTGCTGACGACGAAGATAGACGATGGCACCCGTAAGTCCTAAGAGCGCGCATACGTTTTTTGTTGAAAAAGATTCTCCACTTTATTATTGACACTTTTGATGCCATGAAGTAAAAGTTCTTTGAATAAAGAGTATATTTTTATTTTAGAACGCGGGTGAAATTTACAGTTTGTCATAATTTAATAACGAACTCACAAGACGCACGTGGCACTACGCCGTAGTGACTACGGTGGCAGGTTTAGCCGTTATCACGGTTATACATGGACCTAGTACTACAGTAGTAGTAGTAGAATAGGGACTAATCAAGCCGTCGAGCTTTAGTACAGTAGGGAACCTCCATAATAATTAAGACCTTGACAAAAAATCCAAAATAGAGGTTGTAATTTTGATTACGTCTTTCGCGCAGGGTGGTTATAAACTTTTAAAAAACAGGTTTTTATCGATTTTTACTTTTTGTCAAATCCTAATGTAAATTTATGTTCATCTGGAAAGAGCGCCGTCAAATCATCAAGACCTTTAAAATGATACCCAAATTATCAAAATCGAGTCGAAAATTGAGAAAGTTACGACGTTTTAAAATGTTCAAGTAGCTTTTTTTGCTTACATGAGCTTGTGTGTGTGTGTATACTGAAAAAGTTGATCAAGGTTACCGGCCCTTACCGTATCAAGATCTATTGCTATTGGATGAATAAAACAGCCATAACAAATGTTTTTTCTTATTTTTTTACCAATAAACAAAACATTGGTACCAAAATAAAGCTTATTCAAAGGGGGCAACATCAACCCCAAACATTAGACAGATTAGGCCTAATTTTTTTTTGTGCGACTCACAAGATCACAACAACATCAACATGCGCGTGACATTTTTTTTTTTTTTTTTTCACTTTCCACAAAACATGTCATGGACAGTACTACTTCGACGTAACACCTCCCGCTTTTGTGGAGACCTTGAGCAGCATTGAGATTTATTCTAGATGCACCAAATTTGGTGTACTTGTAGAAAAATAATTAAATGTAACTGCGCATTTGTTTTAAAGAATTATGATAATTACCGTTCAGAAATGATAAACGAATGAATTGGACCCAAATATTGGATCGCTTGTCTCTCGATGAATCGGCCGTCTTAGCGTACCAAAAAAAAGATCGTTCCCGAATGACAGAGGTAGGTGTCTGCTTCGTGACGAAAGAGTCTTCGACGTAAAACTCCGGATGGTCAGCGCCAAGAATAACCATTTGGTGTACAATAAAAACAAGCAAAGGAAGTGACCGTTTGGCACATAGCCAAAATCGCGGTTCGGATTTTCAACGAGAAAAATCGCTGCGGCTTGACCTAATTCCGTCGTTCCTAAATTATGACTCGGATGATCAGGGAATCTTATAAAGGAGGCCTAGTGCCTCTCCCTACAAGTTACTAGCTACTAGTGAGTAGTAATCCGTCTACTCACTAGTAGTGGTCCTACCTGACCTGACCTAGGGACAAAACAGCTCGCGGGTGCGAGCTGGCTGGGTCACTAAAATTCAAACACCCCTATGTCCACGCAGCAGCTTAGGCCCTTTATTAGATGAACCGACCCTCCTTTTTTCAGTCTTTTTCCCCTGAGGGTGCCAGAATGATCAATTAAATGATCGTGGGCCCCAAAGAGAAGAAGAACTAACATGCAGTACTCTGTACCGCCAGCAGTCTTTCTTCCCTCGCACCATTGCTGAGTGGAACGCACTTCCACCGGTGGCAGTTATCAGCCACGGTGGAAGCCTTCAAGAACCAAATCTAAATTTCCCTTCCCTACCAAACTGAGACTCCTCATACCCTGGAATTGACACGGATTAACCCTGATTGACTATATCTTAACATGCGCAGAACCCTTCTGAGGCTTCTCAGTTCTATATCATCAGAATCTTCAAACGGATGATTAATGGAAGAAGAGCTTTTTAAGATGCCTGGCTACTTGCAGACCGTCAACATTATTCTGTCTTGCTCGGGAAAGAGATAGGATTAGGTTATAAATGGTTATTTTCATGAAACGGAAGGCATTTACATTGGAAGGCGAGAACATGAGGTGGATAGCTAAAAATTGTCTGAAACAGCCGATAGTCACAGTGAGAAGTCGAAACCAAGGGAAATAAATCAACTGTTTCGAAATAAATCAACTGTTTCAAACCATAATCCAGAAATTGATACCCAGATATATATAATATATGTTATATATCACTTATCAGTTTGACAATAGAAAGTCACACTGCCAAAGAGTATGCAAAAACAGAAAGAGGATTAATCCTTAATTTAAACCCCACGGGTGTAGGCCTATTTAGCCTACAGACAGTGAATCATGTTCATGTTGACGATCTGCGAGTAACCAGGTGTTTTTTTAAGTAGACTCTAGTCCCATCATTTTAAAGAGCGTGGTTAAATCCAACGAGCATATTTATCTGAAATTCGTTGAGCACTTTTCACCCAACTTTTGTACTTCATTTAATGAATCATCAGAAGACCAGCTCTCTGTTGACCTACTTCAACTTTTACTTATAAAATACTTGTAAAGTTAGGCTGCCAATATCTGAGTCACTTAATAGTGTTTCAATTTTGATATGTTGAAGGGGATGGGAGTAAGGGTGAATCACAAATTTACATGATTGCCTAATTCTGGGTCAGTTACGTGCGTCAGCCTCATTTTTGAAGCAGTCGGCTCAATCGATCCACTGCTTCATCAAAGAAAAATAATTAAAAAATAAAATAATCAACAAAGAAATACAAACTGAAAGCCTAATTTGTTCAATAAGCGCGCTGTCCACCGCTGCAAAGTCAGCTAAATAAGTGTCAACGTTGCCGAAAGGAGGACAACTGGCGGTCTTAGCATTCACGTTGTTGCTTTGGGCGGCTGTTTTTAGGGTTTAAGGTTAATGCTTTCACCATTTGACCCTACCATTCAGTAATCTCACCTTTTGGCACCATTTGGCACCATTCAGTGTTTAGACGGACCTGTGAAATATACTTTCACAATCACAATCTTTATTCGTCCAATATGGAAATGTGTGTGTGGTGGCACGAAAAAGTTAAACAGTATGTTTAAAGTAAGTCTTGTCTTGACATTCGAATGTAAAGTTTATTTTTAAGGTTGCCTGTCCAGATTCATATACTATATAGATCTCTATTGATCATCATTGACATGGTTAGAGCCGTGTGTACGTTTTTACTAGAAGTAGAAGAGTGAACCCGAGGACGAAATGACCAGGGCTGAGAGTTGACTTGCACCCGGGGTCGAGTTGGCAAGAGGCCGACCTGGTGAAAGGCCGAGTTGACAGGCACTCATTGGGAACACTGATTTGCTTCACTTTCAGACAAAGTCTATGAAGCGCCCCGGCAAGCCCCAGTCTGGCAAGTGGAAGAAGAAGAAGAGCAGCTTGCGCTTCATGATCGAGGATGAAATGACCAGGGGTTGAGGCAGAGTTGACTTGCACCCGGGGTCGAGTTGGCAAGAGGCTGACCTGGTGAAAGGCCCAGTTGACCGACATTCATTGGGAACATTGGTTTGTTTCACTTTCAGACAAAGTCTACGAAACGCCCCGGCAAGCCCCAGTCTGGCAAGGGGAAGAAGAAGAAGAGCAGGGGTTGAGGCAGAGTTGACTTGCACCCGGGGTCGAGTTGGCAAGAGGCAGACCTGGTGAAAGGCCGAGTTGACCGACATTCATTGGGAACATTGGCTTGTTTCACTTTCAGACAAAGTCGACGAAACGCCTGGGCAAACCCCAGTCTGGCATGGGGAAGAAGAAGAGCAGGGGTTGAGGCAGAGTTGACTTGCACCTGGGGTCGAGTTGGCAAGAGGCTGACCTGGTGAAAGGCCCAGTTGACCGACATTCATTGGGAACATTGGTTTGTTTCACTTTCAGACAAAGTCGACGAAACGCCCCGGCAAACCCCAGTCTGGCAAGGGGAAGAAGAAGAAGAGCAGGGGTTGAGGCAGAGTTGACTTGCACCCGGGGTCGAGTTGGCAAGAGGCTGACCTGGTGAAAGGCCCAGTTGACCGACATTCATTGGGAACATTGGTTTGTTTCACTTTCAGACAAAGTCTACGAAACGCCTGGGCAAACCCCAGTCTGGCATGGGGAAGAAGAAGAGCAGGGGTTGAGGCAGAGTTGACTTGCACCTGGGGTCGAGTTGGCAAGAGGCTGACCTGGTGAAAGGCCCAGTTGACCGACATTCATTGGGAACATTGGTTTGTTTCACTTTCAGACAAAGTCGACGAAACGCCCCGGCAAGCCCCAGTCTGGCAAGGGGAAGAAGAAGAAGAGCAGCCTGCGCTTCATAATCGACTGCACTCACCCTGTGGAGGACGGCATCATGGACGTGGCAAACTTTGTGAGCATTTGGCATTTACCTTTGGTTTGTCTGTACTGTCAACAGTCATGTTTGATATAAAATTACTGTATTTTTCACACAATAAGGCGCTGCTACTCCACCCCGCCCCACCCCCAACCCAGACTTAAGGGCCAGCCACACGTCAGCTAAAATCGTACAATGCGATTCGATCACGTGATCTCGAAGCGTAAATCACATTTGTTCTTGGAAACCACGTAATTGAATCGTATCGTACAGTGGTGCGATTTTAGCCGACATGTGGCTGGCCCTTAAGACCCCTGCACCCTGACTAGTACTAATATTGTAAGAAAGTATTATAACAAAATCTGATGTTTTGGAAAAATTAAGGATTGTGCCTTACAAGTCCGAAATAAATTGTAGCTTTTCTGTGTTTTCATGATGTTTGGGGCCATCCAACATCAAAAGTCATTTACTGATTTAGGCTGAGAGAGTGGGAATGGTTTATTTTATCTAGGGCAAAACTTTTCCATCATAAACAAATTGAATCCAAGCCTTCCTCCTCTGGTAATGTATCTGCATCTGCTAGTTGTAGCTGGAAACGGTGTATTTTCATTCTAAAGTGTCAAAAGTTAAAATCTAATGGGGTGGAAAAAGTTGCTTGCTACAGGGTTTTTTAAATGAGTATATTCTGAAAAAAATGTTTTATGTTGAAATTTGAGTGGTGTCTGCTTTGTCACGGCAAAAATTACAAAATTATATTTATTATAGCTGTATGAAGTCAGGCGAGTAATCAAGTAAACGATTTTTAGCAGAAAATGGTGTAATCATGTGTAGTTTTTAAATCAACACATAAAGTGCATCTTTTTTTCACATTTTTCGGTTTGTAGATCCAAGTAATATAAAAACGAAACTACTGTGTTCCAGTGTGTTTTGGCTAAATGTATGATGTCAGTGTAGTTGCTACAATTGGTGTGTTGTGGTTTTGTGCCGTCAATGTGGTTGCTACAATTTCACAGTGGATCCACACTGCCACATTCTTAACGAGCCTCCGGGCAAAACTAGGGTCACCTTCCCTAGTTTGTGGATTAGGGCCCCCTTCCCTAATCCGGCGCATCGCACACCGTGCGCCGCGCTGTCTGTTGCAACAGGAGAAGTACCTGCACGAGCGCATCAAGGTGGAGGGCAAGACCAACAACTTTGGCAGTGTGGTGGCCCTGGAGCGCAACAAAAACAAGATCACCCTCACCTCCGAGATCCCCTTCTCTAAAAGGTGAGAACATGGTCGGCTGAGCAAGCTTTAGAAGTTTTAAACATGGATGCAACCTTGCCTCGGATATGAGGCAGCTGTTTTTGAAAATTTCCCCCCCCCAAAAAAAAAAAATTGATTCAAGGGGAAGAAAAGTGTTGAATTATCACTTTACAAGCCTGGAATAAGCTTCAAATTGAGTATGATTTTGCTTTTTCTTCAGCTTCAGGGGAGCGTTGCATAATTTATTTTTTATTAAAATGGCCCCTGTACTCGGGGCTCTGCCCCTGTACCCTGCCAGGGGCCTCAGCGGCCCCTGCCCTTGCCTATTTTAGAATTTTCTCCAGTTGCATCAATGGTTAAAGATAAAGTGGACCAATTAAATGAAGATATGGGGATACTTGGGGGGTCTTTCGTACAAATAGTTCCCGCACCTGAAAGTTCTGTGCTTGTGGCTTCCTCTAATCTGTCTCTCTCTTTGACTGTCCTTTTTCTTGCTTTGTGTCATCTATCTTTGTGACTTTTGGCCCATTCTCCTGCCTTTTTTTTCTCCAAAAAAATCTTCCATATAGTTTTCTCGTTTGAGCTCCTGAAATCGGAATGTGCCGGCTGAATGCAGCCGGTGAAAACTGGAAAACGGACACATACATACCCATTGTGGCCTTATGGCCCGGGAACGCAGAAGAAGAAGAAGAACCACAATACACATGTTGCTTGCAGGTACCTGAAGTACCCAAAGAAGAATGTTACGTAGAGATTCTCCAAAGTTGCAACTTGACCCATTGTTTCTAACACCTGTACATGTTGCTTGCAGGTACCTGAAGAATAATGTTGCAATGTGACCCATTGTTTCTAACCTGTGCATGTTGCTTGCAGGTACCTGAAGTACCTGAAGAAGAAGTACCTGACCTGAAGAAGAATGTTGGGTATAGATTCTCCAAAGCTGCAACGTGACCCATTGTTTCTAACCCCTTTGCATGTTGCTTGCAGGTACCTGAAGTACCTGACGAAAAAGTATTTGAAGAAGAACAACCTGCGTGACTGGCTGCGTGTGGTGGCCAGCTCCAAGGAGGCGTTCGAGCTGCGCTACTTCCAGATCAACCAGGACGAGGAGGAGGAGGAGGGAGACGATTGATAGAACTGAATTTTCTGGGTGGACAATTTGTAATAAAGAGGCTTCTACTTCGTCAAACTTGTTTCATTTTTTGATGGTTTTGTGTGACTGGATGAAAATCTGTTAACAATATACAGTGGAACCTCACAATTAAGACCTTCCCTATTAAGTCAAGTTCAAGGTTGTTAGGTGTGTGTTTTTTGTAATTAAAAAAGAAAATGTTGGACATCTAGCACATTTTGTGAAAGTTATGAACTGATTGTGATGACCATTAGGTTGGCAGAATGGCATGGTGTTCTACAAATATCTTGTCTTGTGATTAGCTATTGGGTACTTTATAGTCACAGAGGCGTCAGTGAAATTCGTGTTGCTTCCACCTGGAGAGTGCGTCGCAGCCAAAGGCACGCCACCCAAATTTAAAAAAAAAATGTTACATGCGATTTTTGTGTGACTGATGAGGAAGACAAGGGGGGTGGAGTAAATTTGGACCAAATGACAACTTTTTCGTTGCCACTGGGTTTAGCGTGTGCTAAGTGCATGGGCACACGGGACCTCGGTTTATCGTCTCATTTGAAAGACTCGACGTTCAGACCGTAAGGCCCCATCAGTTTGGAACTCCTTACCACGCGAAATCCGCCATATCCAGTCCTTGCTATGTTTCAAATCAGCTCTCAAGACCCACCTGTTCAAGCTACATCACAACCTTTAGGCCACATTACTTCTGGATTCTATTCTCACACACACTCCCCTCCCCCCATATTAGTTTCACTGTGTGTTGACTGCAATGTGTACGTCAGCTTTGTTGCGAGAGAGAGAGAGAGTGTGTGTGTTGATGCTTTGTTCAACTGATTGTATTTTGTATTGTGTTTTTTGGGTGGGGTGAGTGGTGGTGATGGTAACGGTGTGTGTGTGCGTGCGTGTATGTGTGGGTGGGGTGTGTATGTGTATGCCTATTTGCATGTGCGATTATTTCGTTTTGTTGTTGAATTTGTTGCTTTAAAAAAAAAAAAAATTGTTAAGCGCATAGAGCTCCACATTGGTGGAGGAATGCGCTATATAAATGATTCACTATTATTATTATTATTATTATTAGTGCAAAGTGGGAGGAAAAATTCCATGTACCCAGGTTCGACTCTGGTTTACTTGAGACGATGCTCTGTTCCTTCAACCATTAGCTCTCTCAACACGAATGTACGCTATAGCGTACATGTCTCGCGCAAACCAACACTAGGCAGGTTTGCATCCTTACGTAAAAATTATTAAAAAAATAATGCTTAACCACAGTCTTGAAAGTTTGTTGTATTGTTTATAATAATAAAAGCTAGCATATGTTATAATTCCAAAGTAAAATTTTTATTATTAGCAGATTTTTTAAAAAAGAAGACGAAGAGAGGGGTAGTGCATTCATTGCTGTCCTAAAAATAGACTAGAAGTGATTTCATTGGTTGAAGACTATTAAGGGACCGTAGAGGAACATTTCTATACCAGTTTGGGTTGCATGGCTTCGCGGAGTTGTGAAGTGTGAATGTTTAAACGCTATGTACGCTATAGCGTACATTCGTGTTGAACGGTTGTAAAGGGAAGCAATCGGCCAGTGTTGAATGAGTTCAAATGTTTCCTTGTCACAAGAATACGTTGCTTTCCATGTTATTCCGACTTTCATGTTTGCTTCTAGAGTGCTTTAAACAAACCAAAACTTGCCGTATTTTGCAGACCATAAGACAATACTTTTTAGCTAAATTGAGACCACTGCGCGTTATAATATGGCTAATTATATAAGTAAAAATAATAAAATCTAAATGTGTAAAATCTGCGGGATTCACAGCAAAATACGATAGTTGGGTCTCAGCGAATTGGTTTGGACTAGTCACTATGTATTAGGTACTTTATAGTCACAGAGGCACCTGTGAAATTCGGGTTGCTCCGACCTGGAGAGCGCGTCCAAATTCAAAAGAAGGTAAACGGTCAAGGTCACGAGCTGAACATGCTGCCGAACACCTGGCACAATAACGGAGGGACCTAGGACGCTTAAATTTTGTGTGCGGATAGGTACTAAAGATATCTAGGCCAAGTTCAAAAATGGTCGTATGTCAAAGGTCAAGGTCATTGGAGCCAAAAATGCTGCTGAGCACCTGGCACAATAACATTTGAACGCAGGGACCTAGGACACTCAAATTTTGCTTGCGGATACATGTAGTACTAAGGATATTGAGACCAAGTTCGAAAATCAGGGTCAAAGGTCCACTTGACCCGAAAATGCTGGTGCTCTAGCGTCTTAACGCTCTGGTTCATTATGTACATTCCTCCTTTTAAACAGCGATGCAATGAATACAAAAAACAACTATGACACAAATTGCTCATTTGTAAAAAGTCCCTGAAAGAGATTCTACGTCATTGTAGCCTGTAATTTACATGAATATAAAAGTCAGAATGATCCGTAAATAATTATGTACATCTAAAAAGCACTCAAAAGTTCTTGGACTCTGTAGACAGGTCTGTTACTCCACACTTGATATATATTTATATACAATAAAAATTAAAAGAACGTATGCCGAAAATCTAGAGAGCATTCAGACTGCCAATCTCCTCAAGAAGGAACATGTAGGAAAAGTGCTTGTTTTGAAAGCGAGTCGGGATGACCGAGACTTAAATTATTATTTTTAAATTAAAGGAGGTTTTTGCAAGAAACGGCGAGAACACCAGAAAAACACCCTTTACAGAGATCGCAGCATTCGCTTTGCTCTGGTTTCCTAGAAGTCAAATTGGCGATTCCTCCATGGCGGAGGTGCTGGAAGTCACATTTTTTCAGTGAAAGAGAAGGCATGGCCGCCTGAGTCACTTGGACCAAATCACAAAATTTCCACAATACATGTACAAGCCTTTTTATTTACAGTTTACCAAAAGGCGTTTCGCTCGCAACAAAGGAAATGGCTCCAATTTTTTCCCCACTACACTACGAAGAAGAAAAAGCTTTAACCACTCTTGAGTGTCCTCCACCCACCACGTCCAAAATGGCTTCTCCGGCAACTCCGCCAAGGAGGAATTGACGGTTTGATTTTGCAGACCTGTTTACCATTCCGGTTTTGCCGGAATTCGGAAATTTGCTAAAATTCCGGGTAAAATAGTAAATTCCGGGTGAATGCTGAAAATTCCGGGATTTCGAAAAACCGTCTATTTGTTTCCGTTCGTAGGAAAAGACGCAAGGGTTGACCGAAACGTGTACCTAACACACTACGTCATCAGAAAAGGGGTTGTGCTTGACGTCACATGCATTAAATGCTGCATTTTCATTGGTTAAAGGGGTGAAATAATGTTTTTATTTTGGTCGATCTATTTCGGGACAGCAAATGGTGGCCAGACTTTTACTGTCGATTCGAAGAGCTTTCCAGGCAGTTTTTTAATGGTAGAGATTGTAATTAGGGCTTGAAATGAGTCAATTTAGATTATATTATCACTGGAAAATACGATGATGTGAGAATTTTGAAGTTTTCAACGGAAAATGAAGTGAAAATTGATCGCGATGGCGCCGAGTTGCAACTTGGCATCCGCCGATCCGCGGCCGAGTGATTTTTCTCTGTCCAATCGTGGACATTTCCAGGTATTTTGCTTTTTCCAGCTTGTTTTATACTAAAATTGACTAAGAATTAGTGACTGAATTTACTAATAAAACTTTTCAGGCAAAATTGAGCCAAGAAATCATCACAATATTGAAAATCGACGCCGATGTTCGCGGAAAGGAGAAGAAGAAGAAACCGCTTTATCGCGAGTCATGTACAGATCATGTGAATTCCGGTTTTTATTCTCAAATTCCGTTTTTTGTGTGTGGCAAATTCCGGGTTTTTCAAAGGGTAAACAGGTCTGGATTTTGAGGAAACCAGAACAAAGTGAGTGTTCCGATCCTTGAAAAGGCAGCAAAATGTCATCCGTCAGGGTGCACCTTTAAAGATTCGCAGCGTCCTCCATGCAAGATGAAGCTGAATTTTAACTATGATTTTTCCCATTCGTTTTCCAATAGCAAAGTGAGAGTGGTAGCTCTCATCTCGCTTTAGGGCTACTACTACTACTGGCCCAAAGCGTAGGCTTAGAGTACCTTAATTTACATAATTATTAAGGTACTCTGCGTAGGCTGCAAGGTCAACCAACTTGCTGAAGTAAGCGTCCCAACCATAGTTCATCCAGTACTGCAAAAAACCGGTTACTCTCATTTGAAATTATTTTTGTTATGCTGTCCCATCCATCTTCTGGGCCGTACAGTGGCGTTTGCTCCCACGCCGCTCATTCCGAATCCCAACTTGCATCCACACCCCAGCTTGTTCAGGTCGCAGAATCCAAGACCAGCAGTCCAAGGGGAGCGAAAACTTTAAAATAATGTAATGGGGTGGTAAGGGTGATGATGAGGATAGGGACAGAGGTACTCACACAGGCTGAGACACATGGGACAATGGTGTGAGAGGGAGAAACTTTATTTCTCCACCTAGGAAAAAGACAGTGCAGTAGTCGCATGGTAGATTTGCACATCGACAGCATGAATGGGCAGGCACATCAATCTGCAATCATCAGAGTTCGTAGCACCAGACATCAAAGTTCATAGGCTAGGCCTAACAGCAGCTCCGCAGCAAACGTTCGTGTCGTGCCGTTTCACGGCAGATTGTATGCACTCAGCATCAATAGTCGGGGCGAAGCCGCACACAAAAAACGAACCCTGAGTGGGCCTAACTACTAAAAAAGAAACAAGTGCATAGATCGTGCACTTACGAGAATAACAAGATTAGCCTATGTTACTAATACTGAATAAACCTATGTCCCACAAAGGCAAGCCGAGATCGCGCAGCCGAAAATTTGTGAGCCAAAGTGGCAAACCTAGTGCTGAAATATTTACTTATTGAATGAAAAAAGTGTGAACCCAGATTGGTGATGAAAATGATGTTTTACGTCCTCTCGGTCATAAGACACATATGGGACATTTGTAAATACAAAGATGGTGGGAACAATACTGGCTGCAATGCCCGGAGGCAGTGCAACACAAGTAAAGTCCCGAGTTTTTAACAATATATACCTCTTAGCCAAAAGGCCGAGAAGCGATATGCTGAATGTGAACCCAGATTAAATGTTTTACGCCCTCTTTGGCCTTTCGGCCATGTGGGGGAACCCAGATTCGAAATAATGCTTAACGCCCTCTTTAGCCTTTCGGCCATGTGGGGCAGTAACGTTTTACCTGGGGATATAACAAGAGAAAAAAAGGGGGGGGGGTGGGGGGGGGAGGGGAGGGGGGAGGGGAGTGATTCGGAGGATCTCAGCACACCAAGTGAAGGCAGACCCACAGACGGGGGGATACGCGAGACATCCTCGCGTCACCCTCGACTATGGGGCCGCCCCCTCCCGGAGGGAGATCGGCTCACGGACCACTTGGGAGGGGAGGGGAAGGGGGAGTAGACACCCGGAGGTACTCAACCTTGAAAAGGGAGACCCGCGCTCAGGATACTATGGGGGAAGGGATGGGGGGGAGAACCCAGATTCGAAATAATCGAAATAATGCTTAACGCCCTCTTTAGCCTTTCGGCCATGTGGGGCAGTAACGTTTTACCTGGGGATATAACAAGAGAAAAAAGGGGGGGGGGGGGGGTGGGGAGGGGAGGGGAGGGGGGAGGGGAGTGATTCGGAGGATCTCAGCACACCAAGTGAAGGCAGACCCACAGACGGGGGGATACGCGAGACATCCTCGCGTCACCCTCGACTATGGGGCCGCCCCCTCCCGGAGGGAGATCGGCTCACGGACCACTTGGGAGGGGAGGGGAAGGGGGAGTAGACACCCGGAGGTACTCAACCTTGAAAAGGGAGACCCGCGCTCAGGATACTATGGGGGAAGGGATGGGGGGGAGGTGGGGGGGAAGGGGGGGAGGGGAGGGGAGGGGGGAGGAGGGGGGGTGAACAAAAGTTAACTTATTACTTGGCTTTTGTTTGTAACCGGGCTCGCATTCTACAGACTGACCTATAAAATCCACCTAAAACGTTATTGTTTATAAAAATTCCACTGCTGAGCATCGCATCTTCCAAAATTTATCATTAAAATTTCCAGGACCACTGGTTAAAATTAAACTTTTTATTAATAAAATCTTTTAAAATATCGCGGAAGGTCTGTTAAAATCAGAGAAGAAACAAACTATATACAATACATATTTATTTATTACGATTTATATAATTCCGTAAAATAAAGTATTATAGAAGTTGATATGTGTGTGTTTGTTTATGGGAGGCTGTAAAAAAAAGAAAAAGAACAGCAACTAAATCGGAAAAAAAGGGATGTTGGGCCGGGTTCGAACCTCTGACCTGTAGTGTGAGTGTGCAGTGTCTGGTCATTTCGGCTGTTGCTTTATCTGTTATATACAGGTTAAATAATCTCTTTATTGTTCTAACTAATCCCGCAGAGGGCGGTCTCCCATCTAAAACGTGGGGTTCCCTATGCCCTAAAATACTGCGGATTAAAAAAGAGAAGAATTGAAATAGTAAATTTTTAAATATATACAAGTATGTACATCCGACATGCCTTTATACAGCCATTTCTTCGACGGTAAAATATATACATTGTTAAAACCGAGTTCGAAGAATTAAAAGGCATGCATTAACGGCGAACTTTGTATAAAATAATCAGGTGAGTAGTGTCTAAAAAAAAGGTGGGTTAAAATGGTGGCTTGTGTGGCTGAGGAGACGAAATATTTCGTGCATTTAGTGTTTGGTGGGGGTGAATTTTATGAGTACAACTTTGATATTTAACTTTTGGTTTTAGATAATAATAGAGAGGGGGGTAGGGGGTGACCTGCGAACCGGGTATTTGGTGTTTGTTTTGGGCGTAGAGCTCACCCTTGGAGACCCGTGGGCAGTCCGGGGGTTAAAACTCCGATAAAATCTATTGTTTGTAAAATAAGATGTTTTATGAATTGGTAAAAGGGGTTTATATTAAAATTATGTTTAAAAAAGATCGACTGCCAGTCAGCGGAGAGATAAGGCTTGTTTGCCAAGTCCCGAGGCGAGGACCTTCCGCGGGAGGCATATTAAGTTATGTATAAGTTAGTGTGAATGTTGTGTAGAAAGGTTTGTAGCCCATAGAGAGGGGGGAGGGGGCTTGGACTGGCCCCCTATGAAGGGACGATAGGAGGAGAGGGGGGGAGGGGGGGATCCCCAACAAGGTTGGGGATTTGTGAACCCCTGCGATGTGACAAGACCTCTCCGTCCGGGTCTCTAGGGGAAGGGGGAGTGGGTAGTGGTTGGCTAGACCTGGGGACCGGTCCAGGGAGATGCCGCTCGTTCCGGGGGGGGAGCCTCCGGGGGGCGCCGCCCGGGCCCGCACGCCCCTGGTAGAGGCAATCGGGCGTACTGACCCGGACGGCACCCCCCGGCGACTCACTTGCCCCCGGAGACAAGGACCAGTTGGAAGTTGGGGGTGAGAGGGGCCGAGGTGACACCCCCCGCCGGCCGGGACACCGGCCAGAAGGAGCGGTGACAGTAATCGGAGCCGAAAGGGTTCCGTGTCATCCTACACCCCCGCCCGGCCCCCGGCCGGCGGGGGGGAGCCACCCGAGTCACTAGGAAGTGGGAAAGAGACCCATTGGAGAGGCAGCATACACCTGACCAGGGGTCACGGGGAGGGGCTACATTTGAAGAGTTGAGAGATGGATTCAGAAGTGATGTCCAAAGGAAGCCTGGCCGAGGGCCTCGGCCAGCCATATTAGTGCCAGTCATCTGTTTTGCTTTGTATGATTATTTGTTTTGTGAAGGGGATCTTGTTTGTTTTAAGTTTTGTTACTAATTTATCTAATTCGGGGGTTATAATATGGCATTGTGTAAATAGGTGGTCTACTGTGAGGAAGTCTCCACATTCACATTTTAGTTCTTGAAATTTATTATATGTGGCCTCGGTTCTAAGTCTGTAGATCAAGGATAGAACGGGCCTAGGTACGGGGGGGAAAAGACCCCCTGTCACAATTTGGTGGTCCCAGGAGTGGACCGCACAGCGGGTCTCAAGTTCCCGAGCCCACACCTGGAACGAAGTTTTCTTTAGTGCTGATTTAATTTCAGAGGTTGAGAGTTTAATATTAGTTTTGGTTCCGGACCGACCGAGGGCCGCCTCTTTGGCGGCCCCGTCGGCCTGGTCGTTGCCGTGTAGGCCACAGTGGGAAGGGATCCAGCCTAGCGAGATGTCGGTTCCTTTAATTGTGATTTGATGTATAAGGAATTTAATTTCTTGTATGATAGAGCGTCTATTGTTGGTGTCCCCCACTAGAGCTTGTATAGATGAAAGAGAGTCTGTTAGTATGACTACACTCCGTGGGGGGTTTGGGAAGTTATTAGTGTATGAGCATGCTTCTAATATAGCCCAGAGTTCGGCACTAAAGATTGATATATTATTATTGAGTTGGAACGATTTAGTTACTTTTAGATCTGGGATAGTGAAAGCGCAGCCTGTATGTTGGTTGATTTTTGATCCATCTGTGTATATAAGAAGATTGTGTTTGAGACTGTGAATTTTTTCTAGTGCTGCTATTTTTAGTCTGTTTGGGTCTTCTTGTTTGGAGTATTGTTCATGTAGGGAGGTGTCTATTGTAATGGGGGTCACCTCCCACTGTGGGTAGTCATATGTAGGGTGAGTGGAGACTTCCTCTATGTTCACTCCTGCCTCGTGGAACAGGTCTTCAGTGTATTTAGTTATAGGGATAGTTTTATGGTATAAGGAAGGATGTTTAGTTATATGGTCGGGATGGGAGTGGTAATAAGGGTCTGAAAAATTGTCGTAAAATTCAAAGTCTGTGTACATTTGGGTAGCGTATATACGGGGGAGAAGGATGGAGCAGTTAAGTTTTACTAGTTTGCGTAGTGGGAGCCAGCCCACGTCTCGATAGATTAGATCAGTCACCGCATAACGGGGAAGCCCCAGAGCTATTTTTAGACCGCGGATTTCTATTCTTTGTAATAATTTTAGATCGTGTGTTGTTAAGGAGTGCATTGCTTCTATACCATATACTAATTGACTGCGGACGAGGGATCTGACTAGGTTTGCTAATATTTTGGGGTTTTGTGCCCATTTTTCTAAGGAGATCATTTTAATGAAGTTTAAAGACCTACTGATCTAAGCGACCAAAACGTGTTGAAAGACTCCTAAATTGTAACTAGATTCCTTCGTTCACATTGGTTTTTGAAAATTCTGCACCGTCTTTTTATAATTCAGCCAGAAACGGGTTTAGCTCACCTGTACAGGCTAATTAGCGCCATTGTTGTTTACATGGCAACGTACTACGGCGCCGCCATGTTTACTCAGGGTGCGGACATGTTTAGTCCTTTACCACAATAGACGGGCGCCATGTTAGCTACAGGGCGCAGCCATTGTGAACGACATGTACTTTCAATGCACAACTAAGAATTCTATGAAAGAACTTCATTTGCGAAGCGAACGGCTTTCTTTGCATTAACGTAGAGAAATTCAGTCCTGTTCTTCAATAATTCCAAGATATTCTACGTCTCCAATACTTAGAAACTATGATACGGATCACCGGAAAGGTGAATCGAACAGACGACATTTTGCTGTGCACTGATACTGTGATAGGCCTTGAGCTTGTACGACTGTGTTGACAGTGCCACAAACGAACGAATAATCTGTATCTACACTAGGCCTACCTAGTGTCAATAGATTCTACTCTCAAAACGGATGAAAATATGAGTGTGTGCTATTTGGATGCGCAGATCTGGATGATGTGATTCCACAGAAAGGAAAGATTAGAGTCTAGACATCATCGCTAAATCTTCTATCTTGAAGATAATCTTCCTGTAGATCTAGATCTTTGACACACGTAGACTGGTGGGCTGTTTGACAAACTTCTAGCCTGTTTAGCGGAAAGTAATGACGTGAAACCGACAAGAATTACGGAAAAGAGATGTGCCAAACGTTCACCGATCAGCTTGTGTGCAGTACCAGCAACAACATAATTCTTTTCGTCAGTCACAATGGCCAAAACATTGATGTTTCCCTAGATCTACATCAAAATTATCAACGCACCTGTCGATGATCAACATTACTTAGCCTACAGTGGAAAAACGAAGTGTAAGTACACTTGTTTGATTGATTGAGCAGTGTCTCAATCAATTGTCTTTATGGTTGGGGCCTGGGCACTACCTGGGGTGTTTAGGGTCGGCTAGTTTCCAGCTTGCTGGGGGCGAACGTGAAAATTAGTAGCTGACGGCAGCTTCCTGTAGTTTTCCCCTCCCCATCCCGGAACTAGTTTTTTAAATTTTGTTTGCTACTCCTGTTTTTACCTTAGATATTGAAGCTGAACCCAAGTAAATAATAATTAATAGGGTGACGTGCATAGCCTTTTCTTGGAAAACTGATAGGCCTAATGTAATGTGTGTAGGCCTACCCTTTTCTCTCTTTCCCTCTTCCGCCTCTTTTCTATGGTCACCCCCTAAAGTGTGTACAGTTACTTCCAGATAAAGAGGTTGTTCACCACCACAGAAGAAGAAGAAGAAGAGGGAGAAAACTACTGTACGTTACATGTACTTTATTTTAACTAGAGCCAATTGACCTTTAGTAGCTTACTGCACGTTTTTTTTAAAATTTGGTAACATTATACCCTAAGTCATATTGGTGTTAGATCTAGTATGTTTGGTTATTTGCTCTTCTTCAACCACTTAGACAGTCTTCTGTCATAAATGCAGATATGCCATGCTGCCGTTATGCACCCTATAAATAATTAGGATCAGCATGTCCGTTTTCAAATGCAGAAAAACTTTGTAAGAATGTCTAGAACAAAAACACGAGAATGGATCAGTAAGGCAGAGAGATTGTAGATGACAGTAAGCAAATTATGATTGTATTTCAATCATCATATTAAAAAAATAGTTTGCTAAAGTTTTCATCCTTGTCAGTGGGATTTCTTTTAGCTGAGCATCATCATGGATTGACAAAGAGGACTAGGCCCCTCAAAATGATCATCTCACTTTGTGTAATTGGTGTGGGTATTTTTTGTGGTCAAAATGTTTTTCCTTGGAAAATGTTGCAAGTTTTCTTTGTAAAGCGAAAATCAAGTATTAGTGTAAAATAAAACTAGCAAAAGAGTGTCCAAAGTCCATGTTATATTTAGAACTTTGTATATAAAACTTATCTGAATCTCTGGCTCTCAATGTTTTTAAATGTCCAAGTTACAGTTGAGCTATGTGTAGTTTGATTATGTTGCATTTGTTATAGCTTATGTTCACAAAACTAAAATACTATTACTTATGTTTTTGCTTCTAGTGACCTACAGGTATTTTAACAGTTAATATTTGAATATCTTATATTACAGGTGCAGTCCATATCACAAGCTGTGCAGGATGGACAGGGGTCTCCAACAGATACCGACCACATGCGGGTAAAAATCAGTAGTTACTGGTATGTATGCACTTGTGTTTGTATTGTATGCTAGTCTGTCGTTTCCGACTATGACTACCAGATAGGAGAGGGGTCAGATGTTATTCTGGCGGGCTAGGCTAGAATTAGTTTGTAGTGGAGATGCCTTGCCCAGGGCACTTATGTACTTGCATGCTTACACACACACACACACGCACGCACGCGCACGCACGCACGCACACACACACGCACACACACACACACACTGCAGACTTGTGTAAGTTTCTGTGAATTAATAAAGTCATCTTTAATAATTCAAACTAAGATGTGAGAAAGGATTTGAATAGTGAAATAGTAAGGCTAAAAGAGAATCTATAGAACTAGAAAAGGGAAGGGGACTCGTGTGTTGTATGTGTGCAACATATCCGTGATTAGAAAGCTATGCCATTCTTGAATTAATATTGTTTTGTTTGTACACAGTTCTCTCTACCATAGTTTGCCATGTTCATGGGCGAGCGTGCCTCCTCCTTTTTGAGAAAGTGAGTGGATTTGTTCCTCTGTAATCTTAATTCATACAGGGTTAGTATGGCTGGTGGAGTGGCATAGGCAACTTTGGTGGGGGAGTTGTATCCCTTTAATGGATAGTTCCCTACCCATGCTAATTTTCACAAGATGTGTGAAGTAAATATAAATGATGTTCAGGAAGTAACAAGGCACATAAAACATTCTATTTTATTATTTCCTGTAGGCCTATTTATATTGAAGGACAGATATGCGATGTTATTTGCTTTCCTCATTGTACAAATAACACCAAGTATTTACATGCTTCACTGTTTGTATTCACAGGTATTTCTTGCAAGGGTTCCATGGTCAACTGTTGTTTATTCGTCTTCTTCTGCGTTCCCAGGCCAAAAGGCCATAATGGACCAAGTACGTATGTGTCCGGTTTTCAGTTTTCAGTTTTCATTGGTCTCCTCGCTGAGTACAGCTGACACATTCCGATTCCGGAAGAGCTAAATGGAGAAAAGTTATTTGAATTTTTTTTAAAGGCAGGGGAATGGGCCAATAGGTCAGATAGTAGCCGACAGTAAGCAAAGGGAAAAGGCAGAGTCAAAGAGAGTGACAGATTAGAGGAAGTTACAAGCACAGAACTTCCAGAAGGTTGGGGTAATATACAAAAGACCCCCCGGTATCCAAATGGGGGAACTTTTGTTTATAAAATAATTTTTAAAAAGCAATATCGTTAAAAAGTGAAATTCTTTACCATGCAATTGTTAATATATTTGCAGACTATGTTACAAGTTTGATGGAGGTGGTGGGCCAGCTGGCCTCCACTCACAAACTGGCGGAGATGCTGGAGAGGCAGAGAGAGGAGCCAGCCCCACCTAGCCCCCTCTCCAGAGACTACCACAGTACAGGTTGGAGGACATGATTGGGACTCGAGAACACTTGAACTGAATCTGCAGTGAGATGTCAAAGAAGAAAGGTCAAAGAAAAAGTGATCAACGTACTAAGGAGTTATAGCATTAAAGGATTATTAAAAAGGGACCACAAAATTATTGTGAGTCATCCAGTGTTTTTGAGTTAGCAGGAATCCACTGTATTTCCTGCAGGAATAGTTGGATTCTGCTATGTGTGCATGTTGAATTTGCTTTTACTTGACTTTTTGTTTTCAAATCAAAGTGCTAGCGTTTAGGACAATCTTGTACTTCGGTCACCCCCTCATGTTTACCACCATCATTCCGAAAGTGGGCTTCTTACAGTTATATCAAAATACTCCTAGGCTGATCCTAACCCTGTCCTTTTCCTAAATATAGCAGAATTTTGCTTCTCAGTGAAAGCAAAAATCCAATAGTGTGTGTGTGTGTGTGTGTGTGTGTGTGTATGTGTGTGTGTGTGTGTATGTATGTGTGTGTGTGTGTGTGTGTGTGTAAGTGTGACTTCAGTACAAGATGGCCGCATTTTGGTGTTGCTTATCTCAGGGCAAGAAAAACAATAATTGTAAATGAAGACTATAATGTTTGTATTTAGGATTTAGATTGATTATTAAGTGCTTGCATGCACACCTTTAAAAATTTGCATAGTAAGTAATTTACGTTGTATTAATTATCTGCATTAATGTTGGACTTGTTGTAAAAGAATGGGGAGTAAATTTGAATAGAAATATGTTTCTATATCTGTCATGTGTGTGTGTGTGCGCGCGCGCGCGCGCGCGTGCGCGTGTGTGTGTGTGTGTGTGTGTGTGAATAATCAATCAATTACAATTCACTTCTTAAGACTGTGCACATTATTGAAAACTTCAGTATTGAAACCCATAAGCAATCCGAGGGGAAGAACTCTGGAAGTCATTTTTGGTATTTAGGTAACAAATATGAATGTGTATGCATATACACGCAGACATCTATCTGTATTTTACATCTGATTATTTTTCACTGTATTGGCGAATTGGTATTTGTATATATAAACAAAATAGTCATAGAGGCGTCTGTGAAATCCGTGTTGTTCCAACCTGGAGCGAACGTCGCAGCCTGAGGTGCGCCACCCATTTAAACAAATTGCATGTGATTTTTGTGTGACATGAAGAAGGAAAGGGTGGGTGGGGGTAAATTTTGAGCAAATGACAACTTTTTCGTTGCAACTCGTACATGTACAAAGTGCATGGGCACACATGACCTCGGTTTATCGTCTCATCTGAAAGATTTAACGTTCAGACCGCAAGGCCTAGTGCAGAGTGAGAGAAAAAATCTCAATCTGCTGTTCCCAGGTATGAACTCGGGTTTATTTGACACGAGGCGAACGCCTTACCTCTGTGCCACTCTGCGGGTGGGTTTTTAGTATGGAAGGTTTTGTAAATGTGCACAGACCCTACAACGTTATTGTTCATTGAAACAAAGTTCAAATGAAAATTTTCCTTCCACAAACTAAACACAAACAGATAAAAATGCATGTTTCACCACACACACACACACACACACAAAAAAAAAAAAATTGCACAAAGGTTTACAAAGATGCATGAAGGTTTGATATAACTGTGCATAATATCAAAATTGTTAGATATAAACCTGAAACCATTGTTTGTTCTCCATAATTGAAAGGAAAATAGACATTTCTCTATCATCTTTCATCCCTGGAATCTACAGACATGTATTATTTTTAAAATCCCGTCACTCTTAAATCAGCAGTGTTTCACGACACTTTTTCACAATAGGCACAATGAAGGTACCATGTCGTAATACTATGGCATCGACACAAACGTTGAAATTGTCCACTACGTTCTTTTTAACTACTGAAGGTAAACAGTTTTTCGCTATAACCCAGAGATAACAGAAATGCTAAAAGAGAACAAGAAGGAAATCAGATGGACCCCACAAGAGATGCTGAGTAAAATACATGGACAATTTCAATGTTTGTGATGCTGCAGTCATTCGGCACAACGTGGTACCTGGAGTGAGCATTTGTATTAATCAGTAAAAATTTAAAAAAAGAGTAGTAAAACATTATCGACTCAAGAGTGGCTGGGACAAACACAAATTATGTTAGTCAATCAATCAATCAATCAATCAATCAAATCTATCAATCAAATCATTTATTGTCCTTTTAAAAACTGCATAAAAGGAAATGTTGCTGCTGTCCCCAGACAAACAAACAACAGACAACAAGTACAGTAAGAAGATGATCATGACACAAAACATATTATATTACATTAAATAAGTCATTATATACATTATATTAATTATTAAGACTAACTGATCTAACTAGAGTTAAAGTATGACTGGGAGACATCACTATGCCCACACGCACGCACGCACACACACACACACACACACACACACACACACACACACGCGCGCGCGCGCGCGTGCGTGCACATACACACACACATCTTGGGTATATAAATAACTGTTCGAAGAAAAGTAGTATCAATGCCAATAATATTACAGTAAATAAGGAGATAAAAGTAAAGTCCATAGTACTATAAGATATAATAAATGAATAAATACCATCACAGTAAACAAAGCATCATGAATAAAAAGCAGTAATAAAAGTGTATAAAGAAGATATCACACTACAGTGGAACCTCCATTATAAGACCTCCCATTATAAGACTCCCTCCCACATAAGACCTACTTCTCTGAGACGTTGCCCTTCTTTGTGTTAAAATTACCTCCCTTATAAGACCCTCCCTTAAAGACGTCATTTTGGATTATTTTTGGCGGTCTGATAAGAGAGGTTCCACTGTATTAAACATAAAACAATATACCGATGTACAAGTAGTGCAAAGAGGCCTTGCCAGCCGTGAGATATAAAACAATATCCAGAGATATCATTTGCATATATTAACCCATAGGCTTAGTGTAAACGCGCGTGAGAAAAGGTGTAAGAATACACTGTTGCTATTAGAAACTTGACGTCACAGTTATATATCTCACGGCTTGCAAACGCGAGCTGTTCATACCAAACCCAAGCTGTGCAATGTTACCCCTAGGATTCATTCAGCGCTGACGACAACATTAATGCTAGTACATAACGAAGATTCATTGTTTGAATGAATCAATAGTACATGTCACATATCTGCACAAACCATTATGTGCCTGCCACTTGAAATGTCTAGCCATGTATCAAGGCCTAGGCTACTCAACTTCATGACCGCCTCGATTAGCAGACGATTCGAGCTATGTAATTTTGGCACAGGGAGAGTCCATGTTGATAATGTAGACGCAATACTGTCGCAAAACAGCTCGAATTCATCTTCAGTCCGGAAATAAAAATGAGCTGACTGAACCTGTGCGAAGAGCTAGCGCACCTTCGTTAAAAAGAAGGAAAAAAAAGAAGCGTGTTTTAGGGGCTTGTGATCGTTCTTGTCAAAGCTGACTCCCCTCTTTTTCACGGTGTGTTGAAATTGACTCGCTCTCGTTAAGTGTGTACGTTTTATTGTTGGTGTTTAGGCCTACAGGTTACAATAACAGCAATTGTCGTTAGTGTTTCAGTTCGTTGCTTCCGTTTATGTTTCTGTTTTGCTATGTTTTGTTACCACATCTTATGAAGTACATTTGAGTTAAAATTTTCTATTTTGTTGAACTATATTCTTTGCGCAAGAATGTCTGTTACAGAGTGTGTGCTGCGACCACTGTTGTGAAAAATGGATGCGTTTTCATTTCGCAACAGATCTGAGCCTGTTTATTTTTCTTGCTTTTCTGTTGATACACATCGGTATATATCCGTTATTATGATTTGGGAGTTAGATATTGCTTTTATCCTATCTCTCGAGCCTTGCTGTTTACTCAGTCTCCGACTTCGTGTGATAAACAGCAAGCCTCTCGAGATAGGATAAAAGCAATATCTAACTCCCAAATCATAATAACTGATAATGCTGACAACATAAGTAAAATGAATAAGTGTACATATGTAAAATTTAAACAAACACAGAAGACACACACACACACACACACACACACACACACACACACACACACACACACATCTTAGATTAAAGAACAAAAACGTTTGACTAAAAAGTAACGACCAATACCAATAACATTACAGTAAAAATAAGGAAAACCAATATTAAAGTGTATAAAGATATCACATGCATAATTCATAGAAACAAAAAGCGTCTACAGAATCCACAAAATGGCAGGAATAAATTTACTTTTCATTGAGTTATTGCCAAATGAAAATGGGTACATCCTGTACATGATCCATCCTCTATATAAACCTGGATGATATGAAAAGCAGGAAGGCATGGGGGTTGGCCTTGGTGGGGTCAAGAGGCGGAGTCGTTTGTGCGGGTCAGTGGACAAAGTCCCCGAAACTGAATTTCATGAAAAAAATAAGGATTCCTGCTTTTCCTGGCATGTGGTTTCATCTATGGCACTGCACAGTAGAATGCTTTCAAAGAGAGAGAGAGTTTTCCAATGAAGGAATTAATAATAAATAAGGATATCTGAATAGCGCTCTACTCCCTGCGGGGAGCTCAGAGCGTTTTACATCAAAATTAAAACACTAAAATACAATGAATACACATACAATACACACTGAGCATTGTAGATAAGGACTAAATATATATGACTAGAATAAACACATATATGAACACTAGGCGTAAAGAATAAAATATAGTATTTGCAATGCCAATGCACACACACACACACACACACACGCGTGCGCGCACGCCCGTACACACAGACACATCCACGCCCCCTCCTCACACACACACACATGCGCGCGCGCGCACACACACACACGATCTAAGTCAACATAACACTTCTCCTGGCAGAGATACCTAGATGCATGTGTATTACTGAGCATGGGTTTAACTTCAACCCTGTGTGCTTCATTAATATATGTGCTAAACACAGTGTAGTATAAGTACGAAAATGTAAAGAACTGAATAAAAGTATTAAAGACCCCCTACGTCACGTGTCACGTTCCCTCTTATACTAGGAAGGTTTCTTAAGATTCCTCACCAGCTATAAGAGGGAAAACACGTGAAAGCCATGAATTTGACAAGTGACATGGGGGGTCTTTAAAGGTGCCATACACACCTTACTGTTGAATATATTTTTTGACTCCTCTAGCACCACGGGCGAATATATTCGCTCAATACATCACTTTACACTCCCACCAAATGCAAATACAGTCACTGCCAAGCACCCTGCCATGTGTGTCTCTTTTGTCACTGTTTCTGCCATTAAAGCAATGCAAGCGCTTTCGACAGTTTTTTTTACATCGCTCTTGTTGGTTGAGATGCAACGGATAACAACAACAACATACAGTATTTATTTATACAGTGCTGAATCTTGATATAAATCAAATCAACGCACACACACACGTAAGCATTCATAGCGCATTCAAACAAAAACGCAATGCAAAGCGAACACACACGGATGACATAAATGGAACAAAGCAGAAACAGACCTAATGGTAGGAGAGAGAAGAGAAAGAGAACCAAGAACGTCAAAAAATACATTGCGCTAGATGAGTTAAAAATAATTTTGTACTCAATTACTTTTTAAAACATACATACTTCAGTCTAAGCCAAAGGCTAATTACGCCTTTTAAAAGCATTGTATGCTTCATTTTTTTAAGTTCCACAATACTCGATAACATTAAGCCATATTGAGTTATTGCAGTACTACTACATGATTGTACTATAAAACTTTAAAAAAAAACTTAATATCAACACAGACAGCCACATCCTGGTTTAGAACCATTTGACAGTGGTTCTACGTAGCCGGTGTATCTTCCGTCTGCACTCTGGAAGGTCTGGCTGGTTTGGAGGACAGCACGGGCAGGATGTACGACCCCTAATGTCCTTGCCCAGGTAGCCCCACATGAACCTCGTCAGCTGGTGGTATGGTGTGTACAGGTAACGGCTGCACACAAAGTAAAACTATATCATATAAGAACATTTCTATGCCATACAAATAAGAGATACTTATAAGCTGGTTTAAAGCAGTCAAAGATGTGCAAATGGTGATTTTAATTGATCATAATCCATAAAATAATGTTACCAAGGATAGTAAGACATGAAAATATTTTTTGGGTTCAAAATAAAATATTTTGATTTTTAAGAACATTTTGCTGATCATTTATATCATATTTTATGTATTACGGGTGAAATGTTGACATCTAACTTGAATGCTCGTGTATCATAACAGTCAGACCATGTATTGTAAGACAAGAGATGGTAGAAGGGTCAAACACGCACAGTTTGTTGGAGCCTCTATTTTAGCTTTGTTGTTGCATAATATTCTGACAGTGATAAAGATAAGAAAAATTACGTTGTACTTTGTATAGCAGGGCTGGCCAAACTTTAACATTTTCACCAGCCCTCCGGGCCAGCAACTTGAAAAATGTACTCACCTGAACACACTTTCACTAGCCCGAAGAAATCAAAACCCCAAATCGCTAAACAAGCGTGCGCGTACACACGCACGCACACGCACACACACACACACACACACACACAGGAGAGGGAATGAGAGAGAGGAAGAGACAGAGAAAAAAGAGTGGGAAAGAAAGGAGAGAAGTAAATAGGAAGAGAACTGATTTGAGGTGAGAGGGAATGGGGTGGAGGAGATTGAGGAGGCTGCCTTTCCTTTCTTTTCAGTACCAGTGCTGGCATGTTGTTAGCAGACAGCTGACCTTGCTTTGATAGTTGGTTACATGGAAGGGAGGGAATCCGGAATAAGGTCGAAAGTACGGTTGCTCTTGCCATTCAATGAAGAAGATCTCACTAAAGTAATTTAAATCAGAATATATTATTCCCACAGATTCTGTCAGTGTGGCGGCAAGAGAGCGTCAAGATGTACCGAATCCTGGAAGGATCTCGCAAAAATTCTATATTGTATGAACATGAAAACTTTTGTTATTGTGCAATTCGACCACAACACTGCATTTCGGCGTTAGGCTCAACTATGCATTCGACCTTAGGCACAACTTTGAAATTCGACGTTGGGCTCAACTGTGCATTCGACCTTAGGCTCAACGATGCATTCGACCTTAGGCTCAACCGTACATTCGACCTTAGGCACAACTTTGAAATTCGACGTTGGGCTCAACTGTGCATTCGACCTTAGGCTCAAACGTAAAACTTACATGAAATTTTCGACATTAGGCACACTTGTCAGTCATGCCATTTTGTTTCGACCTTAGGCGCAACCGCACATTCGACGTTATTCCGGTCACCCGGAAGGGAGAGATGGTCTAGGGAGACTCATTGGGTAAAAAAAACCCAGGGCCGTGCAGTATCGAAATGTACAGTCGCCCGTTGGGCTAGTGACTTTTGAAATATACTCGCCCACAGATTTTTCTACTACCAGGCTGGAAATGTTGGCCAGCCATAGAAATCATCGGATCAATAATACAAAACAGTTGATAAGCTTACATTCTGTTATTTGTTGTGACGAATAAAGCATGTTCTTACTTGTTCTTATCTTACTGCCGCCAGTACTGTGAGTACATGCTGTGTTTAGGACGTATATATATCCAAACACACAGGCTTGAACCCAGGGAGCTCAGTAATGCACTTACCTCCAGGTATCTCTGCAGAAGTGCCATCTCCTTCACCTCTGCACAGCACAGGCATTCACTCGGTCTCTCCGTGATGCTGCAGTTTCCACACGGCCGCCTGAAATTGACAAACAATTTCATACAATATTTGTTTATTATGTCAACCTGGCTCGGGGAACTATTGTTTCTGTCTGGTCCGTCCCGTCCGGTGTCCGTCCGTCCGTCCGGCTATTCGTCCGTTTTTCTCAAAAACTATTCAGTCTATCATCATCAAATTTGGTATACTAGTCTGCCAAGATGCAAGCTATCCACATATGTATTTAGTTTTACATTAAGGTCAAGGTCGCGCCAGTTACGGGGTTCAAACCCCAAACACATAATCGCTAATATCTCACGAAGTTTTGCATGTATTTCAATGCAGTTTTTTTCACATTTCTTGATGAATGGTCTATAATACAGTTGTCATGAATTTTTCTGTGCGCTCATGTGCGCATGATCGCGCGCGCTCAAATCACGGGTCCGAACCCCAAGGCTACATATATAAAAAAACTATTCAGTTACGTGCTGTTTTATACCATGCATGCGGCGGTACCATAGCCAATGAGGTTTAACCGAGGCGTGGTTACCGCTACACCTATCTATATTGTTAAAAACTCTGGACTTTACTGGTGTTGCACTGCCTCCGGGCATTGCAGTCAATATTGTTCCCACCATCTTTGCATTTACAAATGTCCCATATGTGTCTGTGACCGAGAGGACGTAAAACATCATTTTCATCATCATCATACGTGCTGTTTTGATGCGTTTTTATGTAAGTACGTTTTCTTTTGATATCTGCCGCTTCGGTCTCCCCGCTGTGTGTACAGCCGACACATTCCGATTTCGGAGTAGCTCGGCGATGCTGCGAGGGGACTTTGCAGCCGCTCGGCGTTGCTTTTGTTTGATCTTTATGATGTAACATAAATTTGCTTCCTTTATACTGCTGGTGTCTGATTCTGCGACCTGACAAACCGCTGTGTGGCTGTGAATGAAGACTCAGGATCAGTGGCCTGGGAGCAACGCCACTGTACAGCCCAGAAAATATGACTGACAAGACAAAAACAACTATATTATATTCGCTAAACAATCCAGTCAACGGGTGTGGCTGTCACGATTGAAACAAAACTACTACTACTATGTGGCCCAGCACCACGAAAGGGACATTAAGTGTCAAAATGACCATTCTGAGAAAATGACTCAGGCAATTCTCTTTCTAATTAATAATATTTTTAAAAAAATTCTTGTATCCTTTTTTGTTGTAGAGTAGGCGCATGTACACACATACGCGGAAGTTATGTGCGGAAGCCGCTTAGGTTTAAAAAAAACTTATTTACAGATAAGCGCACAGGGTTTCCGCTTCTAATATGTTCATTTAAAGTTAGTAAGGTGACTGATGGCCATTTTGAGAATCAGTCTAAAGTCTAGCCTATCCTAAGAAAATGCACAAACCAACTGTTTTGAGTATTCAGAGACCACCATAATGATTAAACTTTATGGATGTGAAAGATAAGGTATGAAAGCACAAAAATACCCATAACTCAAAATGGATTAAAAAAAAATAATTTGACTTTGCCAGCCTATTAATGTCCCTTGCGTGGTGCCGGGTCACAATCATACTCTGTCGCTTTATCCCCCACCCACTCCACTGCCCACATTTCCCTTGCTCTTTCACCTTCTCCTTTCTTTAGATTGCACGCTCTTTCTCCCTCCCCCACTCCCACCCACCCCCTGCCACCTCATCTGCCCACCCCCACCCCTCCATCGCCTTCTCTATCACTCCCGTCTCCCTCTTCTTTTTCTCCTGACTCTTCTTTTTCTCCTCATTCCTCTATCTCCTCCTGTTTCATTCTCTTTCTGTCTCTCTGTCACTCTTTCTCCTCTTCTGCTCTCTCTCTCTCTGTAATAATCATTATTTATTACTTTTTGATTTTCTGTTAAGCGCATACAGCTCCACATGTGGCGGAGGAGTGCGCTATATAAATGCTTCACTGTTATTACTATTATATTGTGATTTACAGTCACTTTAATAGTTCCTGTGTTTAAGCATGAACATATTTTTTTGATTTTATGCGTCACATTGTGTGCAAGTATGTTTATGTATGTGTGTGGGGGTGGTGGGGGAGGGAATGTATCTCATTGCCATCTCCCTGTTCTTCCTTTTCTATTTCTCTGTCTGTCTGTCTCTCTCTCTCTTCTTCTTAATCTTCCATCTCTTCTACTATTACTGCTACTGCTACTACCACTACTACTACTGTTGCTACTGCTACTACTCAATAATATTACTACAATGGAACCTCACTTATACGACCTTCAAAAATCATCCAAAATGAGGTCTTGAAAGGGAGGGGTCTTATAAGGGAAGTAATATTAATACTTACAAAGAAGGGAAATTTATGTCTCAGAGAAGTAGGTCATACATGGGAGGGAGTCTTATAAGGGAGATCCCACGGCAATTCCTTTTAGGCACATACATATTGATATTTTAAAAAAAAGCATTGGGACTTTCCTGGTAGTGCAGTACCTCCAGGATCGCCCCACCATCTTTATGTCTATTAACTTCCAACATGTACCTGTTCCAGCCTGGATGACGTTAAGCAGTCATTTCCTTCCTTCCTACAACTACTACTAGGCCTACTACTGCTACTACTAGTGTTACTACTAGGTCTACTAGTCTATACACACAAAAATCATTTTTTAAACAATGCAGTGGCACTTTGTCGATGCAAGAGTCCTCAGAATAATTAGCACAGTGGCTACGGGTACGGTGTTGTTGCAACACTCAGACCATCTTCAGGGATAGTATAGTAACTTTTCCTTGTCGAATTTTTCATCAACAATGCATTTTCTTATTTCGTATATTTAACGCTTCTTGGTAAGGAACAGGGTTAGGGATAGATCTAGGGTTCTAGGAACATGTCAGAGTTAATGCTATTAGTAGTTTTTGAAGACATTTACGCACAATTGTTGCGTCCCGTGATTGAGCCTGGTGAATGTGAAATACGGGCCCGTACCCTGCCTGGATAATGTGAAATACGGGCCCGTACCCTGCCTGGAGAATGTGAAATACGGGCTCGTGCCTCTGCCAATAATTAAAATTGCCTTTGGCAGTGCATTTCAACAGTAAAGACCAGTATAAAGTAGCTGTCAATGTACAAAGTCAGGATTCACGATTCGGGATGATCAACATCAGCTAAGTCAAAGAATAGACTGTACAGTCATGCTGCTTGCTTATAGATCTATACTCCACCTACTCTATCTTCACAAATAACTGATTGCAGCAGTGGTGGTTGATCACGATAAACAGAACAGAATGAACAAGACTAACATTTCTTTCATCTGCAGCTGCTGACATGAAGTATAGACTACCATAAAAATAGATCTAGATCCTGATCTACCACTTTGTAACTGTTAGTATGCACCTAAACACTGGTCTGCAAACAAGCACATTTGATTACTACGTCGCGAAGGCATCTTACCTGTTCCCGTGCATCTGACTGGCTTGGCGTTGGCTGGTTCTACTTGATCTGCACAGCACATTCAAGTAGGCTCAAACTGGATCTGGATCTTTCATGTCCGACTCGGAAGGGTAGCCATACCCGGTACTGGTACTCGCTGCTATCGCAGGGAAAACGCAACTCGGCCTAGAATCACCATCACTCGTTCTCCTCCTCCTTCTTAATCAAACGTACTGACGTCGGAAGGGACGTTACTGCTATCCTTAATGTTCGTTAGGCCTACCAACTTCGCATTTAACCAACCTTGGTCTCATTGAATCGACACTGTTGCTTCCATCTCGCTTTGTCTCGGTTGATACGAGGATTTACAAGTCTCATAACTCAAATGATAAAGTCTGCATTCATCAAAATGATCTCCCATGCACAGCCTCGTTTGTATACGAGGACAATTAATACGTAAATGATATTAATTAACCTCGTATAGAAACGAGGCAAATCTGTGTGGAAAAAATCCAGGTGAGAATGAGCACCTTTAGCGCCCAATTCCTGGGTAACCTGAGCATAATGCGTAGCGCGCTTCCTGCAAAACGACTTCTGTCTGTCATTTCTTGGCGTTTCTAGAGAGAAAATTGAGCGGATCAGGGGGTCTTTAAGGTTTTGTAGGCTTTCCTAGTTATGTAGTTAATGTGTTCAGTCCAGGAAAGATTGTATTTTATGACCACTCCTAAGAATTTGGCGGTGTCGGATGCAAATACTGGTTGTCCATTGATATTGATTGAGAGGTTGTAGTTAATTGAGGGTTTTCTAATGTTAGTTAGTATTATGAAGATGCATTTATTTGGGGCTAATGAAAAACCGTTGTCTTGTAAGTAGTGGGCTATCGAGTCTGTTTGTTTTTGGTGTTGTTTAAGGGCTTCCTTGAGTTTTTTTTGGTTGAGTGTTTTCTGTGTGGGTGTCCAGGTGGCTATATCGTCTGCGTACATACTAAGTTTATTGTTGTTGATGTTTGTTTTATTTATATCTGCTAACATAATATTGAAGAGGGTGGGGGCGACTATGCTACCCTGGGGCACCCCCATGTCCAGCGAGTGACTGTCTGAGAGGGACTGGCCCACCCTTACTTTAATTGATCGATTATTTAAGAAAGCTTTTATGAAATTGAAGAGGTTTCCTTCGATGCCGAGCTTGCTAATTTTTTGAAGCAACCTCCCATGCCAGACAGTGTCATAAGCGCCTTTTATGTCAAAGAAGGTGACCAACATGCTCTTCTGGCGGGCGAAGGCTTTTCTGGCAGAACCCAGATTTTGGGTACTTTATATATATATGCTCGAGAGCCGGACCGCAAGGACAGCAGTCACTGGACTCAGCCAGAATCAGAATGGCTCTGTGGGTGGCGAGAGTGACCAGATTTGTGTTTGTTTGGTTTAGTCCAACACAGATATCTATGCCACTAATCACTAAACCCTGGCATGTTGCATATGAGAAGAAAGAGGATGAACTAAGCTCTATTCTGACTACTATTATAATAAGGAAATCTAACTATATATTTATAATAATTATGAAAAACCTTGTATTTTAGACCCCACTGAAACAGGTTCAAGCTACTAAATAATTAATTTATCTAAACTCATACCACATTACACCGATCTTTCATAATGGATTAATACACTAAAGTACTACCTTTCTATGCATATACTATGTCACTATGTTAGATGACACAGTTAAAATATAATTAGCATTCAATGTCCAGTAACAAAAACAAGCCAGCCGAAAACCCGGTTTTCGGACTGAGTCGACACCTGTCGTCAGACAAATTGTGACGTTGACACAGCGTCAGTGTAGCTTTCGTCAAATGTTCTGTTTTGACGTCAAATAAAAGTAGCTAATTTGTTTGTAGGACATTGAAAGAGTTGTTTAGTAACAAAATTATGAAAGGATGGCTTTGATAAAATAGGTTTTATAGAGATAAGAGGTGACATAACTTGGACGGTTAGATTTCCAGATTTTAGGAGAAATCAGCCATTCAATGTCCTAATTAGCAAACTAATAAAGTGATTGGCATGACCACAATAAGATTCTATTATTGGAATGACAATCAAAGGAAAGAAAAAGACTAAATTATAAGTTTATTATTACTACTACTATTTGGCCTGAGATTTGAGTTGGGAGGCCCGTTTGAAATTTGAAAAACCGGGTCGCGTGATCCGATTTGAATTTTGACATGTCTAAAAATAGATTTGATGTCATATAGCGAGGCGGGGAATTCTTGGAAAAGTGGTTAGGCACACTTGTCGTATGCTAAATAGTGTTGCGTGACAGGTAGGCCTTATGGAATACGGCACACTGTCACATCAATATAACTTTATTTTCCAAGGATATAGATTTTAGGCAACGCCTATTCTTCCATTCTGTCCTTGATACATATATGCTAACAGAACACAAACATGGCAAGGCATACTATTACGCATACAGAGCTGAATACAAAGGTAGCAACACGCTTGATATTATGAAACATAGACTGAAATATGGCGAATCTATGCTAGGCCGTCGGGAGGCAACCAACCGAGGAAACACTACACTGCTGCTGAGTCACTTAGGTGGAGTTCAGTGGAGTCTGTTCAGGACACCACCTACTAAGCCTGCTATTGACGACACTAAGGTTACTCTCATTTCAATCTTGGCCCAAACTTTCATTAATTTTTAGCTTCGATGCTCATTCTCACTTTAGTATTGTCGACCAGCTGGTTGTGAATATCTCCTCCCCGGGGGGGGGGGATCTTTCGTAAAAATAGTTCCCCCACCTGGAAGTTCTGTGCTTGTAACCTCTAATCTGCCACTCTCTTTGACTCTGCCTTTTCCCTTCACTTTCTATCATCTATCTTTCTGATTTATTGGCCCATTCTACTGCCTTTTTTTCTCTAAAAAAATCTTCCAAATCATTTTTCTGCTTTGAGCTCCTCCGAAATCGGAATGTGTCCGGGTAGTATGCAGCGGGCAGACCAGTAAAAACTGATAACCGGACACATACATACCTTACTCATGGGAACGCAGAAGAAGGAGGAAGGTGAAAATCCGTTTAACGTCCTCCGGTCTGAAACAGACATATGGGACATTAGTAAATATAAAGATGTGGGAACGATCCTGTAGGCAATGCCCGGAGGCAGTGCAACTCCAGGAAAGTCCCGAATTTCTAACGATACAGATGTAGAAGAAGGAAGTGACTATCAACAATACGGTACACGCTCACTGTACAGGCCTAGGAATGTATCGACGTGCCCCCGTCCTCGGTACCGTAAGGAATGCGTCTTCAAACAATTAACACGGGAAGTACTAGTAACATGTAAATTAGAAGAAACTGCCCAAACGATTGGCTGTTTACTTCTTCCCATTTACATTTTACTACCTGTGTTAACTGTGGAAGTACTAGTAACATGTAAATTAGAAGAAACTGCCCAAACGATTGGCTGTTTACTTCTTCCCATTTACATTTTACTACCTGTGTTAACTGTGGAAGTACTAGTAACATGTAAATTAGAAGAAACTGCCCAAACGATTGGCTGTTTAATTCTTCCCATTTACATTTTACTACCTGTGTTAACTGTTTAAGACGTACTCGTGAGTCATGATTACGCTACCACGAACGTGTCCCCGTCTCTATGTGTCCTTGTCTCTATATAATCATTCTCATACGTGCCCCTGTCTATGTGACCCCCATCTCTTATGTGTTCCTCGTGTCAATGTGTCTCTGTCATATGTGTTCCCCCCCTGTCTATTGGCCACAGCAACAAGGGTTATTAACGCCCTTGATGGCAAGAGTTAAGCCCTTGATGGTCAGTATCCAAAACAGGCTTATAAGACGGGGACACACAGAGATCGACAGCGATAATCCTGATCGCTTCTCGGCCTTTTGGCTAAGACAGTGATTCAGGAACATAAATTTTTGTTTATACCATGGTTGGTTTGTTCAGCCCGTCGTACATGGCGAAAGCCGATACGCGACGTTAAACCGAACTTCCATCCAAGATCGACAGGGACACATACAGAGACAGTTGAGGACGTACAAACATGAGAGAGATTGGGACATGCATAGGCCTGCTATACTAGAACGAATACGCCTTGACATGAGGCTGTACGTGTCACATCTAGACCAGCTAACATAAGCTAGAACACCAAGGCTAGCTACATCAAATTGTGCGGGCATTGTCTTAAGCCATGACAAGCTCCTAGCATAACATCAATTTAATATCCTCCAAAGTTGGAGTGTGGCTGCCCATGTGGTGGGATAATCAAAAACGGTCACACACGTAATGTTCTCAACCCTGGCTGCTGCAGTACGTTGTACCATATTGTTCGAGTGCTTTGGCTGTTGGGATGATCCCTGGAGTCTTTAAGCCAGGGTAAGACAACAACTTGAACACTAGAACGGGGATATAGACGAGGGTGCATAGAGC
>CM065701.1:25799632-25814632 GCA_017654935.2 Phymorhynchus buccinoides
AATTTGAGTTAGAAAAAGGAACTCAACATGACAATGGCACTTGATGAAATAATTGAGCACTTAGACAAAGTTTTTAAAGAAACGGATTTAGAAGTTATTGATCCAAAAAATGTACTAGAAAGTGTAAAACATGCTATTTCGCAAATACCTGAAAAACTAGCTATAGAACCACCAGTTAAAGTAATGTTAGCAGTGTACGTAGATTATGAAACAGTCCAAGGTGAGCAGCTTCAAGTATGGGTCTCTACTAAACAGCAAGTAGTTCTTTCATATAATGATTTTACAGAAACCTGGGCAGACAATTTAATCACCCAGTTCATTAACGCATCAGAAGAGGCAAAACTGAGAGGATCTGGTTGGTCAGAAGGTGGGGTATTAGAAATTAAATTAAAGGAGAGTAAATATGCCCCAATCGTAGGAAACTCATTTATTCCTTTACCTAAAGAACTTGTTTTAAAACGTGCAGTATTAAACATTAAGAATACAGACAATAAATGTTTTATGTGGTGCGTTCTAGCTAAACTCCATTATGTTAAAAAGAACGCAGAAAGAGTAACAAATTATCAAGCTTACATAAATGAATTAAACTTTAATGGAATTGACTTCCCTGTTAGTGTTGATAAAATTGATCAGTTTGAAGAACAAAACAAACCTATATCAGTTAACGTCTACACATGGTCATCAGAAGAAAACCTTAAACCAATCCGTGTATCAAAGAACGCTCCCTCATTTAGTAATGATCCTGATAAAAATCATGTTGATCTACTCTTACTAACAGATGAAACAAAAACACACTATACATTAATTCGTACAATGAGCAGACTTATTCAGTTTACTTCAAAAGATGGGCATAAACAAGAATTCTGTCGAAGATGTTTACAGAGAATGCCAAGTATTTATGCAGCAGTTGAACATAGAAAACATTGTAATTCATCCGTTGACTGTAATACTGAACTTATTACTCCGAAAGAAGGAAGTAAGGTGACCTTTAAAAACTGGAAGAAACTGCAATTAAGTCCTTATGTTGTTTACGCAGACTTCGAATCTATCATCGTTCCGTATCAAGAACCAGCCCCAAAAAATCTTCCTAAAACAGTTTTATTAAATAATCATCAAATCTGTTCATACGCATTTATTGTTGTTAGATCAGATGGGAAACATTTTGAACCAGAACTTTATAGAGGACCCGATGCTGCAAAAATCTTTTTAATGAGAATGATGAAACTACGAAATGAACTATCTAACCAACTAAATTTATTAGATTTAATCATGACGCCTGAAGATTTAATTCAATTTGAATCAGCTACTGAATGTTGGATTTGCAAAAAAGGGTTTATGCAAGAGGAGGACCCGGATTATTCAGACATCTATAAAGTACGAGACCATGATCACATTAGTGGAAAATTCAGAGGAGCAGCACACAACTCCTGTAATTTGCAGTTAAAGTTTGAACCAAAGACTTGGAAACTGCCTATATTCTTTCACAATCTACGTGGATATGACTCTCATTTAATTCTACAAGCAGTTACTGATTCATTTAGAACCGTCAGTTGTATAGCTCAGTCTTCAGAAAAGTACATGACATTTACATTAGGTCAATTGTCTTTTTACGATTCACTACAACATCTGATGGGATCACTAGAGTCTTTAGGGCAGTCACTATCCAAATGCACTATAACAGAAAAATACTTTGATCCAGCACTTGTACGAAAAGGAGTATACCCTTACGAGTACATGAGTAGTTGGGATAAATTTGATGATTTAGAATTACCACCTAAAGGCGCATTCTACTCTAGTTTAAAAGGAAAAGATATAAGTGACTCTGACTACAACCATGCTCATTCAGCGTGGATTAAGTTAAACTGCCAGACCATGGGAGACTACCATGACGCCTATTTAATGGCTGACGTTTGTTTGCTTGCGGACGTATTTGAAAATTACAGAAAAACGTGTATGAAACATTACAGTCTAGACCCTGCTCATTATATTTCTGCTCCTGGAATGAGTTGGGATGCATTCTTAAGATTTACCAAAATACAGATTGACTTACTCTCCGATCTACCAACTCTCCAGATGATTGAAGACGGACTACGTGGAGGAATTAGTATGGCTTCACACAGTTATTGTAAGGCCAACAACAAGTACTTAGACGACTACGATCCTACTAAACCATCAAATTATATCATGTACTTGGACGCTAACAATCTCTATGGTTGGGCGATGTGCCAATCACTTCCATTACGTAATTTTAAAATGTTAACATCGCCTTTTGATTTTAATATCAAGAGTTTTTAGAATGGCTTTTAAAATTACCAGATTCTTACGAAACAGGATTTATTTTAGAAGTCGACTTAGATTATCCGGATGAACTCCATGACCTGCACAATGACTACCCGTTAGCAGCTGAAAGACTTCAGGTGGGATCAGAGTTACCAAAACTTGTGCCTAATCTACAGAACAAAAAAAAATACGTCTGCCATTATAGATTACTACAATTCTATTTACGTCACGGATTAAGACTAACAGCAGTTCATAGAATCATTTCGTTTAGTCAGAGGAAGTTTATGGAACCATATATAATGAAGAACACTAATCTTAGAACACAAGCTACTGACGCCTCAGAAAAAGACTTCTTTAAGCTAATGAACAACAGTTGTTTTGGAAAGACAATGGAAAACCCGCACAAACGCAAAGACGTCAGATTAGTAACACAAGAAAACAAAGCAATCAAATTAACTTCAAAACCTAATTATCAAGACTTCAAAAAGTTCCATGACAACCTTTACGGTATAATGATGAAAAAAATTAAAGTAAAACTAGATAAACCAGTCTTCATTGGGTTTGCTGTTCTTGAATTGTCTAAACTATTGATGCTGGAATTTCTATACGACTACTTTAAACCACTCTATCCAGAATCTAAAGTATTGTACACAGACACGGACTCATTTATTCTAGACATTCCGACTGAAGACTTTTACAAAGATTTAGAGACAGATTCAGCAAAAGGTGTTGACTCCTGGTATGATACATCTGACTACCCAATTAAATCTCCATTGCATTCATCCGTAAATAAAAAGGTGATTGGCAAGATGAAGGATGAACTGAATGGAACTTTAATCAAAGAGTACGTCGGACTGAGAGCAAAGATGTATTCAATAGAAAGCCAAACTAGTGTTATTAAAAAAGCAAAAGGAATCAGTAGACCTGTTGTTCAAATGGTCATGACACACGACAACTATAAAGAAGCGTTGTTCGACAGCAAGACGTTTTATCATGACAACATAAAAATACAATCTAAGTTACACGAGATAAACACAACAGTTGTAAATAAAAAATCGCTTGACTCAAACAATACAAAGCGTGTGTTTAAATCACCTGAGTTTTCGTATGCAGTTGGACACTGGAGGACTAAGTGTCATAGTCAGTAGACTTTCGAAACTTGTAATCATATTGAATTGAATAAGCACCCTTTGGAGTTCTTATTGTTATTTCCCTAGAACAGATTTTAATGTGTCGTTTATTTTTTTTTCACATTCTTTTTTTATTGCTTCTATGTCTTGCGGTTGTGAAAAACTTGCTCTTGATTTTTTCTGAAGTTCAAACTTTTGCATTTTGTAGTCGTTGTAGTCTGCTTGCAATCTATTGAACTCCTCATCCGAAATTTGAGAGTCTTGCAAAGCTTTACTGATAATCAATCGAAATGAACTAAGTTTTGCCATTATTAATTGAACCATGGCTGTATGCTTTTGAAGTTTTATTTTTATTTTTTTGTTGAAAGCAGACGTACTGATTGAAAACAACCCCAGCGTCAGTGATACACAACCTAGAGGCAAAGCTACTACTGATCCGACCCCTGTCGCTAACAACCCTACAGAGCTTCCTGCTGTTAAAGTACCTAGAGTTCCAAATCCAGTATTTAAGTATGTTGTTGAATTAAACAAACAAGAGTACCTTCGTTTGGTTCTGTTATAGTTAGTGAGGTCTTTTTCCAATTCTCTTTGTATTTCTGTAATGGTAGACAATCTGAACTTTCTGATTTCAGGATCATCACCACCCTCAGTCTTTTCTTTGTCAGTATTTTCTTTCGGTATTTTTGGATATACTGTAACGGACATCTTTTTATATTAAAAAAAAATTTTTAACATTTAATTTGCACTTGCTATCATTTTAAGAAGATCATCAGACAAAATGCTTTCAGTGTAATAAAACCCAATGAGATCTAAATTAGTAACATTAATGTACGTTAATTCTTTGAGATTGTTTGGATCAACACTCAATATAACTTTATCGCTGGTCGACACTGCCTTAATTTCTTCACCGCGGTTTTGAATAACGATAGTACATCTCACTGATTCAACATCCAAGTTTTGCCAAGAAATAAGAATCCCTTTCATTAGGTTGTCGCTAACACCAACAGGTAGGGAATCAGGGTTGTCTGCTCTAACAGAAAGTTCAAATATCATAGTAAATTCGTCTGCTAAAGCCATTTTAGGAATGAACTCTAATTGCGTGGCTGCATCTTTTGTCACTGTCTTTTTTCTGTGCAGCATGTACTGTCTCTTTTTATAAGGTTTGATTGCTATTTCTCTTCTGCTGTTGTTTTGTGGAATCAGACTGACATGTAACGGCCCTGAGTTAAATGATTTGCGAAAGTGTTTGTCATTATCAAAGAATGTAAACGGGCTTAAAAATTCAAACTTAATTTCCCAATCAACGAATGGAATTAAATGCCATTTGTTATCCCTTTTCTTAACAACTTTATATTCAAACTGGCCAACATTGTCAGCTACTACATTACGCAGTTGCTCTAGTTTAGGTACTTTTTTATCACTTACTTCTGCACGTTTATAATAGCCGTTGTTTGTGTACTCAAAACCATACAGCGCTCCTATCTCTCCATTTAAATCAAAGTCTTCTGTGTCTGCTAGGTCCTTCAATTCTAAAGTTGCGCATCTAACAGGGTCAAGCATAACCGGTTGATCTGGTCCGCGCGACATAGTTTTATACTAAATTATTTTATTTCTAATAAAGCATTCAGGCTGTCGCACTGAACTTCTTTTCCTTTTTCGTCAGTTATTCTTATTTTTAGTGAATGGTGAATCCCACAAATTAATTCTTTAAACTGTAAGTTGGTGAACGTAATAATTTCGTAATCACAGTATGCCGCTTTTGCTGTTGGAAGAACTCTTAACACAGTAGACGGCTGGTTATCAAATAAGTTGTCATCCGTACTCAGGATATCTAAATGAAAATATAATAAAGAATGTATTCCGAGATTAAGTGATTTTACAGCCGTAAATGAATTACTTTCCAGTGCATTATCAGTAACATGGAACCTGTCTAATCTAAAACCTAATAGTTTAGCCAATTCATTAGCAAATTCAAATACTACTCCTTTTTGGCCTCTAAACATCATCTTCACTTTCAAATTTCCCTCATTAAGTTTTAAAGTAATGTCGAAGTCGTTTAATATCTCTTTTAATGAACAAAAACCGTAATAACCGTCTGGTATAGTTAGTTCAATCCTTTCTTCTTTGGTAATTTTTCTTATCCAATTGTTCTTTAAGGATTCGCTTATGTTAATCCATTTGACTTTGTAATAAATTTCATGGAGCGCTACTTTTAGAGAACCATGATTTTCAATAGGGCGTTGTAAAAGTATTGGCTCGTCTTGATCAGTTATATAAATAAACATTTTTATTGCGGATATATAAATGAATGCTTTTAAATATAACAAAGACGCTAAATATGCAGTTGGATCATATAACCCTAAAACTATAGCTGTTGATTCAATAGTTGTTGCAGTGGGAGTTGATTCTTTTGAAGTTAAGGTCAGTAATCCATTAAACCATTATTTAAATCCTAGCATCAAACATGATAACATCGCAAAGGCATGGTTTAGTCATCCAATGCAGTTTTATCAAAACCAGTTAAACTTTGCTGTGTTTTGCGCAACAACAGGGTGTGGTGTTTCTTTCGCTGATCACTTAAATCATCCTGATCTCATGGTAAAAGCAGTTTATAGATTTCATTTCTATTATACTTTCAAGCGTATTTTGTCTGAACTGCATGCTCCATTACCGAATGATTCCACTTTTAATCCGTTCAACAACAGAATTGACATGAAGGCCTTTGAACGGATTTGTAATGAGTTTAACATTAACTTGAATACAGACTTTAGACAAAAGTTAGATCGTAATCATGGTTTGGGTACACTTTATTATTGGGGTGTGCACAGAAAGTATAACTATGATTGGAATCCTCCTTACACGTCTTTTTCTTCAGGTACGACCGTTCATCTGGGATCTATTCAACAAAAACATAAAAACGCTTGGTCTACATTTATTCTTGACACTTCCGAAGGACTGACAAAGGCGGGAATAGAACGAGTAAATGATTCTATTCGTACTTACGTGTGGTGTTTGCTGGGATCTCAAGCGCAAGTTAAATCTGAGATAATGGATCCTTCTACTGGGTTTGATGCACAAAAACAGTATTTAGCTAATTTAGAAGATGCAATCAATTCTACAGTTGACCTCCCAGCTAGCATTAAAAGGTATCAAGACGTTTTAAGATTCGCAAGATCGAAGGTAGACTGTGCTGTCGGTAGTGGATTGTACATGCTGCCCTCTGATCTTAGACTTCAAATAGGAACAATTGTAAACTATAACAACGAAATCCTTATAGCGGGAGATAATCAAGCAGTTGGTAAAAATTCAAAAATAAATTCTACATTGTCGATCATACAAAGAACACACCATCCAATCCCTGACAGTCAAAAAAAGAATATTAACTTAACGAACTTAACGAACTTAACTGACAGTCATGAAAACGAAAAGACAGCACTAGTTATTTTTCTAACTGCAGCTGGTCTAGTTTATTTTTATTTTACTAAAGAGTAATCCAACAACTAAAACTATTAATCCATAAGTGTTCAGCCATAAAACCGACTACTTTGCTTGCAGTAGAAAAAAGCCAACTAACAATTCCACCTAATATACCGGGTAGTGCATCTAGAGCTTTTTCTCCTAATTTTTTTAATAGATTCGTTAAATGTTCCAGTTGTTTTTTAATCCAAGAGTCTTTTGATGGCGAAGGTGGAGAAGGTAATTGACCACCACCACCACCTGTTCCTGTTAAAGCAAACACTAAAGTAGAGATTGCAAACCCTAAAGCTGTCATAACGCTCGCTATCGTGACTCCTTGCTCTCTAAATAAAGTTTTTATTCGTTCAGCTAACGTCGTGTTTTCGTATAACATTATTTGGATGGTTTCTTTTATTCTGTTGAATTGTGTGCGTAATTGTTCACGGTTAGTTGACAGTACTTCTAGTCTTGCAGCTCTCTCTTGTTGAAGATCATCTAGTCTTTGCATGATTCTGTCTTTCACGTCTTGTCCTAGGTTGTTGTCGTCCGCTTCAACTAATTTCTGTTTTTCTCTGTCAATGTGAGCATCCAGTTCGCTTAACTTTGCTAGATTATTTGTTAACTCGCCTCTGGTAGATTGTAATGTTGAATTGAGCGCCATTAGTTCTCTCATAGGTAATGGTGAATCATGTAATGTTTTTACTTGGGTTTCTTCATCTTCTAAAGTTATAAAACTAGTTTCCATTTCTATGATGTTGTCCGCAGTTGCGCTTAAGTCTCTAAGAGGAATCGATTGAAGTTGGGAATCAGTTGGTAGTCTTTGTAGTGCGTTTTGAAGTGTAGAAACAGCTTGTGTGCTTAGGACTGGTTCTGGTTCGATATTAAATCGTACTTGATCACTAACACTGAGCCTGCCACGAATTGTACTCTTTTTTAAAAACTTTGAGGGGTTTGGTTTAGTTGTAAGTTGTACTGGTTTTCCATCTTTATCCTTCGCAAATAAATGACCGTCTTTATATTCAAAGTCATTAGAATCAAAAACTTCAGGCGGTTCTTGTCCTATACTTTCATAAAACGATCTTACTTTACCTTCCATTAGTTCACGTCTTAAAGATGATTGATGACGAGATTGAATAGCTTCACTCATGTCATCTCCAGGTTCAAAGACGTCATAATCGTGGTCTGCTTCTATTCCTGCCATGTTTTTATTTATAATTATGTTTTTATTTTATTTTTTAAAAAAAAGAGATGTCGCAATCATACGGAACAATTCTTGATCCATACAGACGGTTAAAAGAACCACTTGGTGTTAAAGGAACCAGGCAGAGTATCGTGATAAGTAATAATCCTTCAACTATCGACCAAAGACAAATATTATCAGTAAGATTTCCTAGTCTGGGATCTAATGAAGTAATTGTGCCAGGTACCGCACGTCTTGCTTTTAAAATAGAACTGGAGTCAGCGACGGATCCGAACAGAACTTTAGTTGCTAATCTTGGTAGAGCGATCGTTAGTAAGATTACTATTAAACTTGAAGGGAGAGAGGTAATGTCTTTAGATAACGCAGATGTCTTTTTGAGTTATTGTGATTTATGGCTCACACAAAATGAAAGAAAAGATCGAACTTATCAAGGAATACAGGGAGATAATGGTATAAAACATAGAATTGATGCTGAAGACAAAAAAGATAGCAATCAAGATGCGTTGGTTGCACAAGTTTATGGTAATCGATTTTATATACCTCTTGACTTCGAGCTGCTAAACACGCACTCCCCGTATTATCAGGGTGCTTTACAAGATAGGCTTATGTATGAATTAACTTTTAATGATTACAGCCGTGTTATCAGATCAGCGACAGATCCTGATGCAAAATATAGTATTTCAGACATCACATTAGAGTTTGATGTTGTTCGTCATCAAGAATTAGCTCGGTTGATCTCCCAACAATACCAGACAAGATTAGCAATATACTACAACAGAATTTTAAATCATAGTAAAATACCTAAAAACAAATCAGACACAATTTGGAACATCGATTTGAATGTATCAGCAAGGTCATTGAAAGGGATTTTGTTGCTGTTTGAGGAGTCCAAAAAACCCTTTAACAGATTAAGCGAGAAGTTTCATAATCCTAAAATAACTAAACTAACATGTACGATTGAAGGACAACCGAATCAGTTGTTTGCAAGCGGTCTTTTACCTTATCAGCATTTTGATGAAATACGAAAGCTGTTGGGTGGAGGTGGTCGGCAAAGAGACCCGGCGGCTGATTTAATTTGCAAAGACCTCCATCTTCATGATGTCAGACTTGAAGATTATTTATATTCGAAGTATGCGTTGTGGCTAGATCTTAGAACAACAGAAGATAACAAACTACATGGTAGCGGAAGAACAGTTGGTGATGGGTCAGGAGGAATAAACATTCAAATCCAGAAAGAAGCGGAAGAGAATAAGCAAATATATATTTATGTATATTTACTATGCGATGCTCAGCTGAACATTGAAGACAACAGATTAAAAGATATCGTGTATTAAAATAATGGATTTGAAGACTAATTTAAATTTCCTTACAAAAGAACCTCATTGTGGTTTATTTTGTGGAATGACAGGCTGCGGAAAAAGTGTGTTCGCTTTAGATTTAATACAAACGGTTTATCGTAATCACTTTGAACACATAGTAATTTTTTGTACTACTTTAGAATTCAACAAGTCTTATAAAGAAAGAAAGTTTATTTGGACAGATGACGAAATCTATTTAGTCAATCCAAGTAATAAACTAAGCGAATGTTTAGAGTATTTTTATAAACTGTTTAAAGGAACACCAACTTTGTTTATCGTTGATGATTGCTCAGCTGAAAGAGACATTGTCAAAAAAAGAAATAGTTTAGCAAAACTAGCATTCAGTGGTCGGCATGCAGGAATTAGCGTATGGATTTTAACGCAGAAGTATAATTCGGTTTTAAAAGACTTTAGAGAACAGTTAAAGACGGTTGTTTTGTTTTTTACTAAAGACAAAAACAGCTTTGATGAGTGTCTTGATGAAAATGATGTTGTCGAATCAAAAGAAGAAAAAAATAAAATTAAACAAAAGCTAAGAAAAGAAAAATTCTGTAAACTAGTATTAAAAACAGATTTTCCTAGTCAGTACAAATGCTTATGAAAAAGCAAAAAAAAAAAAAAAAAAAAAAAAAAAGAAGTGTCTGTAAGGACTTTTTTTTTTTTTTTTTGAATTGTTGTTAAAAGTCTAACAAATTTATCTTCGATTTTTTAGATTAATCAAATGATAGGAACTGTGTCTGGTGGGATTATCTGCAGTTCTTCTTTAACAAATGCTCTTTTTGGAGCAGGTCGTGCCATATGGTTGTCGTATCAGTTTCTCTTAAATAATACACGGGAGGATTCATTTCTATTATTCTTTTTATTTCGTACGGATCGATGCTCCAAATTGGGTCAGTTGCTCTTATGCGAGTGTCTCCTTCTGCTTCTCCTGGTGCATAAAGAAACCTAACTTTTACTCCAAATGGTATTAGTTGTTTTGTAATTGAATGTTGAATTGGCAAGTCTATCGAAAGTCAATTGTTTTCTTCTGTATTGCTTTTACTGGTTTAAATCCAATGACCTTAGATTCTTCGTTATTCATGACACGCAGAACGGAGGGTAGTCTTCTAACCCATTCAGTGTTTCTAGTTGAATCAAGGAGTTCTCTATGGTATTGATAAGAAAAAAGTCTTTCTGCCAATTGTTTGTTAAAGTTTTCAACTAAGGCCTGAGATCTATGGTTTCCAGGAATACCCCTTTTAATAACGACTTTGTGTTTTAACATTAACTGATTGAATTGTCCTTTAAATTCTTTTCCTTCATCAACTTGAATTAAACGAGGATAGGTTAATGGACCGCGTCTATAGATTTCTTGTAAAGCGACAGAGACTGAAGTAGCACTTTTATCAGTCAATGGTTCAGCATCTTTATATCTTGAAGATAAATCAACAACTGTAAGCGCGTATTTAAATCTTTTTCTTCTGATTAAATCATGAGGGAGGTATAGAAGATCCATTTGATGAGTGTCATTAGGTGTTGTGTTAACAAAGTGCGGTCTTTTAATTCGTTTAGGCGCTGGTAAATAGATTTGCCAAATAGCTTGTTTAGATAGCCATTCTTTTGCTGTTTGTTCAGCGACTCCTGCAGCTTGACTGAGTTTTTGAATAGCAGTTAAACCTTTCCAATAACCTTTCGGTGAATAATAAATTTTAGATAGTTTATCATTCATTTTAATACTACACGTTTTTTGCGATGAAATAAACAGCAGTCATACCAACTACAATAAAAGCTATTTCCTGGAGTTTTTGTTTTTCGGATGGTTGGTAGAAGTCACTTAGTTTTGGCGGTGGGAGCTGTTGGAGGTCTTCTCCTGTCACTAAATAATACTCTTTAATAGCGTCGTCAACATTCTTAAAAGTGTATGCTGCATGGTTTTGTAGTTTTAATTTGTTGTTAATGAAATCTAACTGAGCGAGTCTTTGCTTTTCATAAGCGTCTTGTGCTGCTGCTAATTGCTCCATTGCTCGATTATGTCTTTGTCTTTCCTTGTTTGTTTCTAGTTTACTGAACATGTAATTACTACCTGAAAAAGCAAGTGCGTTTACTACAGCACCGCCAATCATCATTGCGAGTGAAGCCATTTTATTTTACATATTTATATTTTCTGGAATTATTCCTTGTTTAACTAGAAAGTCTTTTGTTGCGATTGAAGCTGTAATTATAGTGATTAGTTTACCGGAGTCCTCTAGGTCAAGTTTTCCAAGGTCAGCTGCTTTCATTTTCAATAGTTTCTTACCAACCATCGTGTACGCAACAGAAAGTCCACCAATCAGAGCAGATTGATATACAAGGTTAGCAACAGTTTTTTCAGCACTCATTTTTGTTTTTAAAATAAAAATAATAAATCAACTAAAAATGAATTGTGACGAACTGCTGTTAAATGCGCAGGAAGCAGTAATTTCTGATGAAGTGTCGACAAGTGTTATGAATAAAAAGGAAAAGTTGTATTCTCTGGCTGCGTGTGGAAAAACAAAACAATACTTAGGAACAGAATTTAGTATAGAACAGATTCAAGTAATGTCTTCTGCTGACATCGAAAAGTACTACAACAGATACGAAGCACAGTTAGGATCTAAAATGGTTAAAAGTTTAGGTCAAACAGTGTTAAGCTTGTACACTAAGTTAGTTAGTCAGTTTTTTCCACTCGATTCACAACAAGATTTAATGTATGATTTAAGTCAAGATCCTGTTTTAATTAAATCGTTAGAGTCTCTTAGTTGTGATCTTTTTTATAGGTTTGGCGGGCTTTTATCACCAGTTGTCATGGGGTTAATTACTTTTAATCATATAGATTTTATGGCTATTAAAAATGAACGTGACAGAGAATCAAACGAATCAGACAGAACAGCAAACAAACCCCAGTCCGACAGTAACCAAGGTAACGAAGAGCCCAGGACGAGTTGAAGCAGGTAAAAGGTTATCAGAGTGGAATCGACAACAAAAAATGAATCAACAAACAAAACAAAAACTGTTGTCAGATGAATCAACCATAAGCGCAATACCAGTTAAAAAAGAAGAAGACAAACAAAACAATACGAATTACGATGTTGTATTGTTTACTGTTGGTGTGGTTGCTGGTGTTGGTTATTTGTCTTATAAATTATATAAAACACACATGCAACCAAAGCTAGAAAAACGAGTAGAAGTACAAACAACACAATCAGAAAAAGTAGCAGACAAACAAGAAAAACAAAACCCAAAAAGCTTAAAACCTGAGAGCGATCCATTTTTAATGCAATAAATTATTGTTTTAGAACTTAATAAAAACTTAACAATAACTTAAGTAAGTAACTTAATAAGAACTTAACAATAACTTAAGTAAGAACTTAATAAGAACTTATTAAGTTTTTGTGTTAGAACTTAATAAATACTTGATGTGACTTACAAAGAACTTATTAATAACTTGAAGTTGACTTGTCTAAGAACTTGTTTAAGAACCTATAAAAGAACTTTAAAAGAACTTGAGTAACTTCTTAAAAAAATTGTTTTATAAAAAGCTAATAGAAAGATAGTCAGGGACAGACGAACAAAAATCCACAAAAAACTAACGGTATAATTCCTCTAATTAGGGTATTACCCGTGCTGAATGTTCCTCGACTGAAACCCTATAGGAGTAATTATTGTCCTGCCCTTACCATGTTCAACAATTTAAGTTGGCAGCGGTCATTTGCATACCAGTTAATTATGCGTAAACCGAGTTAGCTGATCCGTTAATTATGCATAACAAATTACGCATATTATGTAGGTTGGTATCTCATAAAGTTGTATGCATTCAGGTCGCTACCTAATACAAACTGTATGCATCTAGGTTGCTATCTCATAAGAAGTCAATGCATTGTAGGTCATTCTTTGGTTAACATAATGAAAAAAGTTTTTTTTTTAAAAAAAAAAAAAGAATAAAAAAGATTTTATAGGAATTTCTTTCTTTTTTCACCCCTTAAAGTTTTTTTCCCCATTAAAAAAACAATTAAAATCACGCTGTTTTCGTGAGTAAAAACGATTGAATCGCACTGTTTTCGAGAATAAAAAACACAAAAAAACGGCTTAAATCACACCTTTTTTGGGGGGTTAAAAAGCATAAGAAAAAAGGTGTTTTTTAGCCGTTTTTTTTTTAATAAACTGGAGGAGTGAAACCGAAACCGATCTGAATGCGATGCGATTGTGACGACGTGAGTCATGATTCACGTGAAGTTCGTGTATTGGGTCTACTGGTGAGCGAAATTAAAATAGCAGAATTGTTTCAAACGGAAGTATTTCACGTGAATATTGACTCACGTGGCCCAGTCGGATCGCACCCCCATGCGATTTTACGCGTGTGTGGCGTCAGCTTTACGTGTATTTGATGTATCATAGGCCTATTTGTGTGTTGATCTCCACATATGTCTGTCTGACTGTCTCTCTCTCTCTCTGTCTGTCTGTCTGTCTCTCTCTCTCTGCCTCCATAAAGTTAAGCCACACACACACACACACGCACGCACGCACGCCCCTATTTTGAATGGTTTAAATGATTAAACTGTAGGTGAATTCAAGTAGGAGGCCTATATATATAGTTTGCTTTGATAAAGCTTTTCTGTGTCCAATGTCTTTATTTGTGAACCTCAGAAACAAAACCAGTTAATGTTAACTTTGAGTAATGTTCGTGTTCAAAAATAAAAAAATTAAAAAGTTATATAAATTGTGCTGATTTACTTTTTTCGGAGCTGGCTATTCACTGAGATTTCAGTGAATAGCCAGCTCCGTACCCCTACTCTGAAGAACTGAAAAGTTAGTGCATTTGAAATGCAGAATAGTTTGCTTTGATAAAGCTTTTCTGTGTCCAATGTCTCCATTTGTGAACCTCAGAAACAAAACCAGTTAATGTTAACTTTGAGTAATGTTCGTGTTCAAAAAAATAAAAATTTTTTTTTTTTTTTTTTTTTTAAAAGTTATATAAATTGTGCTGATTTACTTTTTCTCCCAATGGGGGAGGGACAGTGCCTTATGCAAAGACAGCTGTTTCGATCTTGAGAAGATCTCATCAGTTTGCATGATTGGCCTGCAAATTGACTGTCCGGTGGATGGCCAACCTGAGCAAAAAAGACATTCTACAAGAGAATGGTGTCCTCTTTGCATCAAATCGAAAATCCACAATAAAAGCAAACCAGCACAAAGTTAAACCAGAAATAGTAAAAATCTTATGAAAATCTTATGTAAAATGAACAAAATAATAATGTTCTGAAATTTTAATTTCAAAACCTAATAGACATGACTAGGGAGGGCTAACTACTGAGATGGTATCCAAATTAAGGATAAAAATAGCATGAAAGAAAAATCTCAGTGAATAGCCAGCTCCGTACCCCTACTCTGAAGGACTGAAAAGTTAGTGCATTTGAAATGCAGAATAGTTTGCTTTGATAAAGCTTTTCTGTGTCCAATGTCTTTATTTGTGAACCTCAGAAACAAAACCAGTTAATGTTAACTTTGAGTAATGTTCGTGTTCAAAAAATAAAATAAAAAATTAAAAAAAAAAAAATTAAAAATTAAAAAGTTATATAAA